>CM029511.1:18171745-18701745 GCA_017140475.1 Eucalyptus fibrosa | reverse complement strand
CCAGTACCTTCACCATTTATGATTCCAGCCGAGAAGACAAAAAAGGAGAAATAACAATGATTATCAAGGAGAACCATCAAGTTAAAAGAAGGAAAAAAATGGGTAGTGTTGAGAGGATGAGAGGAGGTAGTTGGTCCCATATGGTGCCATTTTTAGCTCGACAGTTAGGGCTGTCCGTAAGAATCCAACGGACCCCTAATAGTTGGCTAAGGAAAAAAGAGCCAAGACCTAACCTGAGAAAAGAAATTCCGATAAGCGCCTATCTGGCTAGCAGTACCGTACCAAAAAAGGCTTTCTGGGTAGGGCAGTTGAAGCTCAGAGAGCACTTAATAAGGGAACTAACCCGCGCGAAAAAGTCCAGGGGCATAAAGCTTATCAAAGTCAGCATCGGGGAAAGCTGCCTATATCATATTATTGATGGGGAAGGGATCAAGCTGGCCAACGGGACTTTGTCAAAAGGTGGATTGAAAGATCTTATTTGGGAAGAAAAAAGGGGAGTGATACGACACGAATGTAGGATTACTTCTAATCTCGGATCTGTCAAGTTATCTCCGAATCACCCTTTCTATGGCATTCGTTCTCCGACAGCACCCCTCATCCCAACTAGTAAACTGGTGGCAATAATCACTCCTATCGCTTCTCCAATACTATTTTGGTTTTTCATTTTTATTTTGGTTAAACCCGATCCAGGCCCTTTTTTCACCCCTATTTCAAAACCTTCAGGACATATTTATATCAGATCCCTCAAATGTGGTAAGGGTCGAGATAGAAGAAAATCTTAATGAAGGGGTGAGTTGGGCGACTGGAGACGAAATGGCAAGAGTGGGGATGAGGGCTCCTTTCGTTTCAACTTTGTTTAGGGCTATCATCTTTCTATCCTGTTTAGAAAGATAGCTGCTATCAAAGAGAAGATAAATGCTATTGGCCGCTTTACTTCCCGAGAGGGACAAAGAAGAAGCAGCCATTTCACCGGTTGTCGAAAGAAGAGTACAGTAGGTCTTGGTGCTTGAGTCAGTCCGTGGTCAACAGTGGATTAGGTAGAATTGATAGCTGTTTTTGCTCCTGTTCAACTGCTAAGAAGAATAGCTTTTCTTTTCTCTAGATCGAATGCGACCTAGAAAGATTCAACTTCTCCCACAGGGCAATCAAGCCTTAGTAGTGAAGCTAGCCCATTAAATAGATCACCTATGCGTACGTTATCTAGAATAAGGAAATACCTGGCTCCAGGTAGCGAAGGTTCAAGTTCAGTTGCTCTTCCAGGAAAGGAAGCTCCATTTTGATTAGTCGTCCTATCGTAACTAAATAAGTGGTAGATCCCGAGTGCCACAGAAATGACTCTTGGAGGGCATCTAGGAATACATAGATTCTGTAATTAGTCAATATTGGTAAGCCTAAGAGAGGAAGGTCTCGAGTTATCGCTACACCCCTAAGCTAATAAGATCTTTTGTCGATACTTGATCACCAGTTAAATAGAAAGATGAAAGGGAAAGGGGGATCTATCTCTTTAAAGGGGGGAATCGATTCAAGAGGTCGTAAAGCAAAAGCAGCTTCATCTAATAGTTCAGTCCTTAGGCCGACATTAAATAGAGAGACGGGAGTGAACCAGCTCATTCCATTTCTAAGTAAGAAGAAAGGGCTGAAACGTAGGGCTTAGAGACTCTTCTCCCCAACTCTGGCAGAACGAACTGGGATCATGCACGGCTTGTTCCCAAGCATCGCAAGAGTGCCAGTACTCGGCATCACACTGGTCTTGGTTTCCCGAAAGAATTCTAACCCAAGAATGACTTTGAAGTCATCCATCACTACAATAGAAAAGTGGGCCCTTCCCCCAGGGCAATTAGATGTCAGGCCAGCATTGAGCGATGGGACCAAGGTTCTGAAAGAAATGCTATAGAGGAAGATTCAGCCTTTGAAACTGCTATTTGCAAAGTCTCGATCCCCCTTTTGATGAATTACATCCAGCCTGGGGTACTTGGTCCCATTCGCTCTATTCCCATCCGACATTCCGTATGCAACTCTATGTTCTCTGTCAATATTGATTCGCTGCTCCAGGATTCCGCTCCTAATGACCCAACCTTCTCCCTTTCAAAAGGGGGGGCGTCTACCCTTCTATATGACCAAAATGACCTTGTCACGAGCTGGACTCGAACCAGCACCTATGGGATCAAAAGAAAGACCCAGCGAACTTCCTTTTATTCAGATCGCGACTTTTAAAAAGGCCTCGTATAAGGGCTAAGAGAAGACGGGAAGGAAGATCACTAATACCAGTTAGCGCTATGGACAGATTCCCAGCCCTAAAAGGGAGGCTTGCCGATTACAATAGCATGTAAGCGGTATGGCCGGCTAACTTACGACCCAAGCTGAGTAGGAAAGAAAGCTCTTAATATAATAGCTCTCCTAAGTGCGAAAAAAGTGCAATCAAATCAAGATAAGATAGAAGGAATGGTTGATATATATTCGATAATCCCATTCATTTTTTTTCTTCGCAAATGAAATTGCGTAGAGTGGTGTTCGAGCTCACTGATGGCGCTACACTTCCTTAGTTCCCCATTCCTCATTAAATAGGGGAAATTGCGTATCTAAAGATAGAGAAAGAAAGTGGTAGACCGTTTGTTGAATTGTGAATCGAATCGTCTCTTGCAAGACATGCGAAATATAGTATGTGTTCCGTGACTGGCCTTTCTCGTGTTGTTGTCGAGCTTCACTTCTTTATGCATCTTTCTCCCATTCTTTTCGTTGGTCAACAACCAACCCAAATTCAATAGACTTCTTCACTACTCCTACAGGAAGGAATCTCTTTCTTTCCGGGAATCCTTTTTTTAGAAAGTCGAATGAACAAAGAACTTCTTCTACTCAAGACTGTAAAGTCTTTTTGTGAAATTGCAGTGGGGGAGCAAGAGCTCTATCTAAAATACGAAGACACTGGTTCCCCAGATAAACTAATAAACCATCCCTTATTTGAATCCGCCAAGGACGTACTGCATAGTTCTCTTCGAAAGGGCATAGCTCAAATTATGACCAAAGAAAACTTGGCCCTCCCCGAGAGAATGACCCATTCTGACCTAGTGGATAAATTAATTGATACGCAAGTAATAGATCAAACCATTCTAGAACCTCTTGATCTTATGCGGATATACAATCTATTAGAGAATATGATTATTTATGATGTGAACATTCATTCCCTGTTAACCCTATTAAATGTCAGTTAGTAATCGCCAAGCCTCATTCAGTCTCATTCAACCAACTATCTTTTTGAAGCAGATAGTTCACAGTGCTCATTCTATAGATACTGTAAAAGCCAACTCATGTTTCCACTCTATTTTCATTACGAAGATGTATCACGTCAGGATCTCTTGCTCAAACCGAATCACGCCAACGTTATGGAAGTTCCTGGATCGTGTGAAATAAGAATAGTACCAAAGGCATCCTCGCCCTATGATTTCATAATCAAAAATGGAAAATTGGCTATGGAGATTCCGCGCGGTCAGAAATTCATACAGACAGAAAGGGGTTCGACAGGAAAGTCGTTTCGATCCAATCCATTCTTGGAGTCAAATAAAGACAAAGGATATGTCAGTGACCTAGCACGACAAAGCACTATCCGAGGGCATGGAATGTCTAATTTTTCGGTCAGAATCTCGACAGTAATGTCTCTGTTAGATTCTCGGGTCGAAATACGGGAAAACTCCATTCAATTCTCGATGGAAACGGAGTTTTGCGAATTTTCCCGGAACTGGAAGATCATTTCGAGATCTTCGAACATATTAGAAGGTTCAATGTGACTATTGTCACTTCAGCCAACACACAAGATGAGACTTTACCACCGTGGAGCGGCTTTTTGCAAAAAGATGAGGGGGAAACTCAGTAAGATGTCGGAGAAGCGAAATATACGAGATCACAAACGTAGATTGCTCGCGGCTAAATATGAATTGAGACGGCTGTGGCCGTTCAAGAAATGTAACGGTTGCTCGACCAAGCCGGTTAAATAATCGATTATATGCCTGATATTGCCAGAAGACCGATGAGACTTACCATAAGTGAAGTACAGAAGAGCAGTAAATTTCATATTTTAAATAAAAAACTTAAGATGTTCATCCCCAAGCCTAGCCTACTCTACATTATCATATGGTTTCGCGGGCACGTCCAACCCCATTTGTCAGTTCAAAGTCTAAAAGCCGGTCAATAAGACAGATCCGGATCCTAGTGCTTTCGAGATGGTTCGATCGCTAACAAAGACAAGCATGGGAAACAGCAGACTCCCAACAACCAACTCCAAGAGCTCAAGCCTAAAGCCTTAGTAACGCGCATCCTCATTGCTCACGTAAAGCAAGCGTAGGCTCGAAGGCCGAAGCGCGCTAGTGCTCGTTGCATTTCCCTCCTACTCGGATAAAGTATTCCGCTCGTTTGCTGTCAGGAATTCAGTAGAGTGACCGGTCGTTGAAAGAAGCAAGCCTATAGCCTTTAAAGGTGCGAAGGAAATCCCATAAAAGTTTCAATGTTATCTAAAAAAAAAAAAAAAAAAAAAAGGGGAAAGATGCGCCATTCTTAGTTAGTGAGAGGAAAGTTTGGAATAGATAGGAATGACTCACCCTACCCTTCCTTCGTAGCCTATAACAAGTTAGTTACCAGGTCATAAGCATGCGATAGGTTTGGTTTTCTATAGATTAAGTGCCCCTTTTTATTTGGAAGCCTCTTTTCCCACTAGGAAAGTTCTCTTTCTGGCAACAGGATCCACTCGAATCAGTCCTCCAGTATCTCCGGTTTCGGGATAAGATAGGCTTTTTACCCATCCGAGGAGTTTACTTCTTGACCGATAGGGGGAACGGCAGCATATTCGACCATTGATCGGAGAATAGGTACACTGATCGGAGCCAGTTCACAACCTGGGATAGCGTTAGCTATCTTGCCTGAAGACATGGGATTGCCGTAGAAGTCACATGCCAAGCAAGAACTTGCTCCTTTCTACTTCCCTAGCTGTAGATCGAGCAGGGCGTACGAACGAACTAGCGTATGTAAGCTAAGCGATTCCCAAGTGGTCGTTAATAGATGGTTGCTTTTGTTCTCGGAAAAAGATGCCAATACCGAAGACATCATGATGAAAGAATGTTATGCGCGTCATTATGGTTACCTGTTCACTAGTAATCTGGTCGAAAAAGATCAACGTCAGTAGCAATCCAAATCAATTAGAGAACGGAGAACTCATCTCCACAATAAGCAACTACAACTCTAAGGATCTGTGTCATACTGCCTTTTCGCTTTGTGCAACTTCCCCAACAGTATGACCTTCGAATGCTAGGTTCAAATTTACATTCGATTTCTTTTCTAAAAGACTTTTATATAAAAAGGAAGCCAGGCCGCAGCCGATGATCTTAGACTTCACATTGCCAAAATTCCAAATATCAATAAAGCCGACTGTAATTTGAAAGCGGAGTCTTCAGAAGTCACCGTCCTACCGCTTTCAGACTCTCCTCCTATCTACCTCCTATGGGTCCGCAGATTGCTGCCTGGGGCGGGCGTGCCTACCATTGCTGTCGTGCGGACAAAGGCTACTCAAGACCCAGGCAACACAAATGTTTCCTCCACTCCGAAGGTAACACTTTTGCCACTCCGAAAGAGCATTCGTGAGAGCCGCCCACTATACTCTCGCTTCGAGCCTTTATTCGCAGGAGGATGGCTTGAGACCAACCCAAAAGCTCCGTACTCACGTAACCAAAAACCAACTGCCGGTCTGGCCGTCAGAAACAATTCGATTCCATTGCTTGATGTCCGAGATTTGCGTACTTGCTATTCCCCTAGAATAGTTATCCGTTCCGGATTGCTCATTCATTCCATCAATCTTCGGGATCGTTGAAAGAATAATTATTCCTTCCCTGTGATTAGAAAGACCTGGACGGAATGGACATGCTAAGAAGTTGTGGTGTGTCTGCTGATTGCTCCCAAGCTCTGATTCCGTGAAAGACCATCCTCGTAAGGAGACCCGGGACCACTCTTCTTTTGTGCCACGAGTTAAGCCGTTACACCAGTTCTGTTCCCCGCGGACTACCGGCTGCTCTTCTTTTTTCCCATCAGCTTGACTCAAGAAGAGGAGTAGGTGTACTTCTTTAATTGAAGCTTCTTCTCTAGGCAGCAGGGGGGACCAACAAGCAATCCTTTCGATCACCGTACTCATCCCATCAGAATGAGGGTTCAGTTCGGATCTTCCTTCAGAGGCGAGGAGAGATGGTCTATATAATTTCCACCCCGGGCACAATAACATAGTAGGTAGCAATTGAGTCTCTTCCGTCACGCTCTCGGCAGCGGCAGGGGCAGGGGACGGCATGTCTAGGAACAGCTCTGAAGGTTCCGAACCAAAGTAAGTCCTAGCAGCTACCGGGAAGAATGCTCGGTCTGAAAACGCCATTAAATAACGGGTCCGAGTGTATGATGGATGGGCTTAGATTATCATCGAAAAAAAAAGATCTCTCTTATCCTTATTTAGTTAGCCTTCCACAAGAAATACACTAAAACGATCTTACATGGATCGATCTTTTGCCCTAACCTAGCTTGCTGGAACTGACCAAAAAGAGATTTAGAATGGACTTAAACTATATCTTTTCAAACTAACACTTCTTTTTTTCTTTATAATGATGGCATCCACCATTATTCATATCTAAAGTGTTATCCTTACCTTTACAAAGTAAAGTAAACAATCCCGTATTCTTCCACGGTAATGGCGCATCAAAGGAAAGATTTTTGGTCAACGATAAATAACCTTCCCCCGAGTTCATGAGTTAAGAGATTTGGGACATGCCTAAGAAAGGTAATAAGAATAGGCCTAACGGGTAGTTCTTAGGTTAGTTCTTCTTGAGTTCTTTATTACGTCTTTCTTACTCAAGTTATGAAGAAAAAGACAACTCCGAGTCTAGTTAAGATGATTCTTCTTGGAAATCTAAAGTCCTTTCTGTTCCGAAGGTATGTGGTAGCCCTTGTCCCTTAAACTTCCTTTTGTGTATGTGTAGGTGCCCTTCTTGTTTTATTTAATCTTTAATTCAGTAAGGAGGTCCTCTGTTCTCGTACCATGCCATTCTAGGGTAGCCCCAAGAAGAATTGGATCAAATACAACTGGATGAGATGAACAGAAGGGTATAACACAATCCGCTTCGTAACTGGAAGGCCGGGTGCCCCTAAGGAAAGTGGGCATAAGCGTAGGGGCTAGGGAAATAAAAGTTTTGACAGTATAGTAAAGTGGTCTTAAGCATTACGCATGGATCAAGGGCGCATTCGGCTATACCTCTCGCGGACAATTCCTTCTTTTTCTGTCTTGGTTGAGGGCCTTTCATTGTTGGAAGTAAAGATTTGACTGAGTCTACCTCCTCACCCCTATTCCCTTTATCGGTATAAGCCAAAAAAGAACAAAGCTTTCAATTCAATCCGTCCTAGCTCTTGTCTAAGGATTCAAAGCAGGCGAAGTAATAGAAGTCTTCGATGTAGTACAATCAGTTGTTTTTCGTAGAGGAAGTTTCAGTTCTTTCAGTTGTATGTCCGTTGACCTATCGCTTATTCGTATCAGGACGATTTCTATTCTTGTTTGTTTGAGTTAATGTATTATGTAAAGCGAGGAGGGTATAGCACCATTGCCGCTTACTTACACGCTACGGAAATGGCTTTTCTTTAGTTGTTCTATCTAACTGCTTTCCCCCAGAAAGTACTCATTCTTTTTTCTTACCGGAAGACTTTTATTATTTGTGGTGCACGAGCACTGTAAATTCTTTTTTTCTTCTTGTCTTGTATTCCGTCTATCTTAGGAGAGATCTAATCCGAACTCCTTCCCTCACTTTGTTCATGATAGTCGGTCGAGTGGCCACTCTTCCCCTTTCTAGTTGAGTTTCGCCTCTTTCCTTGGCCTTTCTTTTCTTTTTGAGCTTCTTGTAATCAAGCGCGAATCAAATGAACCGGAACCCTATCTATTGGCCTGTACCTAAACTCTGAAAGCGAGAACCTCTATTGTCGTCCCACATTCCGAAATGAAAGAAAGCGGTAACTCTAATTCTGTTTTATCTTCTTAACAGTAGAGTCACTCCTCTTCTTCTCCTTTCAGTCGAGCGATTTCATACCTCTCGCTTTCAGCGGGCAGACCGAGAAAATTAGTACACGTGACGCCTACTTTCTCATCTGTACGCCTCTCCTTAGTAGTGGTCCTTTTCAAACAAAAAACACGGGGTTGGGCGCCCTCTTGCCTCCATTTCCAACTGGCGAAGGGCAGGTTGGGAGCTGGGAAGAATACGAATCTTGCAAGAGGTGCCATCCTGACCTGGAGGAGGTAATGGGAAGCTGCTGGTTCAACCGACCGAGGAAAGCTGCTTGCTGACTTATACTCAATTGAAGGGTCAAGTATTAATCAAATAGTTCCGTTGTTGCGCCCTATATCCTAGTAAAGTTCCAACCGTTTCCAGAGCGAAGGATTTCGCTCTGAGACTGCTAAATTAAGCGCATGAACTACCCCTATTGACCTAAAAGGTCAGCCCCAATCAGTGCAGTCTGGATCTTTATGATTCAACTTCTCTTTGCGAGCTAGCCCGGTGCCCCATAAACCAGCTCTTCTCAGAACCCAGGGGAAAGACTAAAAGCTGTCTCTTGATCCCCCTAGGGGGACCCTTATTAATTGATTGCTAAATCTTAATCGAATTGCCATGCTCTAATCAAGGAGCGACCAATGAAAATAGAGTTAAAAGTTCTCGATCTCCATCAAGGGGGGGCTTGAAGGCTATTTCTCCGGAGGGGAAGGGGCTGAGACAAGGGGATCCACTTTCTCCTATCTGTTTTGTTCTTACTATGGAAGTTTTTTCCAGGATCCTTGCCAAAGCTTCTAATAATGGAAGGTTCTCTCATCACCCGAGATGTTCTAAGCTGGATTTGACTCACCTTTGTTTTGCTGATGGTCTCCTGTTATTCTGTCAAGTAGATCTCCAATCAGCCTCTGTCATTAAAGAAAGTTTGGATTCCTTTTCTGCTCTCTCAGGGTTGAAGGCAAATCCTGAGAAAAGAAAAATTTTCAGTGCTGGGATGGATGAAGATGCTAAGCACAATGTTGAAAACCTTTTGTCTTCAAAGAAGGGACCTTGCCCATCAAGTATCTTGGAGTCCCCCTTATTTCCACTAGACTCACAACCGGAGACTGTAGCCTCTCATTGATAAGATTCCCAAAAGGGTGGAATCTTGGAACTAGCAAACAGCTTTCCCTATGCTGGTAGACTTCAGCTCATCATTGTTCAATATTCAGGGCTACTGTCCACTGGAGTAACATTTGATTTTTCCGAAGGAAGTGTGCAAGGTTATTGACCATATCCTCAGATTTTTCCTCTGGCATGGTGCAGTTGGATCTCCAATGCTTCCAAGGTGGCTTGGGACGTAGTCTACCTCCCGAAAGAGGGACAAAAAGTGGGCTACGAAACGATATCTCCAGTAAGACACGAGCGGCGATCCCTATCCTTCGCTTTATCGGGCGCATGAGAGAACGAACGAGAGCATTAAGCCGGTCTTTATAGGAGTATCCATAAGCAATTAAAGACTCTGACTAAATCTTTTCTACTTGGAGCTAAGTTCTCACATCCCTGGGACCTACCCCTCCAGCCACTGGTGTTTGCTTTCCATTCCTTCTAGTTCAATTTCATCTCCTGTTCTTTTCCATGGGGTTCATTACCTTCTAATGCCCTCTTTTGTCTGCTTCGGATGCTTCAACGTTTGTTTCTTAGTTTTCTGCTTCTTAGTCTTCGGCTTCTCCTGTTTCTCTTCATGCTTTTTTGTCCTTCGGATGCTTTCAGTGTTTCGACTTCTTCTTTGGAGGCGGTTTCTTCTTTCTAATCTAGGTTTCTTCTCTTCTAATAGAGTTGTGTCTCTATGAATCTCTTTTGTTTGACTGTTGGTATTTGATTCTTGGGTAAGGTTATCTGGTGTTTCTTTTCTTTCTTTGTTTGGTTGTAGAGCAGATAATTGATCTTCGAGACTGGCAATAAGATTCTGTTGTTCTTTTAACTGATTCTTTAGTGAGGTAATTGTTTTAGTTTTACTAGCGTTATTTAGTACTGACAAGTCATTGACCTCGATTGGTTCAGTATCTTGCCAGTAATCCCCGTTATATACTGGGTTCCTCTTGCTCCACTTAAGACCAGTGCTTTACCCATGTGTCTTTCTTGATGATGTTAAGAGAGTGCCAATCAACGCGGAAGTTGGAAGTAACCTTTACCTGTTCTGTACGAGATGGGTCAGCGTACTGTGACTGAAACCATTCTTGATTGACCAGGTTTTTTTCTGGTCCCTTGTACTTTATAACATTTTTTCCATCTTTTGCGATGTAGCAATAGGATTTCGGTGCTAAAAAGTATCCTTTGATGAGTCTGTCCTCTAGCTTAAACTTTCCTAAGACAGAAGAAAAAACCACTTTTCAGGTAGTGGCTGCCCAAGCACAACTGAGTCAGTGTCCGTGTAGTATTGCCGATAAGAAATTATTACTATGGATCCTAGCGGAGCTGTTATCGCTGCTGCTAGTTGTACAGCTGAATTCTTCGGTGGGTTCCACACCTGAGCCCGTCTCGGTATTGGTATGGTAGGAAACGACGTAGTTATTATTCATATCACTGGATATGAACTCAATCTTCTTTAATAAGAGATTTAATCGATTTTTCATCGAAGATTCGGTTGTCGTGCTTTTAGGGTTAATACCCAATCTACCGTATAACGAATTCATAAGGATCTTGTAAACAAAGGCCAAAACATCATTGCCTGCTTTCCTTGCCTCTAACCTGCTCTCAAAGAGTGTGCTGACAAAGTCCCTGAATGGGCTGTCCCTCCTCTCAAAGAGGTATCCTGATAGTGGGATCACGTGTAGCCTAGGCCCCACTCTTGGATACTTTAACTCCTCGCTATAGTACACTCCAATAAAAATCCCCCGGTTGGAAAGAGGAGAGTGTTATTCTTGTCTCGATAGGGTAGAAATGGCCTCTTGATTGTCTTCGGACATACAACATATGCCTCAATAAATAAACAAGCTGTCTAAGTCTTTACCAACCAGATTGGAATGCCAGACTGGAACACCATCAGGCATAGGAAATTCCTTCATTACAAAGGGATAGAGATTCACATCGTAGTAGTATAGGTCCTCGCCGTATGGCTTGTGGCGCGTATCTGTATGACCCCCAAGTAGGCCCGCCTTATAAAGAAGTCTTCATTCCTATTTGGGATGTGGATAGGCCAATTTAAATCATCGTAGTATTTCATACGAAAGTCTTAGAGCAAGTGAGGAAAGGGTAATCTTGCTTTCTATGTCCACGTTAAACAGCTTCCAATAAATCTCGCGAGCTTTTTGCATTACACCTCCAAGCAGACGGATGTCCTGCTTCATATAGTCTAACAAGCTTGATTTCAGACTTACCAGATTTGACAGTTTAATCTCATCATGTGGGATAGAGCTCGGGCCTAGGCCGGCATAGACTCTTAGCTAGGGCGCTAAGTTTACCAGGAGTAGATTCAAGGAGTCTCTGAAGCGGAATAACATCTTCTTACCAGAAGAAACGGCTATCTCGTAAAGCCTATGGTTTCCTCACCAGGGCTTTTAGCTAGATCTTATGATGACATGCTAGGTGCTTAAGCAAGAGAATTCCATCGAATCTAGAGAAATTGTGGAAGTAAATAGTAAGAGTACATTTATTTTTATTGTCTAGAAATCACTGTATCCTATTAACCAAGTCATTAAGTACTTTGGTACTCCTGCTTTCAAAGGAATCTAAGATTATAGAGTAGTCTTCATGAAGTAAGTATCGATCTCTTCACCGGGACGAACCAACGAGAGACCAGCAGCATAAGGCTTATGTTGATTATCGATCAGTATAGTCTCGGTATCGGCAACTAGATATGGTTGCAGCTCAGTCCGACTGGGTTTGAGTGCTTTGATAAAGCTTATAGCTACGCTTACATTTCGGATCTCCTTGCTATTATAGGCTCGATCTCACTCAATCCCCTCTGAAATGATTTTTCAAGTATGCTATCTCGGATCCTCAGAAGAGACAGGAATACCCTGCTTTTTCCCATCCATATAGACTCGGATCATGAGGCGAACTATATAATCTCCCTGCAGATTTCAGCATATTGGAAGAATATAGCGACCTATATGAGAATAGATCTCATTTTCTTGGGAATTAACTTACAATCTTCATAAGTCAAGGGGATAGCAGGACCTATCGTAAATGAGATCTCCTCCCCGTGAGAGCGCTTCATGGTAAAGGAAATTGTAAATTTTCCGTAACCAGATAAAAGAAAGAAGGGTAAGCAAACTCGATTAAGAGACTCATGGTCGCAACACTAAGGAGTGAAATCTCATTAAGAAAAGGGTATGATACACGAAGTGATGTGTAGCAATAATTAACCCAGGATGCGGATCCTGGTGTGTTGTTCCTTCTATCTTTTGTTGATACATGCGATTCAACAGCAGTATTTCATTTGAGCGCTGTCTGTTGTGGATGCACTCATCTTTTTCCCCATGGATTACTAGGATTAATAATGTACGCTGTAATTGGGTAAATTTCCCTTTTTGAACTGAGAATGAACTTATTCCACTTTATCAAATGATCTTGATATCCTTAGCTTCAAATCCTGAAGAGGTTTTGATAGTACCGCATACTATACGAGTATACGCCTCGTAAGAGCTCAATATACCAGAGATCCTTTCTTCAAAAAGTATTCCGCTTCTGTTTGTTTATATTTGAAGGAATTAAACTATGTAAAAATTTACTTAGATCTTGGGTAGGGATTATCCGCTCAGCCCAATAATATACTTCCCTGATGCTGGGCTTTCACCAGATGAAACCTTTAGGGTTAAACTAATAATATTATTATAGATGAACTCGTTGATGATTATAAGGGGAGGCCCCATTTCTCGAATGACATCGGTATAATAATCCGGTATAAATCGGCTAGCATAAGCTTACTTATAAAGTTATCGTGTACTGTGTATATAGGATAATTTTTCTTTAAAAGTTTTGCAACTACCTGCATTGCTATGTTGGCATCCTTCTGGTGGATGAAGTTGACGAAGGTAGAGATATCTGTCTTCCTACGATCTCTCTTAAATGATGAAACTCTCATGATCACCTTACGTCTCTTATGAGTACTATCATAAACTCATATATTTATAGGATCCATCTTTATATAATCCTGTACCGTGATAAAGTAAGGAACGTTATATAAAACGGGCTGATCCAAAGCAGACGACCAGCCTATATTACGAATCAACCGGATCAGAAGCATTCCATCCCAGAAAATCTTTCCTTCCAGAACTTAAACAGGTAGCTGCTAAAATGTAGCCTTCTCTTATTATTAATAACCTGAGAGAGAGTATGCGGATCATCGCTTGTACTCTTTACAGTTTTGCCATAGATTTTAGGCATAAAGATACCTTTCACAGCATCACGAGTTAGATAGTCCCTAACAACATTATATAGACTGCTATTTTTGTCACCTATTTCTGCTTTAATGAACTTAACGAGCTCTTCGCGAAAGAATTCATAAACATCTTGGATTTTAGCATCATCGGATGGGATGAGATTCGTTCTCTTGCCATGCCTTTTTTCAGTAGGAGCTTTTAGATGTCATGGATAGTAACGGATAGGAATCAAGATAGCTAGGAGAGAAGACTTGATAAAAAACAAAAAAGGGTCCAGTTCTCAGAGGTATCTCAGTCGGTATAGTCCTATCTCAATAGAAATATGCTAGATACCTTCTATCTCGAAATGGTTTTCCCTCGGGGCAAAGAGCTTGAACCAGATAACAATCCCTTTCGCTCCTCTCCCTACGGTCAAGTGGCTACGCTCCTGTTCTTTAACAACCAGAGTCTTTTTATGGGAAAATCGCCTTCGGTTAACGCAGCCCCTACGGCGGATCCACCTACTGATGAATGTCAGCCATCCTTTATCGGGTAGCCTTGACTATTCTAGAACCCTTTAAGATTCGATAGCCTGAAAAAAGATTGACCATGATTTTGATTTCCAGACTGCCTATGCCTTTAACGATGCTTCGGGCGAACTGTAAATTCAGGCGCCCTACTCTTACCCCCCTCTGCTCTCACCTTCGTCTCTGCTGCCTCCGCTCCAGCTTGCTATACCACCTATGCAATCACAGCTCAGTCATTGACTGGCGAACTAAAATGAATAGCTGCTGGGAGAATTACGACTGATGAATCGCGATCAGCCGCTGATCCCCTTGCCGTTAGATCCGTGCCTCAAGACTCTGTTACTGGGACTCGGTCGGAAAAATCTACTGCAGCCATCTCTACCCAACTTTATGAATTCTAACCTCAACCAGCCATGACAAGGCTGAATTTATTAGAACCTGTTGTTCTTTAGAAAGACCGGGAGCTGGAAAGACGCTCACTCATACTGACAGAAAGGCATTCTATTATTAAGGATAGCGGACAAGCAGAATAACAAATCTACTGGTAGCGCTAACGGACCCCCATAGCATAAGGGTGAAGAAGTGGACGTTTCTCCTGATCAATCAAGTGCCCTTCCCTGGGAGGGTGAGAATAACTAGTATGAGTTTTTTTCATTGAGAAATCAATGTTTTGGAATAGTGATTGTGTTTTTAAGCTGCGTTTTACTACAAATGGGCTGAGCCTGGATCTCATTAGCTTGGCTCAACCGGAGGGACTATAAGGGGAAATAGCCAGGCGCCAGAGAACCAAGCTCACTATCACTACTTATGGATAGACGTGGGTGAGATAATAGGCTGGCCTCCCGTTGGAGAAAAAACACTCTCGACGATCCTTGACCGGGCGGGTAGGCAGAAGTTGATCCGGTAGATCGACTAGCAGTTTCTCCTTCGGATCGTGATGATGATTTTGATTAGCGAGATGTGACTCTGACTTTGATTATGCAATTGATTTGCTTATTCTCTTCTCTTTCAGAGCCTAGCTATTATGTTCTGACTCATGCATTTGCCGGTAAAGCACGTCTAAAGTGATGCGCGCTTTCATCTTCCATAGAAAAGAAAGAAGGACGCCTGCCCGAAGTAGCATCCTTAGGCACGTTCTTATCGCGGAGGGTGCTTTGCAGATGATAAATTCATAGTCTTGAAGACTTTCTTGTTCTTTTACCTATACAACGAAGACTTCCCTGATCTTCCTAGTAGAAATGGAAGACTTTCAAGATCGTGATAAGGATGAAGAATTAAGTTCTAAGGGTAGAACCGGACGAGAGAGAGCTGTAACTAGCAAAGATGCTTCTTTCGATTTTGAACCAACTATAATTCTCTTGGTTTAGCCGATTGAGTAGCACTTTATCCGTCCGTTTTGAGGAAAGACAGAACCTGCGTAGAGATGGGAAGTTGCGTTGAGCAGGGGTAGCTGGAGCAGCAGTGGATTCGGTTGACCCAATAACTGATGGTTAGATGAGATGGATAACTAGGGCACAGTATCTAGTATACTCACCCGCACCATAAGCATCTGTAGTAGACTCCTCAGTACTTAGTGGTTAGTAGCGCTCTGGGAAGCATCTTTAGGTTGTGTGCCCTTTAGAGGCCCGGCATACTAATCACAATGTGACTTCTTTCTTATTATTTTATAGGTCGAGGGGCGTAATTCATAGTTTCGAAGACTTTTTCATTGATAAGGCATTAAAGTATTTTTTTTAGGTTTTATCCTTTTCATGTATAGATAGATCGTTTTTTATAAAACCCAATAAACCCTCAAAGTTAGGCCCTATTACTCAACCACATAAAAACGACATTGCAGTGGATGTAACTTCTCAAGTATTGAATTCAGTCTTTATGGCATATTCTTAGACTGTTATCACAGGAAAAGAAGGAAGAGGGCTCAGACATTCTTTGCGCATGTACAGAACTGAGGAGAAGTTGACCAGCTCATTCAAGCAGACGTCTTTGGCAAAATCTCCACTCAATCGTGCTTAGGTAAGCCTTAGCTTGAGCCGGATGGTGCCCACATGTATCTACTCACCAATTCTTTTTTTTTTTTAGGATTCAATCCAGCCGCAGGTTTCCCTACGGCTAAACCAATTCCAAGGGAGGATACCGGAGCACAGTTCGAATCCGGGTTAGAAGCAAATGCGACCTCCTTCGCCCCCCCTATGTGCTGAGAATAAGAGGAGTCAGAAAGTGAAAGTCATTTCAGCTTCTCAACACATTGCTTGTGTGAAGACTGGTGAAGATGGAATGTGAGGAGAACTGAAAGAAGCCTGGAAGGGTCCCATTATTCCCTCAGCACCTCAAGGGCTCTCCAGGTAGAGGCATCCTGTTTGCCTCACATGGACACCTTCATATATCGGCCTACTCCGATGCGGATTGGGCTGGATCTCCGGGTGATCGGAGGTCTACTACTGGCTACTGCACTCTTATTGGAGGCAATCTTGTCCCTTAAACAAAAGAATCAGAAGCAAAAGTTGCCAGATCTAGTGCCGAAGCTGAGTATAGGGCTATGGCCCATGTCGACAAGGGTTTAAGGCTTTCAAGTAGAGCCTTCGTATATTCCTTAATAAAAGGTTTTCCAGTTTTCTTTTTCAGTATTCTCCATCTTGAAACTTATTCTAGTTCAATCAGCTAGAGAATTCGTAGTTGATTCACCTATACTGGCTCATGGTTATAAACCTTCACAAACGGTTTATTAAGTCGGATAAAAAACCTAAAACGTGATATACCTGATTTGGAAGACAGAGCCTTAGAATTAGGCTTTCATCTTCAACCATCCTGGTCATCTGGACCCAACACTACTAGAATCCCTTACGGGAAGCTTTAGGTGTTGATTGGTCCCAGAGAGACCGAAAGCTGATATCTTCAGACGTTACCAGTGGATGCAACTGCGGTCTGGACTCTTGTAGGCCCGCGTCGTTGCGGATGGCTTTCCATTTTAAAAAGAAATTAAAAGTGCGTCGAAGCCAACGGTCGAATCTTTCTGTAATTGTTGCAATCATTATGTGAGGCCGCCCAGAAGATCTGGTGGAGACTCGATGATTTTTCAGGTCACGGAGTGAAGCTTGGGAGTTCTGGTAAGGTTATTTGCCATCGCAAATCCTTTACTCGGGTGCTTGTGCGCCCGCTCGCTATTGGCTGATGAGGACTTTGCTCTAAGTTGGAGTTTTTTCAGATAATAAGACCCTTAAGCGTCTTCTAATAAAGAATAAGAAATGGATTCTCGACGACCTGTCGGCAACGATTCCCTCCCAACCATGGGCTAAATGTTCTGTTTGGAAAATTATTGCCTCTGCCTGGCTGTATCTGTTAACTGACAACTTCTTTAAGGTGTCCTCAAAACCTTATTAAGTTAAAAGGTAACCGTTGGCTAGAGTTGTCCCGTTTTCAGAAATCAGCTCGTGCCACCACCATCGTCTTCAAAAGGTCCAAACCGTACGCTGAGACCCAACCATTTGCCGATTGGAGCGTTGGTTGACCTGCCAGCTGGCTAGAAGCCGTCGCTCCCCGAACTGCCTGGCAACTCGCCTGAGTGAATTTTTTCATGATTTCTATGCGTTTTCTCCTATTTCAACCCTTCCTCCACCAACCCAGCCACAAGCCACTCCCCCTTGACCACCCAGGTGCCGCTAGTTGCCAGCCAACCCCTCGCCAGAGCTCCGATCAACCGCCCAACTCCTTTCCTACCACTGCAGTCTAGTTTCCTAAGTTGCAGTGGGAGGTAGAGTTTGTTGCTGCTTTTTTGAGCTTGGGACTGCCTTGGATTGTTGTGGTTGAGGTTCCCGAGCATCACCTGCATCGTCGTCGTTGCATCCATGTCTCCAGCTCGTTTAACGGGTGAGTTTAGCTCCTAATCCATTTATTAGTGCCTAAACTTGCTTTGGGTTGGTTTAATTAGTGTTGATTCTAATTTAGGAGATTTAATTAGGTTATGTTAGTCCTAAGATAGGTGGTTAAATGAATGGCTAAGATTAGTTTAGTTTAATCTTGCTTATTGTCATTTAATTGATGCTTATGTGCTTAATTAGGCTTGTTTAGCTTTAATTGATTAATTGCTTGCTTTAATTAGTGTTTTTAATGAATTTTGGATTTAATTTATTAGTTATTTAATTCTAAAAATTCAATATTCACACTAACACTGTTCATGTGCCTATTCACGTGGTACTATTCACGAGTACTATTCACAAATACTGTTCATGTGCATTTTTATCTGAGAATGAAAAGTTGTCTAAATTCATGTATTTTAATCTTATGGAGTGAATAGATGTGTAAATGCATGGGCATCCGCATGAATCGAGTGATTTTCACAAAAAGGGAATAATGGATTGTCCGAGGGACATTGGAGATAGATCGCTTTTATGAGAGAATGATTTGAGGAGGTATGTTTGTGTGATCGCTAAGTTGAACCGTCACCCAACGGAAGTTTGAGGGCGATACCCGACGGGAATCGGAAGCCGGTCACAATATATTCTAAACAAATGTCTCTTTTTGGGATACCATCTAAATGAAAGTTATCGACGTAGCTGTGCCCAATGGGGCGGGACAAAGCCCGATCTTTTTATCGATAGCCTGGTGAGAGTCGGATGATTGTTAACTAGAAAGTTAGCCATGCCGAGAGGTCATTATTAACTAGAGCATGCATTAGTGTTGAGGTAGATGATCGCTAACTGGGAAAGTTGGCCATGGCTGGGAGGCCATAAATAAGTGGAATACGTGTGAGTGTTGAGATGATTGGGCCTTATTATGAGGTAAGATTGTGTCGCACGGTATGTGATGTGTCATAACGATTTTACCTTATAATCGAGACCCGTGTGATCGATTGATGCATGATAGGTGGCGCAATAAAGCGCAAGAGCGTATGAGAATCATGGCATCATTGGTTCTGGTTATGCATAGGTTGAATACATTGTTTATAGCACGCACGCATGAATCGATAATGTGCAGGTTGTGGCAATGGCCAGGCGAGATTGCTTGTGATGTAACTCGTATATGATTGATAACTGCATCCTCTAATGGCCATGTGCATTGCGTGTATTATGCTGAGACGTAACGTGTAGGGTATGGTGTACTAGGTAAGGTTACAAGAGAACGGACTATGTGGTTAGTGGTTGACCTTGGCTATTGTGATTTGTTAATTGTTGGTCGCTAGTCGTGGTAAGTTTGTGGGGGTAGTTCTGGAGAGATACCCCAAATTGAATTAGTGTTCTAATTGGGGGCTTAGGGGAGGACTCGCTGAGATTTTATCTTACTAGTTATTCTATAACCACTTAGGTCCTTAAGATGGTGCTTCCGCCAATGAGGTTCGATATTCCTAAGAACTGAGATACTGTCATGACGCACCACTGCTTCCAAGATCGATCGCATCTATACGAGAAGTATTTCTCCATTATCTGGGTGGATGAGGGACCGAGGCAATGGATACCCCATAGGTTCTTGGCGTGGTTCATATGGGATGGCAATATGTTAATCGGTCCCCTAAAAGGTTTTGATGGGCCGCTTGGTAGGGGCCTTGAGGATGCTGACTAGGATCCCATGGAGCTAGACCCTCCTGACGATGCAGTGGAGAATTCTAGCCCCGCTTCACCAGTGACTAACCCGTACAGCTCCAACTCTGAATCAACGGAGTCTGAGTCCGTTGGATCTGAGTGACTATAGTGTCGAGCCTGAGGGTTCTTTTTATGTATAGTTGGATTAGCCTAACCTAGTTTCCTTTTGGTCTAGCTTAGTGGATGGATCAGCCCCTCTGTTGGTCTTGTAAATTGGAAGCGATCCTCCATAAGTTAATCCAATGTAAAAATGTATATATTAGTAGATGTTGTGTTTCATCTGTTCATCTCATTATCCCTGTTTGTTTTCTTGATTGTGTGTTTGATGGGGAGATGGTTTGTTTTCCGCTTGCGCATAATGAAAGATTAAAATTGAAGGGTCAGCGATGAATCCTGGGACGTTGCTTTCTATCGACCAAGGAAGGGGTTGTTGCATGCCTGGGGTTCGAGGCGTAACATATGTTTCATACATTTCCTTGCTCATTAAGCCAAAATCTTGCCACATAAGAAATGAAAATGTTCTAGAGACATAAGGCACCTTCCATTCTCCTAGAATCCTTCCTACATAAGTTACTAAGATGTGGTCATCAAGAAACTTGGACTTTGGACAACTTATTTTCCAAGTTAACCACATAAGCATGTGACTCATTAAGCTAATTAGCTAGCTTCCAAAAGCATTTAATGCATTATTATCTTCAAGTCAAGAAGACTCAAATTGGCTTCCTCCTCAAGTTAGGCGCACAGCCCACTTCCCCTCCAAGTTGAATGTGTGGTTCTCCCATTCTAAGGCGAAAATAGTTTTAAGCAATTTTCAAAATCAATACCATTACCTTATCAAATGAGCTCAAAAAATTATAAAACTTTAATATGTTGTAGAGAATACCTTAGAAAAAAAAAAATTATGAAGAAATCCAAGCCAAATTCGTTCTGTGGAAAGAGAAACAAATTATTGAACACAACCCAAAAATTCGTCCGTCGAGCAGATTCAATGGTTAAAAAGACTCATTTCAAAATCCAAATCTTCACAGAACTCTTTGAAATTTTAATAAATTGTAAATATGAATGTCATTTAAAAATTTATAGGAAGAATGTCCAAATTCAAAAGGAAAAATATTATAAAAATTCGAGAAAGCAACTTGGTTACAGTTTTCACTATACTTAACATGTTCTATACTGTAATTGCTTGGGCCTTCGTCTCAATCATTTTACCTCAGAAAAATATGAAACTTAAATATGTTATAAATTAAGATGTTTTGAACAACTTTCATGAAGGAAGTTTTTCCAAATTCAAAGAAAAAAGGAGCTCTATAAAATTGAAAAGTAGGAAAGGTCCAGCAATTTCGAAAAACTGGGAAGTCAAAACCTATGAAACTCAAGGTGGCAAGTCTATGGGGGAGAGGTTGGGCTCTACTTGGTAAAGAAGCATTAATTTTTGGATATCATTATCCTTCAAATTTCCAACTATGTCCTAAGTTAGCTTGGACACTTCATCTTGCTCCTTGAATGGCTAAATTCTAAGAGATATTAATGTGAACTTATCTTGAGTTCAAAGTTTGAACTTGACTTGGCTTTTCTCTCTTTTCCTCTTGGGGGTATGGTCCTTTCTTTGTAGGCTCCAAAGTCCATATTTCACACTTAGGTATTTAGGGTATGATTAGGCCTAGGCTATAGGGACACCATTTTCCACTCATCATTTAATGCAGTCACATTTGTTCACATTTGTTTACACTTGTTTTTTCAAGAAAGTTTGACTAGTCCAAGGCTTATCTAGCTTAGCCTCTCAGTTTGGACCAAAATAATAGTCAAAATCAAGGATGTTACATAGCCAGTTGCTAGACTAAGGCAGCCAAGTGAGGCTCTAACGAGGTGAGCCCCCACCAGATCTAGTGAGGGCTCGCCTTGCCGTCATTGGGCAAGGACTCCCCTCACTATCATTAGGTGAGGGCAAGCTCACCCAACCACTAGGGAGGTGAGCCCTTGCCAAATCCAGCAGGGGCTCGCCTTGCCAAACCCAATGATAGTAACTAGTGACAGCAAGGCCTTCTCATCAAAGCTAGCTAGACGAGCTCGCCCTCAACCAATGACAGTGAGGCGAGCCCTAGCCAAATCCAATGGGGGTTCACCCGCTAGTGGCTTTATGATTAATTGACACAATTACAATAGCTTTAAGATTTGTTTGGTAATTTTCTCATTAAAAGTCAAAAAATCACGGTCAAGATGAGAAGACAGATGCAATGAGAAACAAAAATCAAAATTGAAAAAGAAGATTGAAAAAAAATGAAACAAAAATTCTTCATTTGGAAAGGAGATGAGGAGGGTGTACTCTTAGGCAGTCATGCTTAGGTGGTAAATTATAAGAAACCAGTTTACTATTTTCTTTGCTCATATGTTTGAGGATTTACTTCTTCTTCTTTTTATCCATCTTGCTCTAATTCTCATCTCACTTGATCTCCATACCTAAAACTAGACATTCTCACCCCAATGGCATTCGAGGATTTGCTTTATTGGCATGTTAATGATGAATCTATTAGCAATCTTGTTATCGTGTCAGTAGTCCTTTATTCATTTGCTTAATTCTTATCAATTTATTAGCCAATACGAACCATTTTTTTACCATATTAAAAGAACAATAACTTAGTGCAAATTTAATGTAATAATTTATGGAAGTGTCTGTTTCCAAGACCTACATGACTAATCCGAATCTTCTTTAAGTGACAATCTACCCCTTTTTATAGCATCCACATTAGGAACTTGGTTTCCTAATATTCTTTCGTAATAAAAAAAAATAGACTTCCTTGTCCACTCAAGTTCTCATCGCTCATCAGCCTTTTCAAAACTGTGATGTTATTGGTAAGAAAATGGGAAATTGGAAATAGAATCTTCTTCATTCCAAGCTTTAACTGTGCCGCAGTTAACTGCGAGATCCCAGTACCATTCGCAGCACCTGCCCTCCCCATTTATCAGCGACTGGACAAGCTGAAAAGATGAAAACTTTAGAACTTATGCACTTCCAATGTCGGACAATTTGGGAAGCAGAGGCGAGTGAAAGGAAAATTGATGAGGACCAAATTAACTGGATCTTACGAAGTTTATATGCAATTGTTCATGCTGATAACTTTTGTATGGCCATATTGAGATCACCCTCCAACCTCACGTCCCAAGCACATCTGAACAAGCTCGCATAACGTAGTTCTGGTGTGTTTAGCATACCCTTAGAAAATATCTTCATTTTTGGACACTCTTCCACTTCAATTCTATCCAAGGATGGAAACCTAAAGATGCAACCTGTGGTGGAGGAGAAGCATACTAGGCTTTGCAAAAATAGGAGTGTCAATCTTTCTAGCTTACCAAAAGAAATCACTTTTCCTTCTCCGTTTCCATCATTTGCCACTACGTCATTCATTCTTTCACATCCAATTATAGTCATATCAGTGAGATGTACTAAATTTGTGACCGCTGAAAATGTCACTAGATGTACCAATCCAGAACAATTCTTCACCACTAACTTAGTCAAATTTTGGAAGTCTGTCACGGCTGGAAATAATGTTGTCAAACCAGGACAATCCTGAAACTCAAATGTTTCAATACTCTGAAGAATTTTCACCACTAAATAGTCTTCTCTCCACACACACTTAAGGTTGTGTAGCTTGCTTAACTTAAGCTCTCTTAAGTTTTCAAGTCCCGGATGTCTTCCCTTGTCAACAAACCCTTCGTTAGGGAATATCTCTTCAAATGAACTACAGAAGACCTCAAGACTTTTTAAATTCTGAAATCTCTCTAGGACGAATTTGGGAGGAAAGACGGCCTTTTCATCATGAAAGCATGCCAATGTTAGTGCTTTTGGCTTGCCAAAGATGTCATCAGGAAATTTTCCATCTTGTATCATCTGAATATCCTTATTGACTAATAAAAGTCTCTCTAAGTTGGGAAAGTCCTGTCAAATTGTCAATACAATGAGAGAAGTAAATTCAGCAAAGGTTCGGCAATAAATCATGTGTTATAAAAGGTAAACCTAAGTCAAATGATTCGCACAGTAGCCATCTTGTTACAATTCATTAGATCTTAGGAGCCCTGCATACAAGTCTCAAGCTTGTAAAGTTATGCTATAAAATACAACTGTGATCTAATGCTCCACTACAACCATCCATATTGAAGATCTGGAGATAATTTTTTAAGTAGAGGTTAGTACTGTTAGGTTGGTAGAGTGAATCTACATTCAAAACCACCTAGCTTACCAAATTCATCTTTTATTAGAAAGATTTTATGTTCTCAGCGAAAAAGATATAATTCTTTGAAATTTTGTGTAAGAAGATCCACTCATAGTCACTAAAATATATGGGGGTCTCCAAAAAAAAAAAAATGTGCTTAAGATTTTAGAAATATCTATGTTGTAGACGAATTGACGGGTAAGGGGTTTCAGATTTTCTATGGTATCATCACGTGACTATGCAGTGGACAAGAGATATAATTCCTGGTGAAAGAAAAAATTAGAATATAGTGAATTAAGGTTCCGTTGTTTCTTTTTCTTTTTGGGGAAAAAGGAAAAGAAAACTGTTTAAATTTATGCTTTTAGAGTCTGTAGAAGATACAAAAGAAAAGAAAAGTTGAATGGTTAGACATGTTAATAATGGAGAGGACCACATGTCAAGTCCTTACTGACTTCTGCAAGGAGCAACATAATACATTATTTGCAATTAGATTAGATTAGGAATATCGTATGTTGTAACCAACAGTATGTAATTATTATTATTTTTGTTATTTTAGGTGATTGAATATATTATGGGTGTCCACAAACAAAAAGTACACTTAAGAAATTAAAAGTATCTTATATAGTTGACAAACTGATAGGCAATGCCATGACCATACGGTGGATATGAGATTAGAGAATGCATTATAGATAGAAACTGAAGAAGAGCCATTGTAGTCATACCCTCTCAAATGAACAGTGTTCTTCTCGGTCTAAAAGGTCCTGTTCATGATCTCTCCAAGTCCACTTGTTCATGGGTGCCGCAAAGGACGACATGTTCAATCTATCACAATGAGTCACTTGCGATTCTTGTAAGGATGGCCAATTCAAAGTGGGATAGTTAGGGCAAAAGTTTTTGAGTTGTGGCATATCATGTAACACTAAAGAGGTCAATTTGGGAAAAAGAACTTGAGCAGCAGTGGAGTGTGGAGTGTCATCTCCACCAGCAACTATTTCCTCGATCCCACAAGACTCCACTAGAAGTTTGTGAAGTTCATCAAGACTCGTTGCCAACCAATGTGGAAATAGATTTTCAAGGCTCTTACAGTTTTGAACCTGCACTTCCCTTAAAGTTTCACAAGTGAGAGTTTCTGGAGGATTGTCAGTCCATATTTTTCTTAAATTGTCCATGTGGGAGAGAGCCATCGACATAAGGAAAGGGAATTGTACCTGCCATATTGAAAAAATGACATGATGAATGTGACTATATTGAGTTATGACCTCATAGAAGGAATTTCCAAACTTCCCTAGCTCCCACAAATCATGAGAATTTTTTTTTTTTGGGTGAATTAAATCATGAGAATTCAAGAGCTTGTTCATGACACAAATAGGGAGGGGCCAATTGATGCTTTATTTTCAGTTAACTAATGTTTATGGTCAAGTATATTGCATTGCAGCAAGCATGAAATGTGGTGTGACAAAATCAATTACCTTATTTGCTTACCACTTGCTAATATTTGTGCATCAAAAAGATAGTAAACATTTTTTTGGCAAGTTATGACACAAAGAACACAATTACGACCTCATACTTTTGCAATTTCCTAAATTTCACATGATGTGAATTGTTTGCATGAAATTTTCATTTCGTTAAGATGAAACTAATGAAATTATGACATGCTAGAACCTCACCACAATTGCCAAATGCATATTTCCACACTGCCCTAGTCCACGAACCATGGAAAAAGACAAGTTTGGCATACAAGAATCGGACTGTCTACCAAGATATCTGCCTCAATCAGATGATCCCATAACAACATTATGTTTATTTGGAGAAAATCAACCATGTTATGACCTCTTTCGACTTGTCCACTGAGAAGCGAGAATTGACATTTTTTATTTGGTTACGATAAAATAAACGCACTTACGACTTGTCTTTACCAAAAAATAGAATGACTATTTCCTCACTTCCCTGAATCTATTAATAATCAAAACTGAGAATTGTGATGAGTTTTTGAAATATTTTAATTATAAGGAGATATCTATTATTACATGATAGCTTATATTTGTCAAATAACTTTAATTAACTCTATTACGACTTATCATGACCAAAAAATGTGATTATTATTTTCTTACTTTCCTAAATCTATTAGTAATATAAATTGAGTATTAGGATGACTTTTTGAAATATCCTAACAACGTGGGGGATACCTATTCTTATAGGACAGCTCATGTATGACGAATAAATAACATTAGAAGTATATACATAATTAGTTATGACTCGATGATTAACGATTAAATAAATGTGTGGGAGAATTCCAAATAAAGGTTTGAAGTATTATCGTTTTCTTAAATAAGGGTCCAAAGTGAATCTTATTTCAAATAAGAACATGAAGTGACATCAATTTCTCAAATAAGGATTTGAAATGCCATGTTCCTCTCAAAGAAGGGCCTAACCTCACTAGTTGATCAAGGGTATTTCTGTAATTTAATTTTTAATGTTCTTTCTTTTTTTCTTTCTTTTCTCCTTTTCTTTTTTTTTTTTCTTTCTTTTCTCCTTTTCTTTTTTTTTCTTTCTAAAAAAGACAAACTAAGAAAGGAAAATAAAGGCTAAAATTTTAAAAATAATATAGGCGGAGGGTTGGTAGCCTCCCTTGCCTATGGCCATCGGCTCATCACCGGTGGATCGTCATGGCCAGTGGGGTTGCCGATACCTTGGTTAAGGCCACGACCCTCCCCCAATCCTAAGCAAGGGGGCTAACAACCCTTGTGCAAATCTAGGAGAGGGTGGCAGCCCTCTCCCGGGTCTAGCAAGGGCCACCAAGCCTTCACCTCTAGTTGTTGAGGCATCGACAATCTCGTCGACCATGGCCGACACCCCACTAATGATGTAGCAGCAACTACAAGTAAGGGAGGGATGCTAGCCCTCCACCTGTATTTATTTTGTTTTGGTTTGTCTTTTTTAGAAAGAAAAAGGAAAAAATGGAAAGAAAATTAAAAAATTAAATGATGGAAATGCTCTCAATCAGCTGGTGAGATTCGGCCCTTTTTTGAGACTGATATGGTACTTCAAGCCCTTTTTTTTCAAATAAGATCCACTTTAGGCTCTTATCATTTTTTTTTTATCTTTTTAAGTTTTAACTTTTCTTTCTTTTTTGATTTTTTTAATGGAAAGAAAAATTAGAAAAAAGGCAAAAAAAAAGGAAAGAATTTTATAAAATAAAAAAGAAGAAGATTGAAATGCCCTTAATCAGCTGGTGAGGTTAAGTGCCCTCTTGAAACTAACATGGCACTTCAGGCCTTTATTAGAAATGAGATTTACTTCGCCCCTTATTTGAGAAAATGATAGCACTTCAGGCCCTTATTAGAAACGAGATTTACTTCAGCCCCTTATTTGAGAAAATGATGACACTTCATGCTCTTATTTGAAATTTTTCCTAAATGTGTGCATGTTATGATGAAACGTTCAATTCACAAATAACAACAAAAAAATTTGGCAAAAACATTAAAATAAGAGAAAAGACAAGCAGAAAACGAGAACAATAATTGAAACATAGAATCCGTAACAAAAAAGACCAAAAAGAGAACCGGGGGGGGGGGGGGGGTTAATTACCTTTTAAGAAGTGATGCAAATTAAAGTTTGGTAAAGTCCTTAGCCCGTGTTCACTGAATTCAATCAAAATAAATGGAAAATTGGTTTTTATTCTTAAAAAAATTAGACGATGGTGTGAACTTGTATATTCTTTAAGATTCTTCTTTGACGGCAACCTCTCCTAAATTCTGTCGAATCAATAAAATAATAATTGAATTTTGAAGATGTATGTTGTTTTAATTTATAATCCATGTAGAAAACGCCTTCTCAAAGTTTTGGACTTTCAGGTTTGCCGTTCATTCCAACTAAAAAGGCTACTCTCTCTCCAATTGTCTGCACTTTGTTTTCAGTTTACTTCCTTGCCAAAAGTGGGTGTTGACACTTGACTAGAATCTCAGCCTGAAAAAAGATATATGGAAGTGCATTTGCAGGTAAATTTTTTTATATGGTTATTGTGACTGCCTTTTTAAGAACCTTGCGAATCACTTCTAAAGTATTACGTAGAGCAGACACAAAAGTAACACTTCTAAAGAGATATGGAGATGTACAAATTATAGTTATACTTATTAAGGATTAATTTTTTTTTTTTTTTTTTTTGGTCTTCGTACTAAATATTAAAAGATTATGTACACAAAACTGTACATAGCAAGGGAATTCTACTAGTTATCAGAAATTTACTTATAATTAGATTATTTTGAATCTGTACATATCTACCAATGTCCGCACATGGCACATACCGTGCGGGAATATGTTCCAAATGAAATGTAAAATATGCATTTATTTGAAAGACTAACCTGTGGAGTGAAAAGTGAAGGGGTGCCATTGTCAATTTCCATCAAAGATTGCCAAGCCAGACTTCTAATCTTGGGGCAGTGGGCAATGCTCAGATCTTCTAATTGAGGGCATATCAGCATAGGATTCTTCCCTGAGAGGAAACTAGTCAAATTGGGCAAGCATTTCAACTTCATCCACCGAAGACTTGAGAATTGAATTATCTCCCATATGCTTTCCTGCCCTTCTTCCTCTGCAATCACTCCTTCCAACTTACCACACTCCTCTATTTCCATCCTTTCAAGATTGCCAAGGAACCAAGCCATGCATGGAGAGAAAGCATGTCTCAAGTTGCTGCATTTATAAAGGGTCAAATTAATTAGAAAATTGTAGTGCAACACCCCTTGAAGATCTTTGTTCCATAGTCGCCTCAACTTTGGTAGATTGACCAACTCCAAAGTCACACTCCTTGAAGGTAGCAATTGAGTCCTTTCCACACCTTCTAACCCTTCAAGATCGAATATTTCTTCTAGCAACTCACAATCACGAACATGCAATGTGTGCATATTGTTTAAAATAGGCATTAATCTGGATGAAATTGCATTAGTAAATGATGGACATTTATCCACCATCAATGATTCTAACCGCCAAGATGACTTGATGGGATTAAGCTCACTATGCCATTTTCCAATCAGCTTGGGGAACTCAGACAACCGCATTTTCCTTAATCTAGCAATTGTAGCCTGTTAGAAAATGCATCAATAAATGTAAAAATTCTAGTTAGTAAAAAGCAATTACTCTATTGGTGATCAAAAATATCCAATTGCACAGGGTTTGGCAACTCATGCATACCATTTCTTCAAACATATTTTGGATGGTGATGTTGAGGTTTCCCTTCCAAAACCACATTTTACGTTCAGTTACTTGTACTTTGTCTAGCTTTGGTGCCTCTATTAGTCCATTGGAGAAGAACTTCATGTTGAGACACCCATTCACAATGACATCCTCCAAGAGAGGGAACACCAAAGTGTATCCACCTGAGTTGAAGCATCTCAACCTTGTCAACCCTTCAAGCTCCATAAACGTCAGTTGTTTGAAAGCCACAACATGCCCTTCTTCACCTCCTTCATCAATGATGACTTCTGTCAACATTTTACAATAAGTTATCTTCAACTTTGTGAGCTCCTCCAAATTTCCAGCTATTGTTGGTGTAAAAATATAGGATAACCCATCACAAAACGACACATTGAGGGTCTTCAGATGTCGAAAATATACTTGATTGTCCCATATCATCTCGATGTTACCCATTGAAAAGATTTCTAATTTCTCCAGGTTAGGAAAAGCAACCTGCGAAATTCGCTCACGAAATTGGTGATTCAGTTAAATTACGAATTCATGAAGTTCCAAGATGTAGATATAGATGAGTGCCAAGGGAAGAAGGGGATTATTAAGTTGCACAAAAGGAAAAAAAAAAAGGAATAAAAAAAAGAGTAAAAAATTCCATTAGAAGAATTTATCCTTCAGAAATGTGTTAGCAAGTGGAGCTTTAACTTATCTCTCTGCATGACAAAGCAGGCCCAACAATACTTTCAACCTTAGATTTTGGCCCAACATGTTTATATAATATGCATAGCCGTGTCTAATTAAAACTAACCATATATATATATATATATATTAATATTAATATTAATGGGCAAATTAGTAATTTAGATATGCTCATATAACTATCATACAACCAGATTAGACTCTTATAGATTATAGATCTAAATTGCATCTTTCCCTATTTTCAATTTAGTTAATTTCCCATAAATAACCAAATCACACTATGTATAGCAATTGTTACATCACCTAGAGACGGTTATTATTACTAATATGGATGAAAATCTTGATGGAAATTGCAAAATTGAGTAAGAATAAGGAAGAATTCATAAAAGGAAACTAGAAGCACATCAAGAAAGGTTTAACGATATACATTGAGGCAAAACAAAAGGAGATAAGTTCATTGGAAGTCCTAAAACCTATCACAAAAGACCAATTGAGTATTAAAACTTTCAAAAAATACAATTACATCCTAAAACTCATCACAAAAGCGAAATTGAGTATTAAAACTTTCAAAAAGTGCAATTAGTCCTAAAATTTATCAAATTAGTCCAATCAAGTATTTCTACTGATTGTGTTTTTTGAAAGTTCTAGAATTCAATTGCACATTCATGACAAGTTTAAGAATTTTGAGTACACTTATCGCAATGAAAATTACAAGGTACAAGGAAACGCATGGAAGGCACAACAGTTTTCTAAAAGTCACGGTCTATCGATTGTGGTCATCCTATTCATGAAAGACAGTTGAAACTACAATAAAAAAAATTTAAAAAAATTGAGAATAAAAAGGAGACATTCCTCAATTTTGGCATATTGAATACGATCGATTGCTGTTGGTTGTGCTGTTTCTCTATGACAACATTGCAACTTCAACGAAGTTATCGGGCTTGATTTTTGTCCATATTGGAAATTTTTCTTTTAATTTTACTAAAAGTAGTTTCATGTTTCATTCTGGACAAGTTCAACTTCCAACGTCCATACGAGAAGTCAAGTGACTTGGACTAAAGTGGCTGATTTGCGAAATGTATTTTATTTATTTAACAATGTTTTCATAAAAATGGTCAAGCGATTAATGTGAAAATTAAAAAGGGTGATTTCCAAAGCCCCGAACCCTAGAGACGTTGCCCGATTTGGCGATGGGGGGCTAGACTCCTTTTGCTGGTGCAATTAAGAAAGAATTGGGGCTTCAGGGTATGATTAATATGAGAGCAAGAGTGCAATTAACAAAATGTTGCCCAATTTGTGAGCGTATGTATATACATAAGAGATCTTGTAAGTGCAAATGAAGTCAAACGAGTGTCTCAAAATCTCTTCATCTCTAGCCTCATGAACCTTACTACTCACTTTCTTCTCAATTTTTTGTTTTCATTTGCTTTCCTATACATACTTTGAAAGTTAAAAAGCCTCAAAGCCTCTACGTGAATTCTCTAGGGTAAGTATACTAGAAATATCAAAGTTGTGTATGACGTTCACTTTAATACTAAAAGTTTTCACTGCCTCACTTAAATGTCAAATTAAAGAAAAAACAATCACTTAAGTAACTCCAACGAAAAATTCTAAAAGGAAAAATTACATGACTTCTATAATTAAAAATTTTATCTAAGGTGATATTTTTTTGACACTTAAGCGATCACTTTTCATTGAGATTGATATTAAAGTGATCACTTTTTAACCTACTATATGACGTTATTTAGGGATTATATGCTAACTAAGCACACCGGCGAGCCACATAGGATTGAGAATAAATAAAATATGGCAACGTCGAATTTTCAGTAACCCAGATCAGAGTTAACACTTTGAGTGATCCCAAAAAAAAAAATGGCATTAAAGTGAGTGACTTAAACAACTTTTGACACTTCTAATGTCTTTCTTCTTGAGTTTTCCCAATCTAGTTCCTCTACCGTCTTTGAAAGCTCAAAGCACGGGAGAAGAAAGTGTCAAATTTGAAGTGGAGATACTTAGACACACTTCGTTGTGGGACCCAACACTTAAATTTCCGCGAATCATTGTTGACAGGGAAGCTATTGTAATGCATTGGCCTTGGGCCCCACTATAAGCTTCAATGATAATCACGCTATTACAAAAGGGCAATCTTGTCTGGTTAAAAAGGCTCTACTCATAGTAACTTTTGCCGCACAAAATAGGTTTATGCTTTCCTTAATTAGATTCGGGACTGAGTAAATTAATATCAATAACCAATTCAATAGGTGGAAACTTTTTGCTTTAAATCCAACAGCTGGTGTTGAATATCGGACTGGTCCCGTAAAAGTGTAGATGGGGACATAAAATTTGCCTACACCGGTACGTAACGTCGTTTTCATTGATACAAACAAATAACAAAACTTTTTCGCCTTTAATTTCTCCTGTCAATTTGCACTTGCATGATTTTCATCTGCTATTAAATGTTATAACCAAAGCTAGAGCAATTAACTACATCTTTGCATAATGCTTTAGACAGTGGATTAGCATTTTGTCATGGGCTCCAAGCATTCGCCTGAAAATCTTTTGATTTATTCTTGACCAAATTAAAAGCATGATTTTGACCATAATAAAGGACTAAAGCACACGGAGTTGTCCATATATTAGCGAAAAACTTGATTACTAGAATATTAGGAAAAGTGAACGATTTTTCGCCACTTAACATGAAATTAGTGAGTAATTTTTTGGTAAATTTTGATAATCAAGTCTGCACTCAATTGTGGACCAAGACTATGTAACTTATCCCTTGATGTATGTCAGAATCATATTTAATTTCACAGAAGAAAAAGGAACAACAGTTTAGGAAAAGTTTACAAAAATTATCAGATTCCATTAATCCTACCTTCAAATTTCAGGGTGCAGCAATTGTGTGGAATGTGATAAATTCTAACCAAAGTAAGCTGTGTAAGTAATTTATTTACGTTTCATCTTGGCTAGTTGTCTCCGCCATAACTTTTTATTTCTAAAAGTTAATTATTTACTTAGGTGGGCAAAATAATTATTCATAAGCCTATATATTACTTAATTAATTTTTAATTATTTGATGTGATTGATCCAACTATTCCTATCATTTGTGGACTGAAACTTGTTAGTTGTTTGTAGTGCCATGTGGCAACTTGAAATGCACACAACCTAAACTTCCAAAATACTATGACAGATAACAATCAAGCCAAGTATTTTGCTCCAATAGATTTTTGTTATAATAATATCTTAACATAATGTTAATTACATACCTCTTGATTGAAGAGGGAAGTGAAGCATGATTTGACATGGTCCTGACTCCAAACTCCTTGTGACCCTATTAGCAGTTTTTCATTAAACCAAAAGAATGTCACCACTTGTATTGCAGGATGAATCTATCTACAAGATCATTAGTAATGAAAACAAAAAATCAGTCTTACACTTTCTGCAAGAGAAGCATGAGAAGCTTTCCAATTTGTCTAAGTATAAATTGGTTAACATTGGAAATGCCAAAATTTCTAATGTTTTCATTTGTGACCCTTCTTCCTCTATAATGATCGAGTCCATCTTCTTGCAATCTCGTACCCTTAGAACTCTTAGTTTTACAAGAGATTTAACCATGGATGGGAAAAACATAAACCGGAGGTTGTCACAGTTAGACACCTCTAACTCCATTAATTTATGGAACCACACTATTCCACAAGGATTCTTGTTCCATATGTGCCTCAAGCTCGGCAATCTCTTTAATTCCATGGTGGTTAGCTCAGAGAGAGTCTCAACATTTCCACCAATGCTTGGTCTGTCAAGGTAAAAAATTTCTTGCACTGAAATGCAATTTTTGATAGTTAAAGTGTGTAACTTGTGTAGTTTTACCAGCGACACAGAGTTGATAATCTCTGATAAAGATCTACAATCTAATATCGCAAGAGATTGAAGATTGCTCAGCCCCAATGGAAATTCATCACTCCATAGATATTTCACCTTGGGAAGTTCAATCATTGTCAAGGACTCCAAGGATGGAATGGAAACCTGATGCACAGACCCATCAACAATAGAATTTACAATGACAAAGGACATACAGGAAATTTACATGCCGTAATAGGAATGGTTGCTGAAGGAAATTTACGAGCAAAGTAAGTCACAACCTTAAGGATAATTTCTACATTTACAAAAATCTTTGATAAACGAAAGCTAATTTACAATCCAAAAAAGGCATGTTACAAGCTTAAAAGACAACTAATGAACGTTACTTGTCATTTACAATATCACAAGGGGTGTTATTATGACAAAATAACTACTCGAGAAATTACAGTCATGAATAAGCACCCATTCAGTTTACTGACGACAACAAAAATTAGTGACCCTTGAAGCAAAAAGTACTTTCAGGATAAATTACTTCCTATAAGGTGCACTAATAAGATACTCCCTCTTGGGTTATGTTACTAAGTTGAAGATACATTACTCATTTTATAGGATGATTAATAGAAAGTAATTTACTTTCTCGCAAGTGGAGATTACTACCCTGAAAGGGATTAAAAAGCTGTAGAATGACCGTGATTACGGAAGACAAAGGCAATTTACTATCAAAAGGAAATTACTTAGTGCATCCTGTGATTGACTATTTCAACCGTGATTGACTATCTCAGCAAGGCGAGATAGCAATCATGCAAAGTAAATTACCATGCATAGACCAAAAAAAAAAAAACAAAAGTAAATTACTGCACTGTAAGATTTTAATTACGGAGGGTATATTTTTGCTACCTGTCTAAGGAAATTTAGCAATTTCGAAGAGCAATTTACTACTTCACAAGGGAATATTGCTATCAAAAAAGCTTAATTAATGCAAGTAACTTCCTCCTGACGCCTGGCCACCCACCTAAACCCCCTTGCGCTTGTCCAGACCCAATTTGTTTATACATGACATGTCATATTCTATCCATAATGTCCAATAAACTACTTATTTTTATCTAGTGATTTAAGGATGTTGTCATTAACAATTATTTAATGATGTCGTGCTTTCTCATATATGGTAGTAATTGGTAGTTCATTATAGTATGCGTACTTCTTCTCATTGATATTAACTTCCCTGGGCGTGGATCATCTGCTCCAATCCTTACATTCATTATCTGCAACTTGCGCGAATAGTAAAAAAAATAGCGCATGTTTTCTCTTTGTTTTTTGTTCATTTACCAAACTCTCTCTCTCTCTCTCTCTCTCTCTCAATGAGAGGAAACAACCTCCGGAAGATGCAACAATGGCTCGTGCTAGCGCCGACCTTGTTGACCGCGACCAAGTTGGCGGCGGGCAAAGTGAAACAGATGTAGACAGAACTTGCACCCGGTCCGCAAGAGAGATGACCAAGCGCGAGGGTCACATCCATGAGCTGTTGGTGACAATATCGATGGAGGTGAATGGTGGCCGGTGATGGCGGTGGCAGCGGTGGTGCCGGTGGTGGATGAGCGTGGCAGGGGCAAGCTGACGTCTCAACACGAGGTGAGAGAGGCTGCGGGCCCTCTTGTGATGCTGAGCAACTTTTAGAGAGAGAGAGAGAGAGCAGACCCAAAAAAAAATAGAAAAGCAAGACGACAAGTGTGAATGCAATTACTAAGTACCCAACAATTGTTGTTATTTTCGTCAGTAGGTCGTAACTTACGGTATCAGTCATTAGCAACTGCACCGCTAACCATAATTTGTCTAAAGTCCTCCAATTTTCCACTGCATCTCCATATGGTTAGCACTTTCCTTTATTGCATATCCTTTGGTTTAGCTATAGAGAATGTAACGTGAGAATGCAATTACCCAGTGATTACAAAGTAACTCAAATTTACTATGGGATAGATATTGCGTTTAGTAATTACCCGCAACAATTGGAAATTTCCTTTAAATCCACATCAATGAAAGTAACCTATCTTAAAAACAATACGTTACCGTCAAGTCCTAAAAATTTCAAATTTCCTTGTGAAATAATAAACAATTTGAGACTATCGTGAACATCTTTTTATGTACCTTATTCAATTCCCTCAATGTTGTTTTAAAGTCCATAAGCTTATGAAGCCTATACCAATTAACTATAGTTAAAGAAACATTTCAATATAATCCCATAGATCTTTGCGGATCTAGTTTCTACACACAAAAAAGTATTAAGGCCAGAGCAATTCTTTAATGTAGAGTTAGAACCCTATAAAGTTATTAACCGCAAAGCCTCTTTGCAAATCCTCCCAATCAAGTTCCTCCATCGTCTTTGAAAGCAAGCTCTCTTCATTGAAGCTCAAAGCATGGGAAGAAAAGTTGGGGTTGAAGCAGAAATGATTAGATAGACTACCTTGTGGGGCCCACTACTTAAATTTCCACTCCGTTTTTTTTATATATATATGTCATACCTCTAATTCTTCCCTCCTTTTCTCTCTGACTTTTGATTTGCTTCCTTGCAGAGCTAGAAGTTGAGCGCTGCACCAATGCTACTAGCATCCCCATCCCCCAATTCCCTTTTCACTCTTTATAAACAAGAAAATTGTGCCATATTGCACGAGTCTTGGGGTCCACCTATAACTTTAGTGATAATTGCGCCACTATAAAAAGGCAATCTTTTCAACTCAAAGCTTCTACTTAGCAATTTTTTCTATACAAAATAGCTTTTTGTTTTCCTTAATTAGATAATTGTTTATCCTTAGTTCAATAACTTCTCTCTAACGTTAGTAAATTACTATCAATAACCAATTTAATGGGTGGAAATTTTTTCATCTAAATCCAAAACAGTTAACTACATTCCCACCTACTAGTTAGTAGTTTAGTCTACTACAAGTAATTGCCCTCAATTTCAATTAAATGCTAGTAATTGTTCTTGTGATAATCTGTATCAACAGCTTAATAATCACAAGTTTTCAATTACATAGTGCCTAAGATGGTTCTCTAAGTCAGATTTATAGGTTATAAAGGTTTATTGAACAAAATCATTAATTATTCATAGTATTTACAGTCTACTATGCGTCGATTACTATTTCAAACGCTTGATTCTTGACTGAATCTTGGCATAATCCTTTAAACAATGAGTTGAGATTTTCCTATGGGCTCCAAGCATTTGCCCGAAAATCGTTTCATTTTAATCTTTCACCAAATTAGAAAAAAAAAAATGATTTTGACCATAATAAAGGAATGACGCACATGACGTTCATAAATGCATGAAATAGTTGATTACGAGAATCATTTAATGAAATTAAACCCAAATTTCATATGAGTAATTTCTAAGTAAATTTTTATAATCAAGTTTGCACTTTCGATCATCGACCAAGACTATGTAACTTATGCCTTGATTAATGTCAGAATAAAACTTAATTTCACAAAAGAAGAAAAAACAATTTAGGCAAAGTTTACAAAAATCATTAGATTCCATTTATCCTACCTGCAAATTTCAGGGTGCAGCCATTGTGTGGAATGTGATAAATTTAAACCAAAGTAAGCTGTGTAAGTAATTTAGTTACTTTTCATCTTGGCTATGTTGTCTCCGGCATAACTATTTGTTTCTAGAAGTTAATTATTTACTTAGGTGGGAAAAATATTTTTTTATAAGCCTATATGTTCCTTTATTAATTTTTAATAATTTGATGGGATTGATCCAACTGTTCCTTTCACGGGATTGGTGTGAATTGAAACTTGCTAGTTGTTTGTAGTGCCATGTGGCAACTTGAAATGCATACAACCTAAACTTCCAAAATACCATGGCAGATAACAATCATGCGAAGTATTTTACTCCAATATATTTTTTTATATTAATATTTGGACATAACATTAATTACGTACCTGTCGATTGAAGAGGGCACTGAAGCGTGATATGATGTGATCTTGACTCTGAATATCCTGTGAACCTATTAGCAGTTTTTCTTTAAACAAAATGTCACCATTTGTATTGCAAGGATGAATCTATTTATAAGATCTTCAGTAATGAAAAAAAAAAATTAGCCTTACCCTCTTCACAGGAGAAGCACGAGAAGCTTTCCAAATTTTTTAAGTGTAATTTGGTTAACATAGGAAATACTAGAATTTCCGATGTTCCCATTCCCGACCCTTCTTCCTCCATAATGATCCGCTCCATCTTCTCACAATTCCATACTATTAGAACTCTTAGGTTTGCAAGAGATTTAACCATGGATGGGAAAAACATAAATGGGAGGTTACCACAGCCATATACCGATAATTGCTTTAAATTATGGAATCGTACTATTCCACAAGGATTCTTGTTCCATATGTTCCTCAAGCTTGGCAAGAACCCTAATTTTATGATGGTAAGCTCAGAGAGAGTCTCAACATTTCCACTGGCACTTGATCCATCTAGGTAAAAAATTTCTTGTACCAAAACACAATTTTTTATAGTTAAAGTGTTTAACTTGTGTAGGTTAATCAGCGACACAGAGTTAATAACCTTTGAGAGATAGTTGCACTGTGATACCACAAGAGATCGAAGATTGCTTAGCCTTAATGGAAATTTATCGCCCCATAAATATTTCATCTTGGGAAGTCCAATCATCATCAAGGACTCCAAGGATGGAGTTGAAACCTGATGCACAATCACATTATCGATAGTATTTACAATTACGAAAGATAGACAGGAAATTTACGTGCCATAACAGGAATGGTTGCTAAAGGAAATTTACAAGCAAAGTAATTAACAATCTTTAGAATAATTTTTGCATATACAAAAATCTTTGATAAATGAAAGATAATTTACAATCCAAAATGGTATATTACGAGCCCAAATGGCTGCTACTGAACTTTACTTGTTATTTACAATATAACAAGGGATGTTATTACGAATAAATTTAGTTTGCGATTCTAGCAAAAAGAGGAATTAGAAACATGAATTAGCACCCATTCAGTTTACTCATGACAATGAAAATTAGTGAGTGACCCATAAAGCAAAAAGAAGTACTTTCAGAATAAATTACTTCCTTTATGGTAAACTACTTCATAAAACTACTCCCTCTTAGGTTATTTTACTAATTTGAAGATACATTACTTATTTTATAGGATGATTGCTAGAAAGTAATTTACTATCTCACAAGTGGATATTACTACCATGAAAGAGATTATGGAGCTGTAGACGTGGAAGAAATAGTCAATATACTATCAAAAGGAAATCAATTATTGCAATCCGTGATTGTTCATCTCAACTAGGCAAGATGGCAATCATTAGAAGTAAATTACTATGCTATAAGACTTCAATTACGGAAGGCATATTTAATTTGTTTGCTACCTAAGGAAATTTAGCAATTTCGAAGAGTAGATTACTACTGCTTTTTTTTTTTTTTTTGGTTGAAAGTAGCATTTCATTCATTTTCATAATAAATCAAGAAAGAAACAATCCAATCCTATTGTAAACCAAAACAAATCCCAAACAGTTCTGAAGCAATACAAGGTTCAGATAACAAGATGAATCATTAGAACAAATTTAGGAGTCACAAACTTAGAGTAGATTTGTAACTTCTTCAAACCAAAATCGGCAACCAGTCACCGAATGCATCTTTAATTAGGATCACACATCGAGAACTCTATTTGTTGCTATGGCTTTGCCTTTCGATGCTGGGTGCTTAGGTTTAGCTTTCCCAACACCATCATTGTTCAAGAGTAAAAATGTTGATTGAGCACAAATCTAATCATGAGAGCAAAACCTTCATGAAACTCCTTTGATCTCTTGCAAAGTTGGACTTGTGGCGAAACCTTGAACACATACGCACAGAAATCTCTATATCTAGACTAGATCATGATAGAAACCTCCCTTAAACAGGACAAAGAAGCTTCTAGATCTAGATTAAATCAGAAAAGAAAAGCTCCCCGAACCGGAGGAAAGAAAGGAAAAGAAAAGTGAATCAGTCAAAGAAAAGAGAGGGGAGAAAGAGATCTAGTTCAAAACCTCCCCTCCACAGAGGTTGAAGAAGAAAGTTGGTGTTTTGGGGTGCGTGATGACTTTTCCCGTTCCACAGAGAGAGAGAGAGAGAGAGAGAGAGAAATGCGTTTATTATAAAAGAGTAATTTACTACTTCACAAGGGAAAATTGCTACCATAAAAGTTTATTTAATGTAACTTTCTCTTGATGCCTGGCCACCCGCTTAAACTCACTTGCACTTGCCCGGAGTCCCAGGCCAAATTAGTTTATACATGACGTGTTATATTTATATCCAATAATGTACAGTAACATATTGTACTTTTATGCAGTGACCCAAGGATGTTGTCATTAACAATTGTTTAATAATGTACAGTAACATATTGTACTTTTTGCCGCCAGGGGTGGGGAGAGAGAGAGAAGCAAGACGACACATGTGAACCATCCATGCGAACCATTGATGCGCATCGTGGACAATTTATGCATAGTAGCCCGCAAACAATCCGTACTTAACTTCCTTTCATGCTTCTCGACTCCACGATGGTATTACTATGTACCCAACAATCATTGTAATTTTTCTCAATTAGGTAGTCACTTATAGTGTACAATCACTAGCAACTACACCTCTAAACATAGTTTGCCTAAAGTCGTCTAATTCTGGACTGCGTCTCTATATAGTTAGTACTTTCCTTTGTTCATGCCTTTGGTTAGCTTAGAGATCCTGACATGAGAATGTTATCACTTAAAAATTACCCGATAATAAAGTGAGTTAACTCAAATTGCCATAAGAGATATTATGTTTGGCGATTAACTGCAATAATCGCAAATTTTCTGTGAGTCCATGTCAATGACAGTAACCTATCTTTGAATATGGTACATTACCTCTAGTACTTGTAAAGTTGAATGTCCTTGAGATTCCAAATTTCCTTGAGAAATGATAACCAACTTGAGATTATTGCGAACTTCTTTTTCCTGATATTTAGTAAATTACCTCGATATTCTTCTGAAGTCTGTAAGCTTACGTAACCTATCCTAATTAACTGTACTTAAAGAAACATTTCAGTATAATCCCAAGGATCTTTGCAAATCTAGTAGTTTCTTTGCAAAAAAAAAAAAAATTGAAAAAGAAAATGATTATTAAGGCAAGAGTAATTCTTTAACGAAGATTAAAAGCCCTAAAGCCTCTTTGCAAATTTTCCCCTTATAGTTCCTTCCATTGCCTTTGAAAGCGGGCTCTCCTCGTGGAAGCTCAAAGCACGCAAAGAAGAAAAGTCTACTCAGACAGATGACAATGTGGGATCCACAACTCATATGTCGAGGACCCTTTACGGTGAAGCTAACACATCGCATAAGCCTTAGGCCTCACCGTAAGCTTTAATGATAATCACGCTATTATAAAAGGGAAGCTATATTACTTCACTATATAAATACTATTATATTTTTCCTAATTCTTCAATGATGCTAATTACATCAATCTAAACTTCATTACTTAAAAAAATATAAATAATGGGAAATCCTACAAAACCCCTCATGAACTTCAAGGGCGGTGCTCCTTTACTCCTAAACTTTAAGTTCCTTTATATTTGATTTTATTGTGGATGTCAACCCTTCATGCAGTTTACGATTTGGATTTGCTTCACATGTGATTACCTAATGGTAGATATCTGTTTGAGATAAACCATCCTTTTGCCTCCAAATGCATTACAATAAATTAAAATTTTTCCAAAATAAGTACAAAAAAATAAGGAAAAAATGCAACGATAGCAAAGAATCACTGGGGACAAAAGAGTAATTTGAATATAATTAGTTGAGAATCACAATTTCATCCTTAAAATTGGGCACTCGCAAACGGAAAGTGGACGAATGGTTGATGGCTCAAGAGCATTGTGTAAAGGTTGAAATTTTGGGAGTAAATGTGTATCGCTCTCAAACCTGATACGGGATTTCGTATAGTTTTGCCTCAAAGGCGCTCACTAATGCCTACGACCACGAGATGTTAAACATAAGTTGCAGATTTATGTTTGTGATGCCAAAAGTGCGTACAATTATTCAATTTCATGTGCATGCGTGCATGAACATGCATAAAATTAAGCATTTCTATAATTAAGGGGCCTATGCACGACTAAGTGCCTATTTAAATACACGATACACAAAATACATGGATCAATTAGCATAGTTGCTTTTATTTAAAAACCGAGTCCTCTTACCCATTCTTCGTATTGATTTTCATCAGAGTCACCTATATTATATATTTTATAGATAATAACGAAGATAACTATTATAGGGGAATCCATTTCACAGTATTACAGTATTACTTTATTATGGAATTATTTTAAGGTTAAAATTCCCTTCAATTTTGCTCTACGAAACCCTATCAATATAGATATACTTGCAGCCTGCTAGTTGAAAGTCACTCAGAACCTATCACAAACGAAGTTACATGAATTTCATACAATTAGTTGGATTTCTACTCAATTAGGAGAAACAAAGGATTCTATATCTAATTATTGAGGAGGCATCAACGGATGAGGTAATTAAGAACAAATGAACAGAAGATAACGAAATGATTAATAAATAACTGATACTCTTTTGATAGGAAGTTACCTGTTGCCCATCAAAGAATGCAATTTGAGTGCCAACTTGGTCAATGGATGTACTACTCGAAGGAGCCGTCATAGCGATGAGAAAGTTGCTGATATATGGCAAGTTACACAACTCTAATACATGCAAATTACGCAAATCAACTTTGTCACAATCATCATCTTCTACAATTTCCCGCATTAAGTGGCAATCGAGAACTCTGATCTCTTCTAGCTGTGGAAGTTCTCTCAATAATGAAAGAGGAAACAAAACTTCCATCTTGTCACAACTTTCGACTTGTACTACTTTTAATGTACTGAAGGACTTGAAGGACATATGGTTGTGGCATATCTTTTCCAAGTTGATGAGATTTTTGAGAAGTAATGACTCCAACTTCTTAAAAGAAGTAAGGGAAGGCCATCGGAGGATGTAATGGATGGAGGGACTATTAACAATGTGTAGATGCTTTAGTTTTGGAAAACCTTCTTGGGATAACTCACAAATACTTTGCTCAATTCCGTTCAACTCATCCAAAAATAGATTGTCAGTTCCACTTAAAGTAGTTTGTATGCATCCTTTCTGAAGAACATCACTTACTGGATTGAACTTGAGCTCCAATGTCCTCGATCCTCTGTAAGCCCTCGGCAAGCACCATGCGTTACCTATTTGGATTTTGTACTTGGTTAATTTCTCGATGTTTAGATCATCTGGGAGCACACTCGGATTGGGAATGGACACATGCAGAGTGCAGAGAGTCTTCATATTATTCAACTCAATCAGACTAGCATTACTTGGTAAAGTTTGCTCCAAGGCATTCCATTTATCAAAGCTATTCTCCATATACAACTCTTCCAATTTGATCAAGCTTCCGAGCACACTTGGCTCAATTTTTTGAAGTTGGGAGCAATTGTTCAAGTCTAACAACCTCAACTCTACAAGTTGACCAATTTCTTTGGGCAATCGTTGAATGGTGGAGTTTTGGAAACTAAGAATTTGTAACCCTTTTAGCTCGCCAATAAAGGCTACATTGTCTAACATACAATCATCAAGACACAAAGTGTGCAAGTTCTCCAATAACTGAAATGGCGAAGGTGAACAAGTGACACTTATCCCAGTAAGATTTAAGACCATGAGTTTCGTCATAGATTTAAATAATAAATTTGGAACGTTAAGAGATTTATTGTTTGTGAACAACAAAAAGATTTGCAATTTGGGGCAATCTAATTCTTCAGGAAGCTCCTTCAAGTAAACATAGGGAAAGCATATTTCCCTACAATTTTTCAGTTTGTCCTTCGGCAACTCCATTATGCATTTATCTTTATCTTTCAACACAAGAAGAGAATGATCTCCTGAAATGGCCAAGGCAACAAACTCACGAACCAAGTCATGTATCTTGAAACCGTTACCATCTCCATTCTCTAACAAAAGGGAGGATGCTTGAAGAGTTCGTATCAGTGAGCTCAACCTATTTCTAGCTTCTTCCATGCTACTATCTTGTCCATATAACCCCAAACCCACACCATACCTCACCAAATTTTCCAGAGAGGGCTCAGACACGCCATAAACAACACAGAGTCGTAGTGTCAACTTCACCTCCTCTTCTAAATTATCATAACTCAATTGTAACATCTTATTTATCACTTCATTGATTCCTCTATCTTTAAACATCTCGATTTGTTTCAAAGTGTCCTTCCATTCAGCTAAACCAGCGTCTCTAAAACGTTTTGCAATTGCGAGAATTAGGAAAGGCACACCTGCACATTTGTGGAGCGCTTCATCCACCAAGGGTTTGAACTCGTCAACGTGAACTTTGTCTCCCACAATCCTCTCAAACAATTCTTTTGCCTCTTCTTCATGTAGCCCACCAAGGAGGAAGTCCTTGTCGCAGCCCATTTCCCTTCGCAAAACATCTCGATTTCTCGACGTCAATAACAACTTGCATCCTATGACTTTGTTGTCATGTCCACAAGGAATGCCAACTGATTTCAAGTCAAGCCCCTTCCACAAGTTGTCCAGTATTATGAGGACTTTCTTTTCCTCCTTCTCCTCATTTTCCAGCCTCTTGTGCAAACGCTCTGCTCGCACGCTAACATACTCTTCGTTCTTTATGTCCAGGCCTAACGCATGTGCAATCTCTCCTTGAATCCTCTTGATGTCTGGGTTTTCTGACACGTCGGCCTTAGCTACTAGATCGAATGATTTCTCTTCCCTTATTCTCTTTTCAGCATCCGCCAAAAGGGTGGACTTGCCGACTCCACCCATCCCGTAAACCCCCACCGCGCTATTGTTGTTATCGGCAAGAGCGTCCATGATGTCCCGTATGATCAAAGCTCTGGATTCGAAGATGCCATCATCCCTAAGCTTGATTGATGGGACGACATCTTTGCCTTCTTTCCTGGTCGGACTCAGAGTAGCCACACTCCCTGGAGCCGGATCACTGAAGGAGACATCCTTGAATTTACTGCAATCTTGAGCGAGTAGCTCAATGATCTTGATCTTGTCCTTGGCCTTCCTACTAAACTGATAGCGGCAACTGGGGTTGGGAAGAGTCCCATGGCAGCAAGTCTTTTTCGCCATTTCAAAGTCACGCAGCAGGTCTCGTGCCTCCTTCAAGGCTTTCTCGGCACTTGCCTGCCACTCCGTGACCTGACCATAGACATTGCGAAGATTGTTTCTGGCCTCTTCGACAGCATTATGGATCCTCTCATCCTCGTACGCTAGCTTCCCGACTTCCTTTTGAAGATCCTCAGCATATCTCTTGGAGAACAACGCGTATCCAAATTGACGCTTGATGGGAATAACAACGCACTTCAAGATATCCCATGCAATAGAGATGACAGAATCGGTCGACATTTTTCTGATTTTTTGAGAAGCACAGAGCGCCAAAACAGAGAGAAACAGAGAGATAGAGAGAGTGATGATAAAAGCAGGAAATACTGAAGGAGGAGGAGGAGGAGGAGGAGGAGGAAGAATGGTTGTGCGGAGGAGAACGAAGAGCAAAATAGAGCAAGAGCAATGAGAGACGAAGAAGGTGAAGAGAATTGAGTGCATAGAAGGATGAAGGAAGGGGAGCATCAAAGAGTGGAATAAGACTTAATGGCTAGCAAAGATATGCCTTCCTTGTGGATGGGGAGACGAGTTGTGAACATGACAACTTTTTGCTAGAAAAGTTGATAATCGACGGTGGAGATTTAGTATTAATTGGAAAAGTCGAAAGGAAAGTAACTTGGAAACTCCGAATGATTCCCTATAAAAGGAACAAGTAATATCAAATCCAAATCCTTGAATGTGCTTTTTTGTTCGTCAAGGCTCTTTAACTTTACTTCGGTCTCCTCTTTGCTTTGATTTTTTGTAAGGAACAAGTATTATAGAATCCAAATCTTAGAATTCACTCGTATACTTTTTTCCTATTTATTGTATTGAGACTTCGATTCATGTCATAAATTAGAGGTTATTGGATATTCTTCTCCTAATGTCATAATCATGACATCGTAAGATTCTCTTTATAATTCTAAAATGGCTGTGTTATTAATTTATATATTGAATAGAAAGGTTCTACTTATTGATATATTAGACTTGGGCTAACTTAGGACTTATATATTATTAATGTTGACCGGTAGATTAAAAAAAACCTTGACGTTTCATGTATCACCTTTCAAATTTTCACAAACTTATTGATAGAAAGTCCTCATAGTCATCCCTTAGAAAGAGCTCATAATCTTCCCTTTAAGTGGGGAAAAAAAAAACTCAAATCATAAGGAAAAATTAAAGTTGATTAATTTTCTTGCCAAGCATAATTGTTAGATTAGCATGTCAAATTACTCCTAAGTCGATATATTTATTGTCCCAACCATTCCCGATGCGATTAGGGAGACGGGTTTAGAGGTAATGCCCATAAGGTGGATTGATGACCTTCAATTAGGCATAACTCTCTCAAGCCCTTAACTCATGTAACATTGGCATTAACTTTTTTTTTTTTTTTTTTTTTTTTTGGTAAGGTAAGATATGTATTGACTTTTAACCAAAAGAGCTATACAGCAAGTAAGTCTCAACACCAATAAAACTTGCACTCATAGAGACAACAATGTCAATATGAGTGGAAGGGTGCCAAGAGCAAAAGGAGAAAGAGGGGAAGCCAAAATTGCAGCAACCCTCGAGCAAACAGTATAGAATCAGGTCTTAAATTGCAAAAAGCACAAGACCCATCCGCAATCCTACCATAGGATAGTAAAAAACCTGATTGGGTAACCGATTTCCGGTGATGAGCCATAGGTGAAACCGATACCTAGGGGAGTGCGTAGTGTTCCAAATGAAGGAGAACCATGGGACGATGCTTCTCTTCGGTCAAATTGCTTCCCAAGTAGAGGCGATCAAAAAGGACCCAAAGGGGTGCTCCAACCAATAAAAACGGTTCGGGTAATGCGAGAGTACCAGAAGAGTGTGCATCCACGACTCTAGGATGGCCTTTTTGGCTTGGCCCGGAAGGGAGAAAAGGTCCGCAACGGTAGCCTACCTGGAAAGTCTTGAATGATAGATGTACGCATCCGTGAAAAAACTATTCAACGGTCCTTTGGGGTGCCAAGGGTCAAATCAAAGGGAGACTGAGAGACCGTTGCCCACCCACCAATTAAAGTACTTCTGGAAATCTTTCCTGAGATCAAGAAGTTTCCTCCAAGCCCAACAACAAAAGGTTGGCTTAGGGACAACCCAACTAAGGCATTCATTTTAAGTTCTAATTAATCCTAAAAATTCTATGTGAATTGGGAATTACCACTATCCTGTTGGAGTTGTTAGAAACCAACTAAGGCAAGGGAGTATACTTCATTTCTTATGCAACCAAAGTTCTCTAGGTTTTGGGGCTTAATTACACTAATAGTCCTTATTAATGCCCTTTTGGTACTTGTAACTTGATCGTGTGTTCACCTAAGTGATCAAACAGCCTTATTTACCAATTATAAGTCCTAGAGGTTGTTACAGTCGCTAAGTTTTCGTGCCAATGGTTTTTAGGTGCTTTATTATTGTCAGGATAACAATACAACCTAGAGAGGACATGAATAGGTTGTTTTAATAACTTTGACAATTTTGCAAAAACCAATTGCTATTATGAAAATCAGGTAGAGGAGATATTTCAAGTATCGTGAAGTGCTTGTGTGCTAGAGTATGTGAATGTGAAATGAACAAGAGCACACATCAATTTATAGTGGTCCAGCTTATTACTAAGCCTATGTCCACTATCCACATTAACAATCACAAGTTGAGCTAAATTACACTAGTAATCTGTAAGATAAGTCATAATCAGCAATCATTGATCCTAACAAATGATAGATCACACTATTAGAACTCATGTGCTGCTCTCACTTTGTGCACTTAATCTTTCTCATGATTACAAGGCAGCAAAAACACAATAGACCTCAAGAGAAAGAAATGAAATTAGCTCATAGTACAACATTGAACATTTTTGGTTTTCTTTGTTTTGCGCATCTAACTTTTTGGCCTCAACAACTTCTCTCATCTAAACATGTTTAATCTTCCCATCGGCGGTGGTACAAAGAAGCAAGTAGCCATTAGGTTTTCAATCTTGCAACTATTTAGAAGCTGAATAGCTCATACTTTTCTTTTTTGTGAACATTAGCTAGCTAACCCAAAATAGATTCTATCACTGCTGTCCCATTACCAATAGCTCTAACAATACTGACAAAGGCTATTTCCAATTGTCTAACAACTTTTGGCTCTTTTGTTGTGCGTCTCCAGTTGACAACAACTAATTTTAACTTCTCTAATGAACATCCTCAAATGGTTGTTGTGCCAACATTACCAATGACATGATATATTTAGCATTAACATAAACATCATCATCAAATAACTTTTTAGTTTGTTGGTGTTGTTTACGAGCAAAATAGATTGTGATCTTCTTCCATCATGGATATTGTGACATCCGGAAAATTCCTACATTCAATGATTTGTAGGAACTTGGCTGCGATCAATGACACTCATGAGAAATTTTATGTAATCGATTAATATGATTAATATGACTATCATGTTTGAGCGATGGGTTAGAAATTTATTATTGTCGCAACCAATTTTTCGGGGGTGTGAACCACCTAGGGTTTGGCTAATTGATAGTTAAGCCTAGACTTAACTCGGGCTCTCCCAAGGCCATACCAATTCGCGACTTTAGGTTCAAGTTCTTAACATGCAATTAATTTTCATTTAGGAGTCACCACTAATTTATTTTTGGTGAGTCAATTAGAAACCCAAGTAAAGTAACGGGAGATTTACCTTACTCCAACGAACCAAAGATTTGGGTAGGGGGACTTGATTACGCTAGGTTTCTCTAACGCCCTTTCGGTACCATTTCTTTTATTTTGAAAAAAAGGTTTTGTAGGCAACTTGAATTGATTTTAAACTAGCTCCCTAACATGTGAGGTGTTCATGCAGGTACGCAAACCATCAATTTAACACCCAAGAAAACAATTAAATAATGAATTAAAATCCACATCAACAACCCTAGATAATGTTTCTAATTAACAAGCAATTACTCAATTTTTGTTTTCTCTTTTTCAATGAAAATCTAGTCCATATGCAATGCAATGCTTCTAATCTAATATGATATGATATGGCATGGCAATATGTCCTAAACTATATGAATGAGTAAAAAAACTAATGATTTCTTAATGAACATGCAATAATTAAATATGCAATCTAAATTAACCAGAATGACTTAATTCTAATGACGTGCAATGCAATGCAATGCGATGACGTACAAAAGATGCCCTAATTCTATATGACAAGCGCATGATGATTTTTGTTTTTTATGAAAAATTTCGAAATTAAAATTGCAACCTGAGTTTAAAGAAACTAGCATCCTAAATTGACTTTTTTTATTTAAAAAAATTCAAAATAAAATTCATATTCTAGATATGCAAGATAACCCTAAGACGAGGAATATTCTAAAACGAACCTAATCCTAATTCAATTTTTTTGATTTTCTTTTTTATGAAAACGAAATTGATTCATACGACACAATAGCAAATCAGGCAAGATAAGATCGATATCCACAAATTGACGAATCATATCCCGTGCATGGGATCGGATTGGTCGATTTTAAATAAAACCACGAATCGAATCTCGAGCGTGAGATCGGATTGGCGATTTTTCCATGCGATTGCAAGTCGTATTTCGAGCATGAAATCGGACCGTCAATCGTATGCACGTTGTAAAATTAGGAAGATTTCCCAATTTAAAAAGATACTTTATATTTATGGATACGATAGCATCATTTAAAGATTCATGCGAGATAGCAATTTCACAAATTAGTTAATAAAAATATATGAAGATCAATTTGATGAAAATTATTACCTAAATTGCAATACCACTCGGATACCGTTTCCAAACTCAGAGGGACAACAAATCATGCGAATTGCGGTGGTGATGGCTCTGAGCTCGGTGGAGGACTCGTCGAAGCATCGAGGATCGTCAATATCACTAGACTAATCTAGTGGTGCCGAGCAATGATGATGGGTCGATAAATTTTTTATGGATGCCGGAAGTTCCAAGAGATGGGCCTGGCTCACGAAGGCTCTCTTGGACTTCAAACTGACATGGTCCTTTTGACCGGGTTCACGTGTCCCTCTGACCCAAATAACTTGCACGCACGTAAATTCCACACCGCAAGCAATGGAAAAGAAATCTTCTCATTTAAAGCCAGGCCTTCGCAGAGAATCCTTCGGTTTGTTGCCGTAATTATGTGAATTTTGAGGCTCGGATTGCGGTGGGCAGCGTGCGGCAATGTTGATGACAGCAAACAGCGACCGCGTCGATGGCGAGATGGACCTGCAAAACACAAACTTCGATGGTGGTTCTTGACCGAGTGGACGAGTAGGCCCGATGGACGCCTCAACTTGGCTAGAGCAAAAAGAAGAAAGGACCGCAATGAATTTGTGGACTATCCCTCTTGTGATGCTTTCTCTCTCCTTCAAGATCTCCACTTCACTTTCTTCTTCTTGGATCCAGATCACATTTTCTTCGCCTGACTCCCACCACTTTCACAATTTATATTTTTTATTTTCCCTTTGCACCATTGCAGACTCTCCACCAAATGGACTTCCTTTCAAGGTTGATTGAGAGCAAACTTATTCTAGCGGCAAAAGTGAAGCGTGGCCCAAACGCTTGCTAGAACTTGTCGGGACAGCTAAAACGTTGCGGAGCAGGCTCCGAGCAAGCTTGGATCACAGCTAGTTTTGGACGGAAATTTCAGAGATGCTCTCTGTTTGAGCGTCGGTGCTGGTGGCACGTCCGAACAGCAGCTTCGTCATTGAGGTTGGAGCTCGTGGCAGCAGGTGCTCAATGTCGCTGGGCTCCGAGGCGGAGGGATAGCACGAGCGGTGTTTCAACCAAGGCTTGGCCGAAGGACCTCTCCTCTCTTTCTCACGTGTTTTGTTTCCCTCAATTCAGTGTGGCCTCTTCCTGAAACCCTACGCGAAAAACCTTTTTATAGGCTGAAGCTTAGGGTTTTATTTTCCTTTTCAAATCAACATTCGCGAAGATTTCTTTTTCACACGCAATATCACTTTTTTATTTTCCACATCTCCTGATTTTATCACCTAAAGATAAGATTGCAACCCGATTTTCTTAAATTCCAAAAATCCACCGTAATATTATTTCAAATCTCCATTTAGGTAATTTTTTTCATTAAAAGAAAACAGGCTTGAGCCAATTTACTTGCTTCGTGGGCTTAGTCCAACCTCGCTAAATTAAAGCTTAGAACTACTAAATCAAACCCATTTGTCACTGACCCAATGTAAATGCAAATTAAAAAATAAATGCACCTAAAACTATATGCTATACAATTAACTATTTTTTCAAGAATAAAATTAACCCCTAATTTTTTTAATTCAATAAATGACTAAATGGGTCGCCAAAATTTAGGTGTCAACAATTATTATTAACTTATATGTTTGGAAAGTTTTGCTAAATGTTTTGACGGGTTTGGAATTTTATTTTGGATTTATCAATATTTAGAACAAACATTGGTTTTCTTATTTATGTACGGATTCCCTCGATTCCTTAACATTTCAACCGAAAACGTTATTTTGGAAAGTTGTTCTCATGACTCATTCTTCCATTGGCAAGTTCCCTTTGAACCTTGCATTCTAGTTTTCCTCCATTGGTGTGACATCCTGAAATTTGACAACGTTTCGATAAAGTGAAATGTGCATATCGTCGGCGCGCCTATGATCCTTTTTCTCTCGAGCCGATCATTCATGAGTTAGCTAACCTATTTGGTGAAGCCGTTAAGGAATATAACCGCGGTAAAATCCATAAAAGCTACCTAATTGGTTAGATTAGACAAAAAAAATCGTATCCGGTCGATTTTAATCATGAAATTTAATTCGGTTTTGGGAATCAAATATTCGGGCATGTCACAATTCATTTTTAAGATTCTATCTCATCGTCCGTCAAATTATTGACTAGTCCGAAATTTCGATAAAGAAATTATTGGAGGACAAATCGAAGACCAAAAGAAAATAGAAAGGAAAAGGAAAAGAGAAAAGGAAAATTGCATAAAAGCATTATGCATTTTGTTTTTCTTTTTCTCTCTCCCCCTTTTCTCTATTTTCTTTTCTTTCTTTTCTCTCTTTTCTTTCTCTCTCCTCTCTCCTCTCCCCTCCCCCTTCGTGCGATACCCTCCCCCCACGCCAACCATTCCCCCTTTTTCCCTCTTGCTGGCTTCCACTTTGCTTTTCCCCTTCACCTTTTTACTTTTGACCGGTCAAACTTTCCTATCTCTCTTGCCCTCACTCTCTCTCTCGTAACCCACCTTCTCCCTCTTTTCTCTCTGGTTCGTGCGAACCAGAGGCGGAACCGAAGACAGCAAAAGCAGAAGCTTCAGCCGCGCAAAGACCGGCACTGTTGTAGCCGTCGAAGCCGTGCCGGACCACCGTCCGCTCCACCCACGCATCGTCGTCCGTGCTCCGCCGCTCGCCGTTCACCTTTGCTTCTCCCCCACTCCCTCGGACTAACTTCTTCTCCTCCTTCCCTTCTTCTTCGTGCAAACCACCAAACCAGAAGCGGGAGAAGTCGAGACAGCAGCCAGCTCGCCGAGGATCATCGCCGCTCGTCGCCCGTGCCCGCGACGCCCGCCCGCGCTACGCCGCGTACCCCGCCGCCTCACGCCCGCACTTGCCGTCCTTGCCGTGCGTCTCCAGCCCTGCTCCGCCCTTTTCCGGCCACCTCCGGCCACCGCGTAGCCCCGCCGGACCTCCCCGGCGTCCCCCTTGCTCTCCGCCGGCTTCCCCTCGCCGCCCTAGCCGCCGATTGAGCTTCGTCCAGCCAAGAACAGTGGCTGGAAAAATGGGTTTCCAGCCCTGTTCAAGGCCGTATTGGGCCGTTTCCGGGCCCCGAACCCGAGGCCCGCTTTGGAGTTTGTTGTTCCTCGCGTCGCGGCCGTCGAATTGATCCGATTTGCGCGCGATTTGGTGAGTAATCTCACTAATCCAGATTAGTTGGCTAATTATGCTTAAGATTGGTTTAGATTTAATTAATTATGTTTAGGTTGTTAGATTAGAATAAATTAGCAATTATTAGTCAATTGTGATGCGATTTAGATAAATTGATTGTGTAATTAACAAGTAGACGTGGTCTACTAATTATTGGAAGCATCTCGAATTTTTCGACCCCTAATCGGGCTTCAATTTGGCGATTCGGGCCTAAGTGGGACTTTTGGCATTTAAATATTAATTTTCGGAATTAAATTAAATAATTATTTATTTTCCGAAAATTCAAGGGAGATGATCCGGAACCGGAAAATTATGCTGATGACCGTGGTGAAGTCCGTTTATTTAATTGGGTTTAAATTTGAGCTAAATTGAATTTTAATGTTAATTGTTTAATTTTCGAAATTTATTATTTAATTATTTATTTTTCGGAAATTAAGGTCGTGATGGCCAGTGACCTGAAAATTATGCTGATGATCATGGTGCAGCCCGTTTATTTAAATTGGCTTTATTTTGAGCTAAATGGAATTTTTAATAATTATTAATTAATTTTCGAAATTAATTAATTATTTATTTATTTTTCGGAAATTAAGAATTTGATGGCCGACGACCGAAATTTCGTGCTGATCATCTTGGCGCAGTTCATTTATTTAATTGAGCTTTATTTTGTGCTGAAGTGAATTAATTGTGATTATAAGATTATTTTCTTGGGTTAATTAATTTGGATAATTAATTGGAAAATAACTGGGTGTCGGTTGACAGCACCAAAAGCATTTTAGTGGACGCTAATAATGGTGGGAATTGTGGAATCGAAATCATCATATTTTGGCTAAGGCCAATCGTGTACTAATGCACGATATTTTATTAATGATGATAAAAGATGAAAAGAAATGCTGTGTGAAGAAATGTTGTGTGATGTGGCTCGGCGATTATTACATCGCTTTGGCATGTAGGATGCCTTAGAGAATGCACGTAAATTGTTGGATAGTTGATCATGCCTGTGTGGCGGTAATCGATCATGCCTGTGTGGCGGTAATGGCGATAGTTACAGATAGTTGATCATGCCCGTGTGGCGATAGTTGATCATGCAAGTGTGGCGGTAGTTGATCATGCCTGTGTGGCGGTAATTGATCATGCCTGTGTGGCGATAGTTGATCATGCCTGTGTGGCAATAGTTGATCATGCAAGTGTGGCGGTAGTTGATTATGCCTGTGTGGCGATAGTTGATCGTGCCTGTGTGGCGTAGATCGTGCCCGCATGGCCATAATTCTGTGTATCGAGTATCGTGCCCATGTGGCTGAAGGAAAGTAGAATGCCTAAGAGTATGCACAGAAAGTGTTTATTGTACATCACCTTGGCGAATAGACGCCCAAGAGCATTACTGTAGCTCTGTGACTGAGTGTACTATTGGGGATTAGATGGTGTGGAGTGAGATGACCTAGAAATAGTCCAATTGACATGTAATCGACGATGTCGATTGATCATTGCTTTGATTTGATGCTGTGAATTGATTGACTGAATGGAAATGACCGTGAGTGGTCTTGTTGGCTTGTAATCGACTAGGTCGATTTGATCGATGCTTCGATCGGTGATATGATTGCTTGAGTGCCTATTGTAAATTGTACTGACTTGCGGTGGGATCGATGCTAAGGTACGTCTTCGACTGTGCGTGTTTAGGCAGTCTTTAGTATAATAATTTACTAATCGGGCTTAGTGGGGTAGAACTCGCTGAGACGTAGTCTCATCCCAGTTTGGGGAAAACATTTCAGGATCCCGACGAGGAGCTGAGGAGGAGGAATTTGTGAATGAGAACTCGCGGGTGAAATTGAGGAAGAGAATGATCTGAGTGAAGAGGAATCAGAGGATGATCAGGATGATTTCGAGTATGACTTAGACGAGGATTGAAATCCCATCTCTTTGTGAACCCTTTTGTATATGTGTAGATAGAGTGAGACTCTGAAGTTGCGAATAGTCTGTGAAATGCTCTGTCTAATGCCATGTATAAAGGTTTGGTTGTAAATTTCAATATGAAAGATATAACCTGCTTTTCTATCCCATTGTTTTATTGTCTGGGGATTTATAATTGCTTCCGCATGTGCTTAAAGAATGAAAATGTCGGCGATATATAGTCATGGGATATCGCATATTAAAATCGACCAAGAGAAGGATGTGTGCGTGCCCAAGGATCGGGGCGTGACAATTGGCAAGTTGAAACATTGAACTTAACCCTTGTTGATGTCATCCTACTTCATCTATGTCAACTTCTACTTCATTAATGTAAGGCATGACTCACCTCTTTATTTGGCAAAAGGAAATGAATTCTCCTAAATATCTCTTCTCATGGCTTATGACATTGTGCCACATGCTTAAACTATTCACTTAGGGATCACATGAACTGTTTTGATTGGAACAACAAGCCTCTCTAATGTTAGATCTCATAATTTTACCCCTAGTTAATTGAGCAACTTCATCAATTCACTCTTAGATACTTACCCTACCGAAGAGTAAGTGCTCAACTTCGAGATTGAGAGAGAGAGAGAGAGAGAGAGAGAGAGAGAGAGTTTCCAAGAGAAGGCCCCACTCCTTTACTTCACCAATCACTCTATCTACTTCCCTTTCAACTTTCACTTTCAATTCCTTGAGTAAAAGCAAAAGATCCCACGTGCATTTTCATTGAGGTTTTGAGTTCATTTATGGGTTTGAACGAGGTAAACTCATTAATTTTCTTCATAAATGGGTTTGTCATTTCAAGACAAAAATCATTGATTTTGGTTTTGTCTTACTTTGAAGGGAAATTAAAGTTTTGTTTTTTACGCAAGCTATTTTCAAGGTAAGTGAAAACTCTAGGAGCTAAGGGGGGTTGATCTACTTAGTACTCTTGACTTGGTTGATTGATGGTTTCTTAATTTAGTTTAAATTTTATAACAAGTGAAAACTCTCTATGTGTGGTTGATCTACTTAATACTCTTGACTTGGTTGATTGATGTTTGTTAATTTAGTCTGGATTTGATGCTAAGTGAAAACTCTAAGGGCTAAGTGGGGTTGATCTACTTAGTATTCTTGACTTGGTTGATTGATATTTGTTAACTTAGTTTGAATTTGATGGTAAGTGAAAACTCTAGATGTTAAACTAGGTTATTCTAATGAGTACTTGACTTGGTTGCTATATGGATGTTTACCTTAAGTGAGTTTTATGAACATGCGTGAATAAGTTTGGTGATAGCATGTTAAGTTCCTCACTTGTGCAAATCTTGACGATGATATATTGAGTTTGACATTGATGATTTTATTTGTTTTATTAAGAAGCATGAGTTAATTCTTTGGTGATTGGTAGTATTTTGATTAAGAGAGTTTCTTTTCTTTTTCTTTTTTTTTAAAAAAAAAAGAGTTACCGAAAATGGTAGTATCAATACCGATTATGGTAGGTACCGAATATAGCAATATTGATTACTGAATATGCCAACACCAATTCAAGAAAGTTACTAATAATAGAAAAAATTAAAAAGATTAAATTTCTCGAGCTTTTTTGGTCTTATGGATATCTTAGTCCTTCATTTTTTTTAGCATCATTATTTAGTAAATGTGTATCCGTTATACTTAAGGAAGGTATGCGTAGAGCGTTGATGTCAAATAAGATCAATTGATGATAGTTAGGTGAAATGATGTGGTGCATTGGATGTTGATTTATAAGTATGGAGCTTAAATTGTCGATTACCCTTCTATGACTTTCAATTAAATGATAATGGCTTAGCATGGAAAGAGAAGGAAAGTGCATGTGTTGAAGTGCATGTACTTTTTCGTCTATCATTAATTGCATAAGAAATGACAAATAATTATAATGCATATGATAATTGTTGTGCAATGATGTGTATGTCCTTGATGCTACTTGATTAAGACCTTTACCATAGCCTATACACAACCAAGCGAATTTCCTTGTATGAGCATGTAGATAAGACTCTGGAGTCAACCATATATTTTATTGTATATGACAGTTCTCTACAAGGTTGATATGGTATGAAATCCTATTATGACATGGCTCTTGTAGTCATTGTATGACATGGCTTGTATAGTGATGGTATGACATTAAGAAATGATTATCATCATGCAAATGTACAATGGTGTATTTATCCTCTCTGATATGGAGGACACTCGTGATGAATGGGCTAAGGTGTGGCAAAAGGTAATGTATGATTCTGTCCCCATGAGTTAGTGGTGACGATGCCTCATTAGTTGAGAAGGTCCTAGCTAGTGATATGTGTGAATTCAATTGTGTGTGTGGTGGTGAAACTCCATTGAGAAGTATGAACTTGTCTATGTATATTCTTGTATATATTGATGAGCTACTAGGTGATACTAGTGCATCATAAAATAATACATCATTTGTTTGCTTTCGAGTGAATGGACTTGTAATGTTATTAGTAGTTTCCACTAAAGCATCATGATAGTAAATATGGAGTATTGTTTATGCATTTGTTATACATGGTTATCTTTGCATTGCTTTAATCTCATCCTATTTGTTGGTACCAGATTGAGTGGTAAGCTAATCTCCTACCTTAGACTTAGAGATTCACTTGCTAGACTTTAGTTCACCCCTTATTTTTTAGATTTGTAGGGTTGGTCCCCTGGACTTGGTGATGGAGGGGATGAGATGATGTTGGAGGTTATCAATACTTGAGTTGGATGGTGGTTTGGTTAATGTTAAGACTCACTTTTGGTTCAGTATGGGAGTAGTGGTGTTAGGTGACCCTGACCTTTCCTAGGACCATGTATTTTGTTATGATAATGACCATTGATGTTCGTATAAAGTTGAAGACCTATATATTATTAAAGTCATGCGATTTTCTTGTAAAGGATGTTGTGAAAATTTTATTGTGTTTTTGTATGCGCAATTATAATTATAAGTATAGATAGAAAGGACACATGCCGTGCATCATGTTTTAGTGCGTCATAGATATCACTTTTGTCGTTAATGAATTGTCAAAAAAACATTTGCAATAATCATAGTAAACTTATACTATGAATAGTTTTGGAATCATCAAAATACTTAAGAATGTTTTTCCGATAATCTCCCATTTTTTTATGATAGCAAAACTACTCCACATGTGATAGAAGATTTTTAATAAATTTACAAGGAATATAAAGATTTGCATTAATGTTGATTTTTCAAAAAGGTACACTTCGCAGATTTCGGAATCTCCATAAAGATTTCAAGGATTGAGAAGATAATGTCTAAATGATCTTTAGTAATAAGAGTGAAAAACTCTAAACTTTTCAGGAAAATATTCTCATAATACTTTAGAAGAGAAAATGGAGATCTCTTCACACATGCAACACGTTTTCTCTTTTTCTAGCACACGTTTCAAGAAATCATCAGGAGATAAGCTTTGAGAGACAACAGGATAATCATAATCGCATCTCATATCTCATATCTCATATCTCATATCTCTCCCCCTTTTGTCATCAGCAAAAAGATAATAGAAACGGTGTGTGAAAAAAAAAAAAAAAAAAAAAAAAAAAAAAAAACTTCATTGAGTCATAAACACAGGCATACATTGAAAAAAGAAAAACAAACTGCAAAGGCGAATAAAACATAAAGTGGTGCGGGTGCATTTTCTTTGTTGAGAGGAGGAGGTCGGTGTATATTGTTTAGGGATTGGCTGGAGAGGATTATAACAATCCAGAATAAGGGTGGTGCGCTCAAGCTTCATCGGATATTGTGCAATAGAAGCAATGGAAGTTTTGATATCCTAGACATCGGCTTGAAGCTAAGTTAGTAGGAGAGGCAAAAATTTCCACCAGAGATATCGATCTTTCAGATCATGGTAGACAAGTAGATTGCCTTCATATATGTGCCTTGGCTTTTTCTTTCAATTTGAACCTTCTCTTCCAACCTTTCCCTTAGGACAATTGCTCACTATCACCTTGACCTATGAGGATCACGTCATTTCTCATATTAACCCGACCTTTAGGAGTCATTCTCAGCATAATCTTCTTCAGCGTGTCCTTCCCCATCTCAACATTTACAAGCTCCGATCAATGACATCAGTGAAATTTATCCCTTTATGCAAAATATTTTAGTGATGAGAGCAGCATAAGGAAGCTTACCTTCTTTTTCGTAGTTCAACGCAAGTAGATGATAGTCGGGCGAGAAAATGAAAAAGAAAATCTATCAAGAATGGCCCAAATTAGTCTTGCCTCATAACGAGAGACGTTGGTTGAGATTGACTTGGGACGAAGGCGTAAGGTCAGGACCTTTTGAATGAAGTTTATTTTGAGAGGAAAAAGGCTCAAAGGGACAACTTCTTTAAATCTTTGAGTAAAGATAAGAATTTCCAAAACTGAACTGTATCATCTGGTCCAATAAAGATTTTTGCAAAATCACGATACGAGGCTTTGATAATTTTCAATAACTCGGTAGCAGTCATAGTGAAATTCTTCCTCAGAGGTAAAAACAAAAGAATCACAGCTAGGGAAATGAAGATTTGAGTAAAACAGAGCCACAAGAATTAGATAAACCTCATCTTTTATACCACAGAATAATTTCAACTGGAAATTTGTAGATAATTCGGAGATGAAGAAATGATGAGAGTCAAGAAAATCGAAACCAACAAACCAATGCGAGATAGGGCCTCGGGTCATGAAAGACTCGAATGCTAGTTCAAGATATATTAGTGGGTTTGAAATATTGGAATACCCGATCATCATGGTCTTCCCTGCGCTTGTCACCCTATGCTTCTTCATTTTCTGTTCAATGCTCACTTTGCTCAATAATAGCCTCCGATTGTTCAGCAGCGTGTAGTTTGGTCCAAAAACTTGCTCAATAGGAGTTTGTCCTTCGATATTTGCATCAGCTTCCTCCTCATTTTCAGATGAGGATTTCTCAGGATCTTTCTCTGTTTCTCCAGCAGGATGAGCGGGCTCACCAACGGGTGCAGTAAGTGGGGCTGGTGTTTGGACCTCAGCCAATTTCAGGAGTTAGGAGAGAGGGGTCCCATGCCATGACGAAATCGTGAAATAGGAACTGAGGGGTTGCCAATTTTTTTGTGGTGGTAATGTGCTGATCTGGGAAGTCTCAACTACTTGCATAGGTGGAATAGTAGGTGCAATACTAATTTCCCTTTCTAGTCACGATTGTTGCAACCCTCCCAAAAGTACACCATCTAGAGGATAGCTATTGGATTGTTAAGTCTAAACTTAACTCGGACCCTCTTAAGCCCAAACCAATTCACAACTTAAGGTTTAAATTATTACATTCAAATCATTTTCCCTTAGGAGTAGCCAAATAATCTTCGTTTTTTTTTTTTTTAGGGGGGTTAATTTGAAACCCAAGTAAAACATTAAGAATATTACTTTACTCCTACAAACTAGAGATTATGGATTTGATGATTAGTGTTGGATTACTGTAACGCCCTTTCGATACATTTCTTTTATTTCTAAAAATGTTTTACAGATAGCTTGAATTGATTTTAACTTAGGCACAAATATGTGAGATGATCACATAAGTGTGCAAACAAAGATATAACACCCAATAATCAAAGCATTAAATAAATTGCAAGGAAATTGAGGCTAGATCTGCTAGGGCTAGCCCTCGCCTTTGCCGAGTGATAGCAAGCCTCACCTAGGCAATGCCAACTCGGCCATGGCCAGTAGCTAGTCACTGGCGAAAGGAAGAAAAAGGAAAAAAAATCAAAAAATCAAAAAATATTGAAATATCATGAAAATTGTGCGTGTTAACGTCAGCAATATCACGTAGGCCACCTAGAGTCTACATCAACAATATCCAACCAAAATCAGCCAAAACGACTAGATTTGCACTAGGCCAAAGGGTTCGCGATTACATTGGCGCATGTGCAATAAGTCTAGAACTTTCCAACACTTTTCCCCATAAGAGAGAGACTACACTAATACCGATAATGTAAAGAAGTATGCAAACTACATAAGATTTAATAAAGACGTCATTGGATGCACTCCTCAGGCATCAGAGTAAGTCTTTTTGGCCAGCAAGAGAGACCTTCCTTGCGGATGGAGACAGAAAGAACCGCAGCAATATTTAACTAGAAAAGTCAACAATTAATGGTTGAGATTAATACCAACAATCCAACAATTCATTCCCTACGTAATGTTTGAATGGCAAAACTGTTAAACCTCGTGATTTAGAATACAAAGAGAGGCAACAAGAGAGTTTAGTTGTAAGATCACATAATAGCTATTAACTTTGAGTAAGATTTTTGCTCGATTCTTAGTAGTTTCATAACTTGCGTGGATGACCACAGAATCAACAGTTGTGATACACTTTACTCATGAGACTCGCTTTCAATAAAGAGATTCCTTCTTAGTGTTTAGTTTCTCGAGAAAGCTTTTACATGAAATTTATATTAAATCCTATCTCAATTGTAATCTTTCATGTTAAGGTATGATGTTTAAAATATATAACAAAGTATATGTGATAATGGCATGTTAGAACCAAATGATTTATCGAACAAACACCTTCTAAGAATTTTTAAACTTACTAAATAAAAAGACGTTAATGAAATACCCATCCCATTGATGGTCGCATGGTTTGTGCTTTGCTCCCTCCCACAAAGGGAGCGGGTTCAAATCCCCGCAATCGTTTGTGTGACACAACCACAGTCGGGTCAGGTGAATGGGTTTGGTTTCATCTCGGGTTTATGTCGCCGGCAGCTAATTGTACAGTGATTTTCAAATCATTGAAAAAAAAAAAAAAGACGTGGATGAAGTTTGACCTATACTTTTTTATGGGGTGGATGGTTACTACAATGGTGTTGATAAATGATAATGCCAGCTTTTGCTCGTACAAAAGGGAACAGAAAACGATTGGACAATTTCTTGAAAAGAATTTTTTTGCAGGTTTTTTGCAGGTTTCTCTTTTTTATTATATCATTTTCGTCACAATGGACCCTAATGGCTCAAGATCGGGAAAACATCGACCATCGAAGGTAGATTTCTCCAAAAATTTTCATATTTAATTGGGAAATTTGTTATGGCACTATGGAAAGATTATCTAAAATTAAAAAAAAAAAAGTAATAATAATAATAATCCGGCTAGAAGGAAGACATTCCAGTACGTCATTATAATTCGTTTCTATATTCTTTATTCTCCTTTAAATCTCTGGAGCGTGTTTCTTGTTAATGATCTTTTTATCCGTGCTCTCCAAGAATAATTTTAAGTCAATGTCACGTCGATTGATATGACAAAACAATGTGATGTAACAGTCTTGGTGGCTCATGTGGAAACCCTAGCTGTACTTGAAGCAATGAAATTTGTACAGAAGCAAAGCTTAGAAGCTGTCCTCCAGTCAGACAGAGTTGATCTGATACGCCCTCTATCGGGGCACAGATCATGTAAGTTGGGACATCCGAGTTCTCATCACTGAGTGTATAGACCTTCTTTCCATTGCTGCTTTTAGAGGAGTATTGTCCTAGAAGCCCGAATACGGTAGCAGATTGGACAGTGAAAGCCGATCGAAATCAATGTTTTCCACATCAACTGGCTGTCTTCCCTACCTCCGGCCCTATGGGCCTTGATTTGGAAAGGTCCCCTGCGTCTGCCGTTTGGGCTCAGCCTAATCTTATGATATAAATAAAAGAAATTCCTTTGTCGACCAAAAAGGAAACCCAAAAAAAAAAAAAAAAAAGATCAAGTCTCTACCTTTGCTTCTCTCTTTGACATCTCCAACCGGATCCAAGATTCACTTTTCTCTCCAAGCCTCTCTATCGGTCGAATCTTCTGCTTCAACTTCTCCTTTTGAGCCATCACCATGAATAATAATAACTCTTGCCATTCCAGAACTCCTACTGCTCTCCTTCCTTTCCACCATCTCTCTCACTCCTTTCTCTCACTATTGATTTTGTTAGCTGGGGCTTTAGCTGTTGAAATAGCTCTGCTTTCCTGGGTGCGCCTATTTCGAATGACTTTCAACGCCTACTGATGGCATCATCCCCTAAGATCGGAAAGCTTTCCAACTAACACAGGCGTGGATAACAAGTTTCAAGAAGACGGGTGAGTTCTAAGGGGGAGGGGGGGTCACGGTTCTGACAAAGGCGCAGGATTAGGATACTACTGTTTGACGAGTCTTCCTTCGCAGCTCCCTGTCCTGTTCCCATTCAAAGAACACTTTCGATATTGGCTCGATTTCCGTCGTCAGCTTTACTAAATAACTAGTTATATTATACAATGCGTGCGGCATCTATCGATATAAAGGGACGGAAATGGATCCTAAGAGAAAATTCAGATGTTTTGTGAGTCGAAAGAGGGAGCATTACGTGCTGCGCTCCGTCAGATGCGATGACCAATTCCCGACGGATGGATTTCAGAACGTTTAAAGTACTTTTTCTATCGTTATTTGAAATTCTAAATGAACTATAACATTGATTTTTTGTGTAGATATATAGAGAGGTCATTTCCTTTTTTAAGCTTAAAGGCCGAATCAAACATGTTCTTAAAATGCTAAGTGTATCTTTAATTATGTCAATAGAAATCCTAAACAATACTTATGGTGATTACTCCAAATTTTTTCTTTTTTATTTTGTCACCAAAATCCCCCAAACTTGTACCGGTGTTTAGGGTACCAGTGATGCAAAACATAATGAGGGTATTGATGTCCTAATGAGAAAATTTTAGGATTTTATGTGATAAACAGATAGTTTATTGTCATGTTGGTACAAGTATAGGAGTTTTGGTGACAAAAAAAAAAAAAGGGATATAAAGGTTACTAGAAGTAGTTTAAAATTTTTGCGTAGTATTTTCTCTTTTAATTAATAAATCTAACAAATTTATTTATATTTTCTGTTTATATGCAATTATAGCTATAATTCTGTGTAATCCCTAATAAAGCTGCACGTAAATAGAAGTTTTACGGAATTCACTACTCTTTAATCCCTCTCCCTTCTCGATGGTGGTACGACAATTGATATAATACTAATATATAAAATGAATATCATACTTCTATACTAGTAAAAGATTACTTTGGACCAGAAAGAAATATACTAGTAAAAGATAACTGCAATTTTAAAACTACAATGACTATAGATATTAGAGTAATCATGACAAGGGCTGTCATAAATTGATAGTGCTATAGCCAATATATGCTTTTATTTTATTATATAATCATCATTTATTAAAATTCATAACATAGACAATAACATTATCGCGTTACAAAAATATGATATAAGGAAAAATAACAATAACTTAATAGATCAGAAGTCATTCATTACCAATGCTATTATGAATTACTATTACCATGCTTTTATTTAGTTATATAATCAATACAGCTATCAAAATTTGAAAATATAAAAATATATATTTTTATTACATTAATATTAGTATAATATAGCTTATATATGCGATCTTATTGGAGAGAGAATGTAGGAGTTTTTTTTTTTTTTTTAATGTTTTATCTCAATTTTCAATACCAGATCAAATAGGACAATTATAGATAAATCAAGAATTATAGTAGATTCACAGCCCTATTTCATTATGCTTATCTATTGTGTTGTGTCTTTACTACTACTTTATTGTGAGTTATAGACCATGTAAACCAAACCCATCTCCAATGTCAATTGCATGAGCCCCACTATAAAGCATCCACATAATTAATGGATGAGATGGTATTGTTTTACAAGATTTATAAGTTATGCAATAATTTCATCAGTAGCGCCACATTTGAACTTTGAAAGAATTATATCCACATCCACTTTTTTTTTTTTGAAAATCATAGCAAGACTCGATGGCTAACACCTAAAGAGGCTGGATATCAAAGTACTACATTATACACATATATAAGTATAGTGACAAGGCCCTCGCTCAACTCTGTGAAACTTCCAATCTGCAATCTAATCCAAATTATCAGTCATGAAGTCGGTCTAGCCATCTAACTGGGGTTCAACTCGCGAACTAGCTATCAAGGATGAGGACAGTGACGCCGAAGAAGGCGACACCATCAGGTTTGCAACAGGATGTTACGAAGGCTGATGGCTTGCCTTGCAAAGAGTGCAAGAGAAAGAAGCAAACGGGCGATGGATTAGGATTTCACTTTTGCCCAAACGATGAGGTAGTAGTTGGCTTCAGGACCAAGGCGGGTCCGATCAGCTACCCCTCAGCAAGAAAGTCCGGCCCACGTTCATGCACAGTAGAAAGAACTGGTTAAACCCCGTGGTTTTGGCGGGAGGCAATCTCCCAAGCACATTTATAGTTCTTGTCGAAAAACTCAGAACTTATCCTTTCAAAGTTTTTAAAGTTTTTGGGTTTATTCCGTTTTGATTTGAGCTTATCGATAGAATACTTCTTCTCATTCACATCCATGTCATGTTCTAATGAAGATAAAATGAGTGATTCTCAAGATAACCATACTTGTCTATAAGTCTATATAAAACTAGATTTGTTGAACCCAATCCTTTTTATAGAGCTTGTTCACTTCATTGGATTGCCCATATTCTTGGAATGCACAATTATATCAGATATTGAATTCATCAAATTCCACATGATAAAAGTACCTTTTATTACAGTTCTGGCTATAATGGCAATTAAGAATCCAAACGGCGACATGCACGCCAACCCCACATCAGATTTCTTATGGCCATTATGCACAGAAGTCTAATGAAAGATGTTTTTGGGTCCATTTGTATTAGTTTGAGATATTGGTGAGATGAAACGGATTTGGGATATGTTGTTCTCTTATGAAAAGCTCAGGATTTCGTATAGAAATATTTCAAAAAAAGGGAAGAGAACAAGGGTGTTGCGAAGGAAAGAGATCGAAACACATAGTGAAAGGAGTATTACTCGAAACCTAACCTCTCCCCTTATTGGATGACTTACAAGTGCGAGACCCTAATTCCTTGACAAAACCAATTTCGCAATTTGTATATCAAAGCATGTCAAGCTTTTAATTGACATTGACATTGACATTACGGACACGGAGAGTTAAAACTCTTTGGGTTGTCCTTAGCAGTTCAAGGAAAGTAATGACCTTCACGACGACACAATTTGGTTATTAAAGTCCTTGCGTAGGTAAACAGACATGTTGAAAAACAAGTTAATTTGAATGGTCGAGTTAACATCTGATTCATTTCAACGCAAGAGTGACCTGAAAGAGAGAAGATTATTGAATTATCCACTTCTAATCCTGTCAGCCGGTGAACTACACATATATGCAGACGTCACGTCTGCTGAAGTCCAGAAAGCAGACATTCATTGGATAAAGTCATCCCTGAACAGACATTCCCGCGAATTAACAACTTAAGAGGACTTCTTAGGCAGCAAGGGATCAGATATGACCTGGGGTTCAAAGTCCGGCTTCAAATACCGAGCAAGCATATCGGCATAGAGCTCGTACCGAGCAGTCATTCTGAACCCCCACTTGTCTTTCAGTTGCCTGCAGAGGTTGAGATCCATGTCAGAGACCAGCAATCCGTCTTTCTGACGGGATAGTGATGGCGTGCACGAAGCATCTGGAGCTGAAAAGTGACTGGATCCATAGAAGCGCCCAAAATCTGTGCGCTGCGGCTTTCCGTCACCTGATGTGGACAGATTGGGAAATTTCTCTCTTCCTACCCGATTAATTGATCCAACGAAATAACTGTTGGCAATGGCAGCATTTCGAGCCTGAGAATTCATTTCGCAATGAACACAGTTGAATTAACCAAGGCGATAATCCAATAAGTTCATTTAAATTTGCAGTTGTTTTTTAAGCTCCAAAACTATTCGCAATAAGACTTTTAAGTTGTTAATTCTTACTACGTTTTAGTTATTTCCCTTTACGGTGAAAAAAAGGTCATGCTAACCTTTGTGCCAGTAAGCACAACACAAAAAGGTTACAGAAATCTATCAAGAAAAACACATTGACCAACATAAATTCATAGCAACAAGTTCCATAAATTCCAGCATAGGATAGGGAATTGTAAATACCTCAATTGGCCACATTGTCTCACTCAGTTCACCAACAGTCGCAGAAGGGTTGAACACAATCTCAGCACCATTCAAGCCAAATGCTAACCAATTCAAAGGATGGTGCCTCCCATAACAAATATTGACAGCGATCTTTCCATAAGCAGTCTCAAACACAGGATGCCCAGTATTACCTTCCATATAGTAGGTACTTTCATTGAAGTCTTCACCCCTGGGGATGTGGTTCTGCCAAATACAATCATCAAGCTTTTCAATATGACAAGTCCAAAGGGATAAATCAAATATAGGGGCCCCAAACCTTTACACTTACCTTTCGATGCTTGCCTATAATATTGCCACAATTGCCTATAATAACAGCAGTATTCCAGATAGTCTCCCCATGGTTTATGTCCCTCTCAAGGATAGGATTAACAATGACCATGTTATATTTTTTTGCCAGATCCTGAAGAAATCTTGTTGATTCCCCATCGACAGGCTCTGCAAATTCACACCACCTCTTCTCTTTTGTACAAAAGGCAAATGGCATCATCCATGCTTCCTAGATTAAGATTATTTAATTCAGTAGCTGAACTTCAGTCCTTCGAGTCCACAAGAGGAAACCCAAAAATGTATAGCTCAAGCTCTATGACATGACTAACCTGCAAGCATAATATGTTCACTCCTGAAGCACCTGCAGCATCTATCATTGGTTTTACATTCTCATGGATAGCCATCTTCTGTTCCAGAAACGGAAAAGTTGTGGGACAAACTATAGAGTTCTGAATAAGCCCAACTCTGACAACTCGTGGTTCTCTTAATAACTCCTTGTCTGCTGTAAAACGAAATGCCTGGAAGAAAATCAGAACAAATTAGTTAAAAAGATTCTAGTCCGAAGGAATAAACACTAAAGGATCCTGCTGAGAAGTGCAGGAAACAAAATAATGGTTAGCAACTACCAAATTGCAACTACCACAAAGGATATGTAAGAATACTTCTTAGATTCCATGACAGGAATTTTAATCAACTAGGATAATTTGACTACCTCAAACTCTGCATGTTTCCCTATTCCGTTTCACCAACTCCATAGAATCCCAACATGGTACAAAACTATATAAATCAGAATTTCTCACACCTGCCATCTCATGGAAAAGCTCAGAATAAAGTATCCACGCTATAGATTTCATAATAACTCATTTTCGGGACTATGCTATTCAAGACCACCCTCTACTGACAAGTTCTCAATATTGCCAAAGGACATCCGGACCAGACATTGGGAATTCTTCTAAGAAAAATTTTTAATATATATTTGCCCAATTAGGACCATTTATATAAATCTTGGCAACATGATTTTATTTGGTCCGTACTGTTATATTGATCACTAATGTGAAAGACTTCTGAGTTATAGACGGAGACTCCCTATGCTCCTTCTCAAAGAGAACAGGAGCACACATTGGAAGATCTTTGCTCATGTTTCTCAGAACTGCCAAACATTTGTTGGCAAGAAGTCCCATTTGCAGACCCAACCAGTGATGAAAGAACTTGCTTCATAGGCTATTGTGGTGACTATGGATTAAGGAAATCATTAATTGAGTGTTTGCCAGATGAGTTAAGCAACTTTATCTTCCATGGTTACAAAGGGACATAAGGCCAGGATTCTAAGGAGCAGCACATAACATGCCACATCCAATAAGCAGACAGAAAAACAGCAGACAAATGTTTACCAGCATGTCGAAATCATACTCAGATGAGAGAGCTTTTGCACAATCTGCCAGAGGAACAGCTTCAAGAGCCCTTCCGCAGTTCAGTCCCATAAGTAAACGGCTGACTTGCTGAAATCAATATCATAAGTAAAATTGTACCGCAATGGAATGGCATGCTTTGGATTTTTGACATTTTATGAAGAAAGGCATTGATATAGCTCCTGTTAATTTTGAAATATGATTTAATTTCTCAGTGAAGACAGAGAAGTCAAAAGAGATGACACTCTCTTGTTGACAGAATAGCTCAAGATCGTCGCTATTGTCCGTTTCCAAAAGAATGTCACCCGGAACTTCCTCTTTAACGGAACTTCCTCTTCAACATGTTCAAGCACACGCAGTCTAGTGAACAAATTGCACAAAACACTGGCAAGAAATAGAATTGTCCTTTCAAAGCTTCATCTATAAAGCCTTTTTCAGATGGCGTACATGGATTCAGCAACTATGAACGTGGAACACCGGTTATGAATTCCTTCTGTCTCCAGTTGACAGTAAATTCTCATTAAGAAAAAACCTAGGACTGTAACCCTATTTGCTGACATGTCAATTGCTGAGTCACTTAAGTTGTCTCCACACATATATAAAATATATTCGAAAAGTACGAATCGGAAAAGTACCAGTGCCAGAATATCTTGCTTCAAAACGAACGTTTGTCGATTTTAATTCCACGGAGGTAAAGCGATCAACTTCAATTCCTTAATCACGTTAAAAATCCAATTAAAGAAGACGACAACACTACACGCCAAGTCAAATGGATCGACAGAGACGAGGATTCAAAATTCCACGAATGTAAAACGAGACAGTCTCTCTCTCTATGTTAGTCAGGTTAGGAAATCGTAGTTCGGATGAGGAGACGAGTTGCAATGAAAGAGGAAGACCTGAAAGACTTTAGGGTGGAGATGGTCGCCGAGGAGGCGATCGAGCGAGTCATATCCGAAAATCAAGCCGTCGAGGAGGACGCTACCGAGCGACTCGAAACCGCAAATCGAGCCGTCGCCGCCGGCGGTGGCCTCCTCTTCGACTTTTCCGTTCTGCGTCGTCTCCATGTGCGGGCGTGGCTCGCAGGTCAAGCTTGGGCAGAGAGAGAGAGCGAGCGCGCATGAACTTGAATTATATAGGAGGGAGGAGGAGGACGAGGAGGAAGATGGAAATGAGATTTTATGAAGATTTCCAGCGAAGATTGTGAACTTTATCCGCAGTTACGCACGTGGACTCCCTCCCTCTTATAAAACAAATCACGTTTTATCTTTTATGTTTTTCCTTTTTCTTTTTCAACTCTTTCTTAGGATATATGTTGGTTGGAAAACAAGGGAGGGAAAAAATGAACAAAATAAATCCCGAACGTTTTGCCCGCTTTACCATTCGGTCCTTGACATTAATCACCAAATGCGTTTGATTTGGGTACAATTTGGTCATTCTAGCAAACTGTTAATCGAATTTAATTATACTGTATGCCGACAATCTGATATGGCATTTTTAATTAGTTTTAAGGATATGTAAGGGCCAATGTGACACTCACATAATATCACGATTAAAGAAAAATAAAAATTGAGAAATTGATAAAATAAGGGCTAAAAAATAGAAAAAAAAAATTCTATGAATGACTAAAAAAAAAATAAATAACCAAAAAATCAACTAGGGAAGAGAGGGAGTGTAGCCGGCCACCGGGCTTGAAGGTTTAGGGACGGCTGCGATCTTCAGAAAATCATCCACCCATCCACGGTGCCTCAGTCTCTCATTTTTGGTTTCTTGGCTTTTTATATTTAATTTTCGCCTTGTTTTTTCAACCCTTTTTTTTTCCGCTTTTCGTTTTTATTATATAATTTTTCATTTTTTTTGTATGAACGCGGTGCCACATCGAGGCCACGTTAGCACCAAATTACTTATCCATAGGACAACATATTCTGCCATGACATATCAAATAAATTTAACTGAGTGATCGTTGAAAAGACCTAATTTTGTCTAATCACCCACTATCTTTGCTTCTGTGAGTCCATCCAGCCTATTGCACCGCCACAACCACCATGGCTGAACCCCCACCATAATCGAGGCAGCACTCACTAGCATGACCTACCACCAAGTTGACCACCGCGAATCCATTGTCCTTGATTTGAGATCCCCTGTTTCAAATTTGGAAACAAATCTCCGAATAGATAATAATCCAGCCAATTCGATATCCTAGATTCATTGCCTATGCTGAATGACTGTTATCTAACTTTGAATATCTGAAATTGATAGGCATTATCCAATCAAGATTATTTTCTAATTTGCAAAGTGCATATAATCTATAATTCGATATCTAAGATTTGAGATAAGATTGTGGATTGCGCGGAAAACCGAACAACTTGATCTTTTTAGGGTTAAGATGAAGTTATTGATTTAATTTGCATCCAAATTTGAGCTGAGTGGATATTGATTGCTATTTTGAGTTTTTTTTTTTTTTTTTATATTGCATTTAAGTAACAGAAACGTAGCAACCCGTGGCAAGGGCCTCAGAGTATACAAGGTCCATCAAAATTGGGGAGGGGAAACAGCCCAATTTGGGGGTAAAAAGCCTCTACCATGGCCTTTAGCAGCCCAGTCAGCCACAAAATTTGCTTCACAGCGGCAGTGCAAAATGCGGAGGCTAGGGAAACAGGGGAGCAAGGCGGCGGCTTCTGCCATCAACGCTCAATCCTCCCATGGCGTCAAGCTGGGATCCTGCACAGCGTTAACCAGAACAAGGCAGTCCGATTCAATTAGTAGGGGGTCATTGGCGTGTCCTTGCTGCAGCAGATGATGGAGGGTGAAAGTGAGTGCCTGGATGATGGAGGGACTCTGCCTGCAAGGCTGAGGAGGCTGTGAAACTTCGGGTTAATCCATCTGTCATTTTTCCTGTATGATCGTGGCATATGCACGCCATTGTACCTTCAGTTCTTCCAAGGTGATAAGCCTCATCGATATTTATCTTCAGGACTCCCGGATCTGGTGGCCGCCACAGATGTTCGGGATTAGGAGAACTGCACCCTATTCATGTCTGGATCTGGAGTCGAGTATAATTCGTGGCGATTCGAACGTGGGCGAGAGCTTCCTCCACAACCAGTGTCGAATCCAAGCGCTGTCGGCGAAAGAGGAAGTTGTTATGCGCTTTCCATATTTGCCACAAAACTGAGGCAAGAGTCTCCAAGCCAGGTGAGTTCTGCTGATTTTCAACCCGTTTTGCAAGCCATTCATCCATTCGGTGAACTGCTTGTAGTGATTCATTTGATTTGTGTTCCTAGTCAAAAAAATATAAAAAAGATGCATTGCATACCGTTTAGATTCATTTTTATAGGTTAAATTGCACATTGGATAGCATCTATCTAATTAAGATAAGTTTCTGAATAAAATATGATTTAACTAAACTAATTCCTAGGTTTAGTTGGATAATATCTCATATTAGAAAGTTATTTTCCATTATTCATTAATTTCGAATTGCAACAAAATGTATCAAAAATATCATATGTATGTCATATAAAATGATATGCATAAATTTCATGCCATATTTTTATGTCATGTTGCCACGTCATCTTACAATTGAAATGGTTGTGGCCTCCCGAAGCGTACGAAAGTTTACCTTTGGTTGGGTGGCTTCTCTTCTTCGTAATTCACACCCCCAATCTCTGGCCAACCACACACCAGAAAATCCTTTGGTTATACAAATTCGTTCTTTCATTTAATGTGTCGTTTGTTCAATAAACAACGATAATCTTCTCGCCACGCATGAAGTGAGGTTTCTCTCAGGTGTATTCTTCTCAACTTTTGGATGGTAATGGTACATGAACATCCAAATCCAAATCCCTCTCTATGCTTCTTCTTTCCAAATCGAATAGTTCGTTTCCCTTACTTATGGCTGGCATCCAATGTCATCACTCGTCTCTTATCTTTCCAATGTTCCTATCAAGCTTGATATTGATCACTGTTATCATTTGGAGGGGTACGGTGATTTCTCTTTCTATAACTTATCAAATTTGATTGATCCATGCAATCCCTCGATGAAACAATTACTGTGGAATAGATCCGATCACTGGGTGGGCTTGAGCCCGGGCCAATCTAAAGCTAACAAGTAATAAACCTATCTTCAACCAAAAAAAATAAAAAATAAAAATTACTGCTCCTGTTACTCCAATCATTAGGATATTAGTTTAGACTTTAAAGCATATACACAAGCCACGTCTACTTGTCAAAATACAATGTTGACATCTGAACTTTCGCTTAAAGACTCATTCATTAAACGAGACAGAATTGGACCCATAATCAGAATATCAACATTTACAATTACATGTGCTCTGCATTTAGATATTAAAGACATTTTTATTTAGGAATAGCATATTCGCATTGAATAAAATATAGTCCGGGTTATTAATTTCATCCAAAATGGCCCAAGATACAACCTGACTTGTGATTCTTTGTGTCGAACAGGATGAACTCTCGGCCTGATTTAAGTTTTTCACCGAACTCAAGAGTCTGAGCCCTGTCCACGGCAGAAACCAGTTTCGTCCCCTTCCCCTCTCTCCCTGTTTGTGTGGGCCGAAAATGGCATGAACATTTGCCAGGCGAGGATTAAAACGAAAAGGAAAGATATAAAAGAGAAGCCGCAGATGTTTACTCGGCCAAAACGAAATGAGGGGAAGATTTTTGGCCAATTGATGAGGGAGTAATCTCGGCTGAATCCAGAGCTCGTACCTAGCAGCTATGGAGCACGGACACGCTGTCCGTGCTCGCGTATCGTGTCCGACACGTGTCGGAGCGTGTCGGACACCTCGACACGCTCGGACACGCGGTCAACGCGTGTCGGATTTTTCGACACGTGGTCAACCTTTTCCCGACACGTTTCGACACGCGTGTCCGGGAGGGAGCAGACCACGAGCGACGGCGAGAGACGGCCGAGCTTAGACTGAGGCGAGGGCCGGCCCTGTGAGGGAGAAAGGACCAAAGGTGAGAGGAAGAGGAGAGGAAGGCGGTCGTGCGGCGAGCGGCGAGCGGCGAGGAAGGGGTCTTGCGTGCGGCGAGGAGCGGCGAGCGGCGAGGAGCGGCAACCAGCGAGGAAGGAGGTCGTGCGGCGAGCGGCGAGGAGGGAGGAGGATAAGAGGAAGGGTCGCGAGCGGCGAGGAGAAGGAGTAAACGAGCTAGGGTTTCTGAGAAACTCAAAAGTAATTAAAAAAATGGGAATCTATGGTACCTATTTTTTTTTTTTTTTTTTGCTTCTATGGTACCTATTTTGGGAGGAGAGAAAGTGACGGACAGATGGGGGAAATGGACGATTGTGGGAGGGAAAGGAAAAATAAATAAATTTGGGTGGGGGGAATGGACGATGGTGGGGACTGGGGAGGGAAAGGAAAATGAATTTGGAAGTGGGGGGAAATGGATAAGGAAAAGAAGAGAGTGGGGGAATTTTTTTATAATCAGAAAAATAAATAAATGAGATTAAAAAATAAAAGTAAATTTGGGGGAGGGGGATTTCGAAAAATAAATATAAATTTGGGATAATTAAATAAAAAAAGTGTAAGATTTATTAATATTATTAGTATAAATTCATTGTAAACTATTTATTTATTTATTTGTGAATTTGAATTAAATTAATTATAAATTAATTAATTATTTAATATTTAACGTGTCGGAACGTGTCGAAATTCTCTACTTTTTGAGAAATAACGTGTCGCGTGTCGTGTCGTGTCGTATCGCGTGTCCGTGTCGCCGTGTCCGTGCTACATAGCCTAGCAGTCCTTTTGAACCCCCGCTCGTCTTGCAGCTGCCTACAGTTCCTGTCTGGGACCACCAATCCATCTCTGTAAATGGGATAGTGATGGGATGCACGAAGCATCCGGAGCTGAAATGTGACTAGAAGTGCTCGAAATCCATGTGCTGTGGCTTCTAGTCACCTGATGCGAACGGATTGGAAAATGATTCTGTTCCTACCGGAGTAATTGAATCCAGCAAAGTAACCATTGGCAACGGCAGCATTTCAGGCCTGTAAATTGAATGTACATTAACACAGTGAAGTTTACTGGGGCAATAATCTAGAGAGAAAGCATAGTGACCAATACAAATTCATAACACAAGTTCGATAAACCAAGCATAAGTAGGGATTTCTAAATACCTTGATCGGCCATATGGGTTCGCTAAGTTCACAAATGATCGCGGAAGGGTTGAACACAATCTCAGCACCACTCAAGCCAAATGCTAACCAATTCAACGGATGTTGCCTCCCATAACAAATATTGACAGCGATCTTTCCACAAGCAGTCTCAAACAGAGGATGCCCAGGATTTCCTTCCATAGGGAATTTTTATTGAAATCTCCAACCCCTGGGGGTGTGGTTCTGCCAATTGCCACTATCAAGCTTTTCATTATGACAAGTCGAAAGTGATACATCAAAGACAGCAGCCCGCAACATTTACAATTACCTTTCAATGCTTGATATTGCCATGATTGCCTATAATGACAGCAGTATTCCAGATAGTCTCTCCATGGTTTATATCCCTCTCAAGGATAGGATTGACAATAAACATGTTTGACCTTTTCGCTAGATCCTGAAGAAACATTAGAAACATTGTCAGTGTCCCATCGACAGGCTATGCGAATTCACCCCAACTCTTCTCTCCTGTACAGAAGGGAAATGGTGTCATCCATGCTTTCCTAGATTAAGATCAGGTCAGTAGTTGAACATCAGTCCTTCAGTCCAAAAGAAGAAATCTAAGTGCATAACTCAACCTTCATGGCTTGACTAACCTGCGAGCATAAGATGTTCACTCCCCAAGCACCAGCAGCATCTATCATTGTTTTTACTTTCTGTTGTATAGCCCTCTTCTGATCCAGAAAGGGAGCAGTAATGGGAAGAACTGTAAAGTTTTGAATAAGCCCAACTCTGACAAATTGTGGTTTTCTTAATATCTCCTTGTCTGCCATAAAGCGAAATGCCTGAGAGAAAATCAGAGTAATTGATCAAAAAGATTCCACAAAACTGGTCAGAATGAAAAAAGAAAAGGAGTAAAAGATGTTGCCAAGAAATGTAGGAAGCAAGCCAATTGTTTTCATTGAAAGTTAGCAACTACCATATCACAACTACCACAAAGAATATGTAAGAGTACTTCTTAACTCCCATGATAGTAAGTTTCATAAACAAGAATAATTTGACTACCTCAAACTTTACACATTTTCCTATTCCATTGTTTCACCAAATCCACAGAATCCCACCATGGCCCAAGACCACATTAATTAGATTTTCTCACAACTTCCATCTCATGGAAGAACATAGAACCAAGTGTCCACGCTAAAACAGAATTCAGAAGAGCTCGTTTCCAGGACTATGTTCTTCAAGACCTCCATAGTGACAAGTGCTCAATATTGCCAAAGGACATCCAGACCAGACGTTTGTAATTCTTTGCTTTTAGACATATATTTCCCCCGTTAGGACCATATATGAACCAAGTGACATGATTTTGTTTGGTTTGTACTCTTTTATCCATCAGTAACGTGAATGACTCTGAGTTATAAATAGAAACTCCCTATGCCACTTCGCAAAGAGAACAAGGAGCACACATGGAAACATCTTTTCTCATGTTCCTCAGAAACTGCCAAACATTTTTTGGCCTGAACTCCCATTTGCAGACCCGGCAATGCTGAAGGAATTTGCTCCATAAGCTATTATAATGACTTTGAACTGAGGCAATCATAAATTGAGTGTCTGTCGGTGGAATCAAGCAACTTTGTCTTCCCTGGTTGCCGAAGGGAGACAAAGCATTTGAAATCAATTGCCCTACATACTTTTCAGATGACATGACTTTCGTCTTCCCAGCTTCTTTTACTATGCAAGCTAAAAGTATTTCAACGGAGAAGATAAGTTCAAGAGTGTTTGGTGATCTCACTCATGATAAGCAAGTACTTCATTTTTCAGCTCTCTCTCTCTCTCACTCTCTCTCTCTCTCTCTCTCTCTCACACACACACACACACACACACTCAGATTCTCCATATGCTCCAAGCAGAAATGTGCTAAGAAGACAAGTTTCATACTATCTAGAATACTGTTTTTACATATGGAACCTATTTGATTTATAGTAAGTCCTTATCAAATGCCTACAAGATGGTAATGGAGCACACGAAACAGTGCAGCCTAGAGTGACCACAACTCTCTGGAGCAGCATTTAGTATTCCACACCAGATGAGCGGCACAAAAAAGGCAAACGTAGGTTTACCTCCACGTCAAAAATACATTCAGATGAGAGAGCTTTTGAAGAAACTGCCAGAAAAAACAGCTTCAAGAGTCCTTCCACAATTCAGTCCTATAAGCAAACGAGCGACTTCCTGAAATCAATACCTTAATGGTTCAACAAGAGATTAAGATTTTGGTCTGAAAGGTCCCGATGATAGTCTCTCTGAGTCCACTTGTTACGTTTGTCATTGTGAATCACTTGCAATTTCTTCAAGTCCACCGGTTCAGCTTGTGTCCACTAAATTAATTCAAAAATATTTGATAATTGACTTTTATTCATAAAAAAAAAAATAGTCGACGGTGGGTACCATATATTCCTTTTTATTCTACTTGGGGGGGCAACCTCTCCTAAATTGTGTCGAATAAATAAAGATATTTGAGAATTAGATTTACAATTATGAAGTTTTAGTTGTGCTGGAACCTTTTTTCTTTGATTACCAAAAGTTGTTGTTGACCTTAATTACAATATGTTATAGCCGGAAAAAGATATTTTGAAGTGCATTTGCAGGTCATATTTAAATACATCAGAATTTCTTACCCTTGGTACTTTATTCTGTTTATTTTTCCCCTTTACCCCTTTTTTGCAGTCTTTGGAGGTGTCCCTTTTGATTTCCCGGGAAGATCTTCCATGTTCAATAGAATCAGGGCACGTTTCCTTCCACTCATGAAAATATGAAGTGGCAATAAGGACATGGTCTTGCCATTGTTAGATGCTATTCCATGTTTAGTACTCTACAGTTCAAGTTCTAAAAAGTAAATGTTTTTTTTTGGTTATTGTGATAACTTTTTTAAGAACCTTGCTAATCAATTCCAAAGAACGGCACATGATATGTTTTTATGAGCTGACAAAAAATGAACACTTCTAAAAAGATATGGAGATGTACGAATAATAGTTATATTTAATGAGTATTACAAAATTTTAAATGCTTGTTCTAAATACCAAAAGTTTAATCCCTACAAAGCACGAGAACTGAACTAGTTACTAGAAATTCAAATCCTTAAAAGAGGTAGTGGATTATTTATTCAATCGGTGATATATTAACTCAACAGTGAGGCTACTTCACCAACAATGGTTGCAGGATTGTGTAGATTGGGAGATAGAAGATCGAGTCTTGGAATAAGAGTGTGCAGCGGAAGCTAAGTTAATTATTAAGCCATACATTTTTTGTTCGGAACTAAGCGAGAGGTTATTATTTTGTAGGTTTTCTACTTGACATGTATCTTTATCAAGAAAAACTAATTTTAGTGTGCCTTACGGGATCTTATTTGGCCTAATCTTACGATTTCATTTACTTTGTCGTTGAATTCATGATACTCATAATTCAATTTGACAAGATGATTAATATGAAAAAATACTGACCTGTGAAGTGAAAAGTGAAGAGGTGTTGAGGTCAATCTCCATCAGAGATTGCCAAGTCAAACTTCTCATTTTGGGGCAATGGGCAATGGTTAGATATTTTGTATATCCGTACAAAGATGGGAGATAAAGGATGGAGGTCTTGGAAAAAGCATTCCAATCCTTGTCATGTTGGGGCAGTTGGCAATGGTAAGCTCTTCTAATATAGGCCATTCCAGTGTATGATTGTTACCCAAGAGGAAACTATTCAAAATGGGCAAACATTCCAGCTCCACCCGACGAAGATTTGGAAATCTAATTGTCTCCATAGTGCTTCCCTGCCCTTCTTTATGTGTGAAACATTTTAACTTGTCAACCAATCAGGCTCCATATTCTTCCATTCATTGAAGTCCCTTCATGCCCCTTCTTACCTCCCTCATCTCTAATGACTTCTGTTAGCATTTTACAATTGCTTATCCTCAATTCTGCTAGTTCTACCAAATATTCAGCTATTGTTGGTGTGAACATATATGATAACCCATTACAATGGGACACATCTAGAGTCTTTAGATGTTGAAAATTGTCCCATATCATCTTGATGTTATCCATGTGAGTGATACGTAATGTCTCCAAGCTAGGAAATCCATCCTGCAGTATTTTCATGGAAATTGTTGATTTTGTATTGTCAAATTACGAATACATAAATATAGGGGCAGGTTGGGGGGGGTTAAGATGGAGCTTGTCTCTTACTCTAGTTATTGTTGTGGGTCTCTGCTGAGTGAGGAAGGTTATCAAAAAGAAAGAAGACGGGGCCATAATAATCCCAGGGTCTTCAAGCGAGTAAAATAGGGCATGTTGTTTGGCTCATGTTCAGAAACTTATTAAATTTTTTATATTAAAAGAACAACGTAAACTTTTCAATGAGTCAAACAGCCTTTCATTTCACTTATTTAGATTTTTCAAATATTTGAGGAATTCAATTTTAGATAAAATCACACCTCGAAGTTTTAAAAAAAAAAAAAAAAAAGTCTGTTTTATACCCTAAATAATCACTTCGAACTAAGATGACGATATCTATAATGACATGATTCCATTCATTTCTCCATATGGTTGCTCAAGATAAATAAGTTATAAAATCGTGGTGCATGCTAATTTTCATCGGTGGTAACTAATCCCTCGTGTAAGCACAGCCCTCTACAATGAAGGAACAGAGTCGTCCGTTCCCTTGCTTAAAAATTATTAAGTTGCATCAGAGGAGAAACGAGAATTAATTCAAAGGGAGTAAAAAATTTTCATACTAATGTCGTTTCTAATTTCCTTGAGTAATTGATAGAATTTCAAAAAGTTTACGAGAACTCATTAGAAAAGGATAAGGAATCGTTCTCCAGTCTTTCCTTTAGAAAAATACTTTGCGTTGCAGATTTTTTCCTTGAAAAATAATTCTCGATGGTAGAGATACGGAGGCAAGAAATGGGTTAGCAAATGGAGCATTACTTATCTCTCCCTACATAATAAAGCAAACCCAACAATACTTTCAACCTCAAATTTTGGCCCAAAAAGTTCAAATTATATGCATGGCCAGTGTCTAACGAGAACTAGCCATATATGTATTTGACAATGGGCAAACGGTAATTTGGATATGCCCCTATAGCAATCATATAATCACATTAGTCTCTCGCAGATTTTAAAGTTAAATTAAATCTTTCCCTCTTTTCAATTTAATTCATTTCCTAAAATAATCAAATCACACTTCGTATCAAATGTCAACGAAAATGTCTCTTTTCCCTTTTTGGCATAACAATAGTGATCTTTATAGAGTTCAAATTAGAAAACAAACTTGTGCCATGATAAGATCACCCACATGCCACATGCTTTCAATCTTTGTGGTACTTAAGAGGAGCTAAGCCACCCGAGTTAACCAATACCTTTTTTTTTTTTTTTTTTTTTTTAAGGGGGATCAATGAGTATGCATTTGCTACATCAAACATTGACAAGAACATTCAATCAATATTTGAAGAACATATGATGTTTCAATGTTATAATATTCATATGGATTCAAGGAGAGTGGTACAGTTTATATCTTCATATATAGAGCTACTTTTATGAGATGCTTGGTCTTGACCTCAATCATCATTTCAAATTTTCGCAATCAAAGCAAAATAAATAACCTAGGGTCATACCTTTTCCATCAAGAAGAGGGGCTGGTTATGAACTAGCATTTCATTCTTAGGTTGGGAAGCAAGTATCTCCACTTTGTTGCAACTATGCACCTCCAAGGTCTTCAATGCCGGCCAATGTAAAGCATGTGTTCCAGCGTAGATGCACTTCAGCTCTATTAGATCCTCAAGCCTGAGGAAGGTTAATTTAGGGAACACAAAATTGGGAACCAATGCTTCTTCCATCTCGATGAGTTCCACAATGCCACATCCATCAATCTCCAACTCCTCAAGTTGGGTTAAATCTTTAGCTACCGAGGCTGGACATAGAGAGGTGAGGTTGTGGCATCTAGAAATGCGAATAGAGCGTAGACATTGTAATATAACTTGATGGTGGAGTTCCTTATCCCACATACACTTTAGCTCATTGCATTCTTGAATACAAAGTGATTTTACATTGGGGAAAGAATTCACAGCAACTTGATTATCCCATGTCATCTCGATGTTATTCACACCAGTGATATGTAATGTCTCCAAGCTAGGAAATACAACCTGCGGTATTCATTCACGAAATTGGTAATTATGTTAAACTACAAATTCATGAACTTTGATGATGTAAATGTAAAAGAGTGCCATAATTCCTTCTGCGAGAAACATAATCCAAGAGAAAGAAGATCGTACTAACTTCTGCGTTTGCAAACAAGTAAATAGGGCATGCTGATTTTAGGGGTGATCAGTTCATGGGTGGGCCAATCCTCAGACTGGAACCGTGAATTGACCCTTTGGCTCTTGGTTCCAAAATTTTGAAGTCAAGAACTGGACACTAGTTCTCGAGAATCAGGACTAAACACAACTGTCCACCTTCTGTTCTCTAACTAGAATCGATGTGGAGCAATTTTTAGGATGACTAAAATCGAAAGAAACGAAATAAAACTAAGTGAGATCCCAATCGATCTGCAAGGAACGAGACGTGTCCCCTTCCTACTTTTTAAGACAAAATAGAGCCCAAGTGAGAGATCCCACAATGACTAGCGAGAGTTCTAATGAAAACCAAACATAAATTTTTGACAATGGGCAAATGGTAATTTTGGATATGCTCATGTAACAATCATATAATCACTTCAGTTTCTCATAGCTAGTAATAAAATGGCATTTCCTAAAATAATCAACTCACACTTAACACTTTGTATCCTGTATTCATTTTTATTTATTTCATTTTTGCACATACATATATGTGTGCCTTTTTTGCTAGTCCAAAAATGACATAGCTAGTATAAGTAGCAATTGTGATACACTTAGAGATATTTAAGTTACAACATGGATGAAATTCTTCAAGGAAATTGCAATACGTTTTCTGGGCACAAAGATGAAATAGCTAGTGCACATAGCAATTGTTACATTTTTGGTATCAAGCTCAGTGAAAACTAATTAATTTGTAGTTTTTCTCCTAAATAAGTATCATTATCAAGAAAACTATTTTTAATTTACTTTACCAAATCTTACAATATCATTTACTTTAATGTTCGATTCACAATTCATTGATTTTTTAATATGTATGCTTTGATTTGACAAGATGATTAATCTTAATAAAAGACTGACCTGTGGTGTCAAAAGTGAAGGAATTCCATGGTCGATCTCCATCAATGATTGCCCACTAAAACTTCTCATTTTTTAGCAATGGGCAATCGTCAGCCATTTTAATTGAGGACATTCCAACATATGATTCTTCCCTAAAAGGAAACTAGTCAAATTGGGCAAGTATTCCAGCTCCATCCAACAAAGATATGGGAATGTAATCTTCTTCCACTGCACTTCCATGCTCTTCTTCCTGTGCGATCACTCCTTCCATTTGACCACACTCCTTTAATTCTATATATTTAAGAGTGGCAAGGCATTGAACCATAGATGGAGCAAAAGTATGTCTCAAGTTGCTGCATTTATAAATGGTCAGTGACTTAGAGAATTGAAGCGCAACCTTCCTTGAATATCTTTGTTCCATAGCCGCCTCAACTTTGGTAGATTGACCAATGCCAGATGCCATAGTTGAGGCAACACTTGAGTGCTCTCCACACCTCTAGCCCTTTAAGATCAAATATTTCTTCTAGCAACTCGCAATCACACACTTGCAAGATTCTCATATTGTGTAAAGTAAGCATCAATATGGATGGAATAGCATTAATAAATGATGGACATTTATCCACCACCAGTGACTCTAATTTTGAAAATGGTTCGATGGGAATAAGTCCGTCGTGCCATTTTCCAATCAGCTCGGGAAACTTGGACAACCTTATAAACTCTATTCCATCAACTGTAGCCTATTAGAAATTGCACAATTAAATGTAAAATTCTAGTTAACAAAAAGCAATTACTCCATTGGCAGTTAAAAATCATCCAATTGCACAAAATTTAATAACTGATGCATACCATTTCTTCATACATTTTTTGGATGGTCATGTTGAGGTTTCCCTCCCAAAACCATGCTTCTATTGATACTTGTACTTTCTCCAACTTTGGCGCCTCTATTGGTCCCTTAGAGAAGACCTTCATGTTGAGGCATCTAGTCACAATGACATCTTCCAAGAGAGGGAACATCAAAGTGTATCCACTTGAGCTGAAACATCTCAATCCTGTCAACCCATCAAGCTCCAGAGATTTCAATTGGTTAAAAGCCACTGCATGTCTTTCCTTACCTCCATCATTACTAAAGACTTCTATCAACATTTTACAATTACTTATCCTCAATTTTCTGAGTGCCACCAAATTTCTAGCTATTGTTGATGTGAACATATATGTTAACTGATGACAATGTGACACATCTAGAGTCTTCAGGTGTTGAAAATATACTTGATTGTCCCATATCATCTGGAAGTTATGCATGCTGGTGATATTTAATGTCTCCAAGCTAGGAAACACAACCTGCAGAATTTGCTCACATAATTATCAAAAGTATGAGATAAAATCACACCTCAAAGGTTAAAAAAAAAGTCAATATTATACACTAAATAATCACTAAGAACTAGAGATGATGATATCAATTATAGCATGCTTCCATTGATCTTTCCATATAGTCACTCCAGATAAATAAATTGTAAAATCGTGGTGCATGCTAATTTTCTTCGGTGGTAACTAAACCGTCGTGCAAGTACAGCCCTCTACAATGAAGGAACAGAGTCGTGTTTTCCTTTGCTAACAAATTATTAAGTTGCACCAAAGGAGAAACGAGAATAAAATCAAAAGGAGTAAGAAAAACTCCATACTAGTATTGTTTCTAATTTCCTTGAGTATTTGATAGAATTACCAACAAAATAAAATTCTAAAACTCATTAAAAAAAGATAAGGAATCATTCTCCAGTCTTTCCTTCAGAAAATAACTTTGCATTGCAGATTTTTTCATTGAAAAAGAAAATTCTGGTTAGCAGAGACATTGAGGTAAGAAATGGGTTAGCAAGTAGAGCACTAATTATCTCTCTTGACATAACAAACTAAATTAACTCTATTACAACTTCTCAAGACCAAAAAATCAGATGACTATTTTCATACTTTCCTAAATCTATAAGTATTCTAAATTGAGTATTAGGATGAATTTTTGAATCATTCGAATAATTTGGGGATACCTATTATTACAGGACAGCTCATGTATGACAAATAAATGACATTAGAAGTAAATATATAATTAGTGATAACTCATTATTATAGATTAAATAATTGTGTGAATACTCGTTATGATGAAACGTTCAACTCACAAATAACAATAAAAAAAATAAATTGGGCAGAAACATTAAAATAAGGAAGAATACAAGCATTTCCTCCATCAGAAAGAAAGCAATAATTGAAACCTGTAAAGAATCCGTGACAAAAAAAAAAGGCCCAAAATAAGAAGGGGAAGAGTGGCCTGATCAGTTGTATGTGTTAATTGCGTTTTTAAGAAGTGATCTAAATTAAAATTTGGTAAAGTTGTTAGCTTGTGTTCACTGAATTACATCAAAATAAAATTGAAAATTAATTTTTATCCTTTAAAAAATGAGACGATGGTGTGCACATGTACATTCCTTATTATTCTACTTCGACGGCAACCTTTCCTAAATCCTGTCGAATCAATAAAATAATAATTTAATCTTAAAATGGCGTTTTGTTATAATTTATAATCAATAGAAAACGCCTTCTCCTCTAAATTTTGAACTTTCAGGTTTGCTGATCACAAATAAATGGGCCATTTTACTTCGGTGCACCCCAATTTAAAAGGCCCCTCTCTCTCCAATTGTCTGCCCTTTGTTTTGAGTTTACCCCTAGCCAAAAGTGGGTGTTGACACTTCACTACAATCTCTCATAGCCTGAAAAAAGATATTTGGAAGTGCATTTGCAGGTTACATTTCAATAGAACGAGGCAAGTTTCCATCTACAAGAGAAAATATAAAGTACTGTGGATGATATGATTTTATAAGCTGACACAAAACTAGTACTTCTAAAAAGATATGGAGATATACAAATTATAGTTATAGTTATTGAGGATTAAAAAAATTTTAATCTTCATACTACATATTAAAAGATTGTGTACATAAATCCGTACAAAGCATGGGAATTCTACTGGTTACTGGAAATTTTCTTATAATTACATGATTTTGAATCCGTCCATATCCATTGATGTCTGAATTGTTTTGCATTAAAAATCCATGGATGTGATCATGGACTATTGTGGGAAGGTAATTATTCTGCTCATCTTTGTTTTGGTATGAAACATGAGTCCCAATTAAATTTGAGCAAAGTATTGATGACTGATATTACAAAATTTATATCTTGCATTTTTGTCCACACATGGCACTTACAACAAGTTATCGTTAATTTTGTGAGTTCCACCAAATTTTGAGCTATTGTTGGTGTGACAATATGTGATAAACCATCACAAAATGACACATCGAGAATCTTTGGATTGTTGAAAATATACTTGATTGTCCCATATCGTCTCAATGTTACCCATTGCAATGATTTCCAATTTCAATAGGCTAGGAAACGTAACTTGTGGAATTCACTCACAGAATTGGCGATGTAGTTAAATTATTAATTCATGAAGTCCCAAGATGTAAATATAGATGAGTGCCAAGGGGATAGGGAGATTATTAAGTTGCACATAAGGAAAATAAAAAGAATAAAATAAGAAAGGAGTAAAAAATTCCATCTGATCCTTCAGAAATGGGTTGGCGAGTGGAGCAGTACTTATCTCTCTACATAACAAAGCAAACCCAACAATACTATCGACCTTAAATTTTGGCCCAACAAGTTTAAATAATATGCATAGCCAGTGTCTATTGAAAACTAACCATATATCTTTGACAACAGGCAAAATAGTAATTCGAGGAGTCCATATCTTTGACAACCTCAAAATGATTTTTGTCCATATTGGGAAATTTTCCTTTTTCATTTTGCTAAAAGAAGTTTCGGATTTCATTTTGGACAAGTTTAACTTCCACCGTCCATTCGAGGAGTCAAATAACTTGGACTCAAGTGGCAGACCTGCGAAATATATTTTATTCATTTAACAAGAGTTTCATAAACTGGTCAAGCAATTAATGTAAAAACTAAAAGAGGTGATTTTTGAAACCCCCAATCCTAGAGATGTTGCCCAGTTTGGCGATGGGGAGGGCTTAGACTCCTTTTGCTGGTGCAATTAAGAAAGAATTGGGGCTTTGAGGTATGATTTATCTGAGAGCAAGAGGCATAAATAGAGAGAGATCTTGTAAGTGCAAATGAAGTCAAATGAGTGTCTCAAAGGCCCTTCATCTCCAGCCTCTTGAACCCTACTGTTCACTTTCCACTCAATTGTCTTTTCAATTGCTTTCAATGCACATGCGTGCAATGTCTAAGCCATGGATGTGAGGTTGCAGAGAGTTTTAAGTTTCATATGAAAATTGGAAAGTTTCCAAAGATGCTGTTCGTCAGTTATATTACTTGTTTATGCTTTGTGCAAGTACCACGAGAGATATTCGACCATCTTTATGGAAACTATTTCCAGATAAATCAAAAGTAAGAAATTGCAAGTCATATATGTTGGCAACTCTCAACTCTTACGCTTTTATGCCACTCATTTTCTTTTAAATTATTTTAACCAAAGTACACTTTGTAAGTAATTTAGTTAGTTTTTGTTTTGGTTATGCTTTGTCTCCGGTATATTTAATATTTTTTTCAAAACGTTAATCACGTACCTCTCGATTGAAGAGTACACTTAAGGATGAGTTGACGCGGTCCTGACTACGAGCTTCTCGTGAACCTGTCATCGATTTTTCATTAGATGAAAAGAACGTCACCATTTGTATTGCAGGGATGAATCTATCTATAAGAAGATCTTCAATGATGAAAACAAAAACCAATCTTACACTCTTTGCGAGAGAAGCATGTCAAACTTTCCAAATATCCCAGCTGTAAATCAGTTAACATCGGGAATGCCAGAGTTTTTGATGTTTCCACTCCCAACCCTTCTTCCTCCATAATGATCACTTCCATCTTCTTGCAATCCCATACCCTTAGAACTCTCAGTTTTGCAAGAGATTTGCCCATGGATGAGAAAAACATAAACCGGAGGTTTTCACATTTAGACACCTCTAACTTCTTTAAATCATGGAATTGTACTATTCCACAAGGATTCATGTTCCATATGCGCCTCAAGCTTGGCAATCGTGCTAAAGAAAAGGTGTTAGCTCAAAAAGAGTCTCAACATTTCCATTAGTGCTTGGTCCGTCAAGATCAAAAATTTCTTTTACCAAATCACAATCTTCTATAGTTAAAGTTTGTAACTTGTGTAGTTTACTAGCGACATAAAGTTGATAACATTTGAGAGAGATTTGCACATTGACATCTTGAGAGATTGAAGATTGTTTTGTCTCAATTGAAACTCATCGCTCCATAAATATTCAGATTGGGAAGGCCAATCATCGTCAAGGACTCCAAGGATGAAATTGAAACCTGGTGCACAGACCCATCAACATCGACGATAGCATTTACAATTACAAATTTCACATTATATGCATGGCCAGTGTCTAATGAGAACTAGCCATATATTTCGGCAATGGGCAAACTAGTAATTTTGGATATGCTCCAATAGCAGTCATATAATCACATTAGTCTCTCACAGGTTCCAAATTTAGATCAAATCTTCCTCTCTTCAATGTAGTTCATTTCGTAAACTATCAAATCACACTTTGTATCACTGTATTTACATTTCTTTTCATTTTTCCTAGTCCAAAAATGAAATAGCAATTGATGAATCACTTAGAGACGGTTATTTAAGTTACAATATGGATGAAATTCTTCAAGGAAATTGCAACACGTTTTCTGGGCACAATTTTGTAAATTGACTAAAAATTCGTCTATATAAAAAGTGGAACCATATACATTCTTCCGCTTAGATTCAAAAGGGTAAACAAAGTTAGAAGTCACTCAATTGACATAAAGAAAAATTAGCACATACAAGGACACACATGGAAGCAGCAGTGGTCCTAACAATCTTGGCCTTTCTATTCTGGTCGTCTTATTCGTGAAGGACAGTTGAAAATGCAATAAGAAATATTTGAGAACAAAAAGGACGACATTTCTCAATTTTGGCATATTGAATATGATCCATTGCTCTTGGTTGTGTTGTCCCTCTACGATATTGATAACTATGCTACTTCAACAAAGTAATGATTTTTGTCCATATGAGCAATTTTCTTTTTTATTTTACAAAAAGTAGTTTCGTGTTTCATTTTGGACAAATTTAACTTCAAAATTAATGCATTAATTTTAATACTGTCTTTGTGAGCCCGTTAGGTTTCTCTTAATCTTACTAGTTTACTAGAATTGAACCCGTGCAATACACTAACATTATAACCTAAATAAAATTATAATTTTCAATATCTCTAAAGTATGCGTAAAATATGTCAAAGACATTGTTACTTCTAGTTAAAGTCAATATTAGTTATCATTACTCAATATTACATCACTCTAAACCAATTAAAAATTAGGCTAAAAGAAAGCAATTAAGAAATGAGTTGCTTGGGTCTAATGTACAAACCTAACTCACATCATGCCACACTCTGAAAGAACTAAATATACTTAATTGATTGAATTTTCCTTTAACGATTCATCAAATTTTCTATCCAATAAAAAAAATTAGGATAAAAGAAAGCAATTAAGCAAACTTGACTCACATCATGGAGGATCTAATTGGAGGAATACTTAGATACTAATGATAGATTATACATATACTTGAGTCAAATTATCGAAGATATGTCCTAAATATCACATTAAAGAAAATTAAAATATTAAAGAAAGTCGATGCACTCATTCTATGGGAGGGACCTTCAATGGGAAGTGAAAGAGCAATTTGAGCCGTTCACCAAAATTTGCTCTTTCACTTCCCATTGAAATGCCCTCTTGTTATTCACTCAAGAAGTGAAATGACTCGATTGAAATGGTTGGTCCACGAAATGTATTTTATTCCTTTAACAAGAGATTCATAAAATGGTCAAGAGCTTCCTCGATTAGAAAAGAAAAAAATGAGATCTTGTAAGTGCAAAAGAAGTAAAGTGAATGTCTCAAAGGCCCTTCATCTCCGGCCTTTGTTTCTTTTTTCTTTTTCTTTTTTTTTTTTTTTGGTGCTCACTTTCCTCTCAATTTTCATTGAATTGCTTACCAGTACTATAAATAATCACCCTCAATTTAAATTAAATACCATTAATTGTTGTTGTGATGATCAAAATTAGCAAATCCGTATTGAAAAGTTTTCAATCAAATAGTGCCTGAGACATTTGTGGTGATCCAAATTATCAGCTCCATATTCAAAAGTTTTCAATCAAATAGTGCCTGACACATTCTCTAAGTCAGATTTCTAAAGATAAAGGTTTATTATACAAAATCATCAATTATTCATATTATGAATTTTACATTATACTATATCTTGATTGCCATATCATACGCTCAAGTTTCGACTGCATCTTGGCATAATGCTCCAAACGGTGGGTTGAGATTTTGCTGTGGGCTCCAAGCATTTGCTTGAAAATCGTTTCATTTTAATCTTTCGCCAAAATTAAAAGAGTGACTTTGACCTTAATAAAGGAATAAAGCACATTTAAGTTGTTTAGAATTGAGTGAAAAGCTTGATTATGGGAGTCAATTAATAAAATGAAATCCAAACTTTATGTAAACAAAGTAGGAAAATGACAATGATTTTTCATCATTTAACATAAAATTTGTGAGTTATTTTTCAATAAATTGTGATAATCAAGTGTATGGACCAAACCTATGGACATTATCCCTTGATTTAGGTCATAATCGAACTTAATTTCATGATAATTAGAATGATATGATCAACATTAGCATTAGAACTTTATTTGCATGTATTTCAAGAACTCACCAAAGTATTTATTTAGGACTCAATTGAGTCACCACCAAAATGTAGGACTCCTACGACACTTTTCCCCCAAACATACCTATATGTCTATCTTTCATATTGACCACATCGATGCTTATGATTAAAGGAATTGCCACGGAGTAATCTTAGAGCTTTAATGCTACTTTTGGCCATTTTTGCCTGTTTGGCAATATTAGAACTCCTCTCTCAATAAGCCTCTCGTTATTTATTGTCCGTTCCCTCCTTTCTTTCTTCATTACTTTACTATTTATTTGTAACACTTATATTTTTCCTAATTCTTCAGTAATGCTGATATAAATCAATAAAACATTCATTTAATTTAAAAAATTAAAAGTTAAAGGGAAATTACACAAACCCTTCATGAACTTTGAGGGTGGTCTACCTTTACTCCTAAACTTTGGTGTTCCTTCAACTTTGATTTTATTGTGGATGTCCACCCTTCGTGCATTTTACCATTTGCATGTGCTTCAAAGATTATATTTTAACCGTAATGTTGTGATTCTTCTGTATTTGTTTGAGTCAAATCATCCTTCGGCCTCCGGATGCGTTAAAACAAATTACAATGTTCCAAAATAAATAGAAAAAAATGATAGATGCCATGATAGAGAAGAATCATTGGGGGCCAAAGAGTAATTTGAATAAAAATAGAGAAGAATTACAATCTTACATTGAAAAATCACATGTAAGCACTCACAAACGAAAAAAAATGGACGAAGGCTTAACACTCAAGGGGTTTTGCATAAAGGTTGAAATTTTCGGAGTAAATGTGTACCGCTCTAAATTTTCATGGAAAATTTCATGTACTTTATTCCTCAAAGTTGCTCACTAATGCTTATGACCATGAGATATTAAACATAGGTTGCAGATTTTATGTACTTTTACAATTATAAGTCCTGTTCAATGACTAAGTGCTTATCTTAAAACACCATACACGAAGAACGTGCATCAAATATATTAGCATAGTTTCTTTTACTTAAAAATTCAGTCCTCTTACCCCCTTCTTCGTATTGATTTTACCAGAGTCGCCTAGATAATACAAAAGTTAGATAACTAAATTCAGCGGAATCATTTCACGGGATTATGAAATTACTTTATTGTGGAATTATTTTATTGCCAAAATTCCCTTTGATTTTTGCTTTATGAAACCCAATTAGTATAGGTACTCTTGCAGCAGGGAAGTTGAATACAACTTACAACCTATCACAAACCGAATTTATTTGGATTTCATGCGTTAGTTGGATTTCCACACAACGAAGAGAAACAGAAGATTGCTTTATCTAATTACGGAGAAGGACAAATGGATAGGATAATTAGGAAGAAATGAATAGAAAATAACAAAATGAATAAGCATTATAATCCTTGCTACGTCTAATTAGCAATGGAAGGAAAGATTAATAAATATTATGCTCTTAGTTACCTGCTGCCCGCTAAAGAATACAACTTGAGTGCTCACTTGGTCATTTGATGTACTACTCAAAAGATCCATCCCGGGAATGGAAAAGTTCTTGATATTTGGCAAGTCATGCAACTCCAATACTTGCAAATTATGTAACTCAACTTTGCCACGATCATCAGCTTTTACAATCTCCCGCAGTAAGTTGCAATGGACAACTCGAATCTCTTCTAACTGTGGAAGTTCTCTCACTAATGAAAGAGGAAATAGAACTTCCATCTTGTCACAACTTTCGACTATTACTACTTTTAATGTGCTGAAGGACTTGGAGTAGACATGAGTGTGGCATATCTTCTCCAAGTTGATGAGATTCTTGAGACATAACAACTCCAACATCCTAAAAGCAGGAAGCGAAGGCTGCCAGAGGATGTAATGTAAAGAGGGACTATTCTCAATGTGTAGATGCTTTAAGTTTGGAAAACCTTCTGGGGATAACTCGCAAAGACTTTGCTTGATTCCATTCAACTCGTCCATATACAAAGCGTCAACTCTGTCTAGGGCAGTTTGTATGAATCCTTTCCAAAGAATATCCCTTTTTGGGTTCAATTGGAGCTCCAATGTCCTTGGTCCTTTGCGGCTTAACCAGCACCTACCACCTATTTGGATTCCGTACTTTGTTAATTTCTTGACATTTAGATCCTCTGGGAGCATAGTTGGATCGGGAATGCATACATACAAAGTGCAGAGATTCTTCATGTGATTCAACTCAATTAGACCGACATTAGTTGGTTGAGTTTGCTCCACAGCATTCCATTGATTAAAGCTATTTTCCATATACAACTCCTCCAATTTGATCAATCTTCCAAGCACCCCCGGTTCAATTATTTGAAGACGTGAACAATGGTTCAAGTCTAACAACCTCAGCTCTGTCAGTTGCCCAATTTCTTTTGGCAATTGTTCAATTTTGGAGTTCATAAAGCTAAGAATTTGAAGCCCTTTTAACTTGCCAACAATGGCCACATCATCTAGCAAACAATTTTGAAGACTCAGAGTACGTAAGTTCTCCAAGAACTGAAATGGCGTTGGCGAACGAGTGAGATGTACGCTAGTAAGATTTAGAACTGCAAGTTTCTTCATAGAGTTGAAATATGAATCTGGAACCTCGAGAGATTCATTGTTGGTGAAAAGCAAAAACATACGCAATTCAGGACACTCTAATTCTTTGGGAAGCTCCTTCATGTCAATATAGGGAAAGCATATAGTCGTACAACTTTTGAACATCTCCTTCCGCAATTGCAATGCTGACGTATCTCTATCTTTCAACACAAGAAGTGGGTGATCTCTAAAAATGAATCGAGCAACAAAGTCGTGAACCAAGTCATTTATCTTGAAACCATCGGTGCCTCCATTATCTAACAGCAGTGAGGAGGCTTGAAGATTGGTGGATGAGTGTGCTCAACCTATCTCTAGCTTCTTTAATGCTGCTTTCTTTTCGAAATATCCCCCAACCATAGCCGTACCTCATCAAGTTTTCAAGAGAGGGCTCAGAGACACCATATGCAACGCAGAGTTGTAACAAACTTTTTGCCTCCTCATTTTTAAATGATCATAACTCAGTTGCAACATCTCATTTATCACTTTACCAATTCCTTCGTTTGTACACCACTCAATTTGATTTAAAGCATTCCTACATTCAGATAAATCAGCGTGCCTGATACGCTTCGCCATTGAGACAATTAGAAAGGGCAAACCTGCACATTTGGAGAGTGCTTCATCCGCCAAGGGTTTGAACTCATCATCATGAACTTTGTCTCCCACTTGCCTCTCAAACAAACTTTTTGCCTCTTCCTCCTCCAGCCCACCAAGGAGGAAGTCCTTGTCGCAGCCCATCTCCCTTCGCAAAACATCACGATCTCTCGACGTCAACAACAATTTGCATCCCATGACTTTGTTGTCAGATCCGCAAGGAATGCCGACTGATTTCAAGTCGAGCCCCTTCCACAGGTTGTCCAGTATTATGAGGACCTTCTTTTTCTCCTGCTCTTCTTTTTCCAACCTCTCGCGCAGAAGTTCCGCTCGCGCGCTGGTGTACCTTTCGTTCTTTATTTCAGTAAGGCCCAACGCGTGCGCAATCTCTCCTTGAATCCTCTTGATGTCTGGATTTTCCGACACGTCAGCCTTAGCGACCAGATCAAACAACTTCTCTTTCCTTATTATCCTTTCGACATCCACCAAAAGGGTGGACTTGCCGACCCCACCCATGCCGTAAATCCCAACCACTCTATTGCCGTTATCGGCAAGAGCGTCCATGATGACCCTTATGATCTTAGCTCTGGATTCGAAGACACCATCGTCCCTAATCTTAATCGATGTCGAGGCAAAGAAGCAGAGGCTGTTGCGGTGGTCGACTGGACAACTTCTTTGCCCTCTCTCCTGGCCGGATTTGGAGCAGCGACATTCCCTGGAGCAGGAGCGCTGAAGATGTCGTATAATTCCTTGAATTTACCACCTTCTAGAGCGAGTTTCTGAATGTCCTCGATCTTGTCCTTGGCCTTCCTGCTGAACTGATGGCGAAAACTGGGGCTAGGAAGGGTCCCATAGCAACAAGTCTCGCTCACCTCTTCGAAGTCGTCCCAACAGGTCTTGGGCCTCCTTCAAAGCCTTCTCAGCACTTGCCTGCCAATCCGTGACGTGACTGTAAACATTCCGAGCGTTGTTTTTGGCCTCTTCCACGGCATTATTGACCCTCTCAGTCTCGTCTGCCAGTTTCTGAACTTCTTTCCGAAGATCCTGGGCGTAGCTCTTGGAGGACATCATATATCCGAATCGCTTAATCGACGGGACGACATCTTTGCCTTCTCTCCAAGCCCAAGCCAGAGCAGCGACCTTACCTGGAGCAGGATCGCTGAAGGAGATGCCCTTGAATTGCTGAATGTCCTTGGCAAGAGCGTCCACAATGTCCCGTGTGATCGAAGCTGTGGATTTGGAGACGCCATCATCCCTAAGCTCGATCGATGGGACAACCTCTTTGCCTTCTCTCCTTGTTGGAGTCGGAGCAGCGACATTCCCTGGAGCAGGATCGCTGAAGGAGATTTCCTCGATCGACATTTTTCTTTGATACTTTTTTTTTCCTGAGAAACAAGGAGAGAGAAAATAGTGAAATGGGGAAAGAGAATGCTGAAAAAGAGCAGCAGATACTGAAGAACAGGAGGAGGAAGGAAGAATGGTTGTGCCAAGAGCGAAACAGAGAAGGAATGATGAGACACGAAGAAGGCAAAAGATTTGGTTGCCAAAAAGGATGAAGGAAGGGGAGCATGGAAGACTGGAGTAAGACTTTTTGGCTATAGACCTTCCTTGTGAACAGAGGGAGTTAGCTGTAAGGAGCAATCAACGGCTGCTAAAACGCCGAAACATTCCCCACATAATGGTTCCACAGCAAAACTAGAAACGATCGTGCATAAGTGGGTAGCTAGCTGGCTGGCCTCGACTTTATTTCTTTTTAATTATCAATAGGGACTCTGGGTGGGTGGTTAGTGCTAGTGACCAAAAACGAGCATCTGCACACTGGGTGGGTGGCTAGTGCTAGTGACTAGAAACGAGCATCTGGTCAAGTTCAACCACGAAACCGGCTTTTAGCACATTTTAAGGGAAGACTACCCAAAAGACTACTTTTAAGCCATTCCGAGGGGTTCTAATTTTTTGAAATTTTTTTGAATTTTTTTGGAATTTTCTAAATTTTTTTATATATTTTCGAATTTCAATTTTTTAATATTTTAATATTATTTATGCATTTTCCTTATTTTCTAATTTTTTTTAAAAAATTCTGAAATTTTTAAATATTTTTAAAGTTTTCTGTATTGTTTTAATATTTTTCTGAATTTTTCGGAAAATTTTAAACCATTTATATATTTTTTAACACTTTTTAATATTATAATTTTAATATATTTTTTATTTTTAAATTTTTTATTATTATTTAAAAAGGAATTCGGACCGGGTCAAGAGACCCGGCCCGACTAAGCAGACCCGGACCCTATCTATCCGGTTTGGATTTTAAAAAAGCTCCTCTCCAAGGCCCACCCCAAATTAACCCAAAATGGCCCATGAAAACCTCTTTCACTCAGCCCATTCACCACTCCCCCCACTTATCCTATCAGCCCACAAATAACCGAAGCCCACCATGAATAAAACCCAGCCCGTTTCCCCTTTTTCTACTTTTTTCGCTCTTTCTTTTTTTTCTCTCTCTATTTTTTTTTTTTCTTATTTTTCCTTCCCCCGGCGCGCCCGACGCCGAAGACCCCTTCACCGCACCAACACCTTCGACCGAGATGTGCCGCCGCCGGCCCTCCGTCTCTCCCGAGCGCCTCCTTCACACCGCCGTCCGCCCTCACTCCCTGCGAGAGTCGCGATCCGCCACCGTCCATCGCCGGAACGGAGGACACAAAACACACCACGTACGCGCAAGCGACCGTGACGAAGGAAAGAAGCGAGGAACAGCGACAGTAACGTATAAAAACCAACAGAATATGAACGAAGGGATCTACGATTTCAGGGAGACGAACGTGACTTGCATGGGTATCACAGAGACATTTCATCGTACAACACCGACCGGGGCGGAGGCAAACGATAACTCGACGGGACCTCAAAACGCGACTGAGATAAACATAGACAAACAAGCAGGGTCCAGAGGCAACGACGCGCAGCACCGCCGAGGTCGGGACTCGAGCGGACCGAAGAACTGCGAGCGCCCGATCCGGCGAGCTCAAGAACAGGGCAACATGGAGCGCGCCAGTGCGCTTGGGAGACGGGCCCTACTCGGCTCGACGACGGCCGCCAGCAGGGCGGGCCAGAGACGGATCGAGCCGTGGCCGGCCGCCCTGGCGTCGTCGAGATGAGATCCTCGGGTCGAAGGGGTGCTGAACTTTGGAAACAAAAAAAAAAAAAAAAAAAAAAAAAGACTTACCGGAAATATGGACGTCGGGAAGCCGGGTCTCGAGCGCGGCCAAGCTTCTCTCTTGCTTTCCACTCTCGATTTCTCCCTCCGTTCTCACTCACCACGCCTCTCTCGACCTCTCTCCTGGATCTCTCTTCTCTCTCTCTCTCTCTGGTTTTTTCAGCCGGTGAACCCCTCCAACCGAATAACCTCCCCATTGGCCACTGTCCTCTCTCCCTTTCAAGCCGCGACGCCAGCTTGCTGCCAGCCTGCCGGACCGATCGTACCGTCCTCGCCTCGTCCTTCCTGCTCAGTACCGTCCTCGCCCCCTTGTCGTCGAGCTACAGTCCAGGGCCAGAAGGAAGGGAGAAGAAGAAGAGAGCTGGGCTGGGGAAAAAGGGAAGAAGAAATGGGCTCGGCTGGGCCAGGCGGGGATAATAATTTATTTAAAATTTTATTTTTTGGAAAACAATTTAATAATTAATATTAGTAATACAAATGTTCCTAATGCGTATACGCGATGCAATTTAATGAAAATATTTTTTTTAGGGATTAGAAATTAATCTCTAATTTTCTATACGATTAATGAATAATCAAACAAGTCGTCAAAATTTATGTGTCAACTCTTTTCTAGCTTTTTAGAGTATTGAGTGTTAATCTTAGAAATAGGTTGTTATTATATAATTATATAGATATTTCTTTTCAAATTGATTTTGTACGTGAAGGTGGTGCATAATTTCGTGTCCGAAAGTAAAATTTTAAAGAAAATTTACACCCCACAGATAATGATAAGCATAATCAAATGCAAAACCCTTTGCACGCAGAGAGATACTGTGGGTAAAGAAAATTCTGAATCAAATATAAAGAAAACACTCAATAAAACCTAAACAAAGTAGAGCAAAACTGAAGACATATCTTCTTAATGAAGAAACCGTTGTTAATTCAAATTATAACTTATTCTATTCAAATATTTGGATATACTATGTTATACTTAAGCTAATTAAACCGAAAAAAAAAAAAAAAAAGATTGAAGTTTACTTTTCGAAATGATATACAGATCCAAATAGCTCCAAAACATAAAATGGCAATGTTATTGATTTTTATATTGAATAGCTATTTTTGATAATGGTCTACTTATTGACATATTCATCTTTGGCCAACTTAGACCATTATATCTAATTAATGTCGACTATTAGTTGAAAAAAGTCTTGATTTTTCAGATATTATCTTCCAAATATTCACAAATTTGTTGTCAGAGAGCCCCTCATTATCATCCGTTTAAGTTATAAAAATAACAATTCTTAAGGAAAACTTTGAGTCGTTTAATTTTCTTGCCAGCTGTAATTGTAAGATCAGCATGTCAAATTACTCCTAAATCTGACTACTCCATTCTAACAAAAAAAAAAATGGCAAATTAAAGTCATGAGGGTTATTGTAAAGAATTAGTGTAGCATTATGCACAATTTCTTAAAAAAATTACAATGTTACGAAATGGTATTATAAGGCAGTATTCACAATATTGGCCTTAGATCTACTTTATATATTGAGCTAGCTGAAGTTCTATGTGTTTATTAGTTTCACATGACAAATTCGACGATCAAAATTGTTGAGGTGGAAAGGTCAATTTACCTCTAAATCTGTGTATGCATTATGACCGTTGGAAAATATTTGGGAAAATTACCAAAAATATCATAAACCTATTGTATTTGTGTCAATTCAATCCTAAACTTTTCAATTTGACCAATTCAATCCTAAATATTTTACATATTGTCCAATTCAATCTTATTGCTCAGAAAAGTCTGATGTGGGTTACCTAGTTAGCACTGGCCATTCTACATGGTACAGCCGGCGCTAACGTGGTTGCTAGAAAATAAAAGGCATTGTTTCCTATAATAATAATAATAATAATAATAATAATAATAAATAAAGAATCCACTTGACCTAAGAAACGCTGTCGTCTCCCCTTCATCAACCAAAGCCCCAATTTTTATTTGGCTAGATCACAAATCACAAAATTGTGGAGAATTCTATTTGCTCTTAGTTTTTCTTCAAGATTCAATCTCATCGTAGGCTAGACTAAAGGCGTTGAAATATATAATTGAGGAGGCAAATAAGGGCTTGGAAAGATTTAAACTCAAGACCTCTTGCTTTGATATCATGTAAGATTTTGTGAAACTATTGCCAAAAGCTTAATCTATTAGATGAATACGTGGTTTAAAATTTAATTACTCCAACATCAAATCTCTAGCTAGTTCAACCTAGACTATAGAACTAGAAAAGCAAAACAATAACAAAGGGTGCCAGGATTCATGAAGCATTACTCCATTGGTCATGTTCACCTCATAATTTTCAAATATAAAGGAAACTCCTCTTTTCGCTAAATATTATTTAACAAGAGTACTTTAGAGATATCATTATGACGTACAATTGTACAACAATGCAATCACTAATTTAAATTAAGCATGCAATTCGGTGAAATTGTGAACATTCCAAAGGCTACTTAATACGTGCATGAATTCAAACAAACATCGGCATGGAATCGGATATTTATTAAGTGAGATTAGCCTAGATTGACGTGTAGTTCCAAAATAATGGCACCCCATCATTCAATTTCACTTCCCTGCAAGGTCATTTAAGTATATCAAAAAACAGCAATGTGGACTACGATCCTTGATTTGAACTTTGCTTAAGCAAGGAATCATGCTCAATTATGGTATGATTCCACACCATTATGATTCAACATTAATCCGTACTACGATTGCTTAAAATTCTTGCTAGAATTTTTGAGTTTATTCTTACAATTATTGTTGATAAAAAAAATTAAACAACTTCAAATTTTTCTCATAAACTAAGTTTTTTTTTCATTTGAAAGGATGATTTGAAATATGTGAAAATTGGAGAGGTAGTACATGAAAAGTCAAGACTTATTTTTCAATGATAGTCAACATTAATCATATATAAGAGTCTAAGTTAGTTTAAGTCTAATATGTCAATAGGTAGAACATTATCAAAAGTCAATAAAGATAGAATATATAATCTGGCCATTTTATGTTTTATTAAATGTTTTATTTATTTTTTATTATAGCATTAGAAAAAGAATATCGAGCAATGTCTAACTTATGACATGAATGAACTCTCTACATGGTATATTGGAGAAACTAACGGGCTAAGCAGCAAATCAAAAGGCAGGGCTTGCAAAAAGGCACACACAAGCGAATACTAAGATAGGGATTTGATAATACGTGTTCCCTACGTAGGGAATGATATGATAATAGCATTCGAAACTCTTACTCTATACTTTCGTTTCTATTATAATCTTATTTAAATTATTATTTCCAAGAAAGCAGTCGTGCATTACTAACCCAATGCCATGATTGAACCATTTAAGAAAAGATGGGGTCCACATGTATTCTTTTGTCTGATAGACTCAGTCATTGAAAAAAAGCTACATGTGTTGCTCAGGTCTTAGAAGATGCAAAGATTTGATTAGACACTAAGTAGATGGGGTGTCCCCACTCCCTCTCGTGTCCCTATTTAATAAAGGTGTGGCTGGATCTACTACCACCTCGATCATTAGTAATTTGACTTGAGATTATATCATGTGCGAGATGCATAGGCTAAGACACAAATTTTGACAGGCTAAGATAGATGACTTTCGGGTTATGCACCCTATCATATGGTTAAGGCTGTAGGTTATAACTCTATAAACTATATATACATATATGTGTGTGTGTGTGTCTATATGTATATGATTATTATATATGTATATAAGACACAAATTTTGATATATATATATATATATATTATATATAAATATATATATGATTATTGTGTTCTCTCATTCTATGTACTTATATTATGGGCTTTCATATTCATACATTGCTTATTCAAATATGCATGCAAGCATACAATTCTCTTTGCATTTTTCAAGGGATAAATTGATGGAAAAAATCAAATTGCAACTCTTAGGCATGTAGATAGATCGCACAAGGTGAAGCCGAAAATCCATCACATCTTGTCAAAAAAAAAAAAAATGAGGACTACATTGCATTTACCTTGTTCTCTGCCAAGTCCGAACTGCAATCACAAGAGTTTTGTAGTGTTTCTTACAGTTTTATAAGTCATGTATTTTCTCGCGTTGCAATCTTTTAACTAGTGTTTAATTAACTCACATTTTTACAAATGGTAGATACTTAAAAAAATGAGATCCTTTAAACAATAAGCATTATATGTCGAAAGATTTGATGATAGCATTCAGTACTCTGAGTCTATAAATTTGTTTTCTATGACATCATTACTAAAGTAATCATTTCAAGAAGGCAACCATGCATATTACCACAATCCCATCATTGAACCATGCATGCAAAAGTGGGGTATGTACTCTTTTGTTCGATAGAGCTCTCTCGTTAGAAAATAGCTTTGCACATTGCTCAGGCCAAAAGAAGTAATAATTTAACTAGAGATTAAATAGTGTGATGCACCATCAGTCCAAGATGTTTTTTGAAAAAGCTAAATAGACAAAAGCGGAGCATCAAACTCAAGATTTTGGCTACAATGTGGAAATAAATTAATAGATTAATGATAAGTCAAGGTGATTATAACAAGATCTTTGGCAGCAAAATATGCAGAGGAATCATGAAAGTTTGATTGTTAGATCCCAGCTTTGATTGTTAGGTCCAGCACGCCTCATGCAGCAAGCATCCACTCAGACATTATCGACTTTTTCCAGTAAAAAGTTGCTGTGTTTTGACGCCGTCCTCCCCTGTCCCTCTTCTTGCACCGTTTCACTCTTTCTTCTTCTCAGCATAACCACTCTTCCTCCTCCTTCCTCATTTTTCTTCAACATCTGCTCCTCCTTCCTTCTATCGTCCCAATGACACGGTAGGCATACGACGTGGGCACATTTCACACTAGACAATCTACATCCCATGTATATGGTCCACATCATCATTAACTCCGTTTGCATGTTTGACAAAAAGAATTTGAAAGAATTATATATACATATATAATGTACATACGCAATTGACAAAAAAAGAGTTTAAAGACCTACTGATAATTTTAGCAAAGGATTCAGTTAGTAACTATGCCTAAATCCCTTATTAATTATCAAATCCCACTCCAAAACTAGTTTGAGCCATCATCCTTTTTTTTTTTTTTTGGAAAATGCAATGAATGAAAACAGTTTCTTTTATTTCACCAAAAAAAGAAAACCGTTTCTTTTATTGGTCTTTGCTAAAATATGCGTCACAACTCACAAGATATTACTGAGCACCATTGGAGGTACACTCGTTTTGGCATGAAGTGTCTAGAACAGCTTTATTTCACATGATGCCTTATTGATTCGTGCATGATGTGCAGAGTCTGCAAACAACTTCTACTTTGTGGGCCAATGCCAACACTTGTCCCTTTGAGCTCCGTTGATGTACCATCAAGTTTCTATCAGTCTTTGCCGAAGAAGATGCATTTGTCCAAGAATCCTCAAAAGGTGCGACCATCCGAGTGCATTGAAAAAAGATCAATAACATGATCCTTACCGGATCCATCGGGATAGACTTTTGACGAGTGGGAAATGGAACAGCTCATCAAGAAATTTGAAAGAAAAAAGGACAAAAATTTTGACAGTTCAACAAGTACTTCGAGTGAACACAAGGACCACACTGTGTATGTGTAAGGCATCTTGCACAATGCCCCAGAAGCCTGCATTATTGAGTCCACTATGCATTATTGGCATGAGACTCGCTCTCTCTTTCTCAAAAGAAAAGTCAAAGAAAATTGTCGATCAATCGATGTTGCATTTTGAAAATAATAGGAAAAATTACTTTAAACTCATATTAATAAGTAACTTTCAAAAGAGCAAGAATAGAGAGACATTAACAAAATTCCAACCATATCATCATATGGCAATTCTATAATAATTATTTCACATTCTAATGTAATAATTATGGTTGGCATAAAAACTAGACAACTTCAAATTTATTTTGTGAACTGATTTTTTTTTTTTTGTTTTTCACTTAAAGGGCTTTTTATCAACAAATCTGTGAAAAATAATACAAGAAAAGTTAGACTTATTTCCAACTAATCATTAGTCTTGGTTAGACATAAGGATCTTAAGTTAACCCAAGTCTAATGTGTCAATAGGGAGAACATTATCAAAAACTGCTATTCGATATATAATCTCCACAATGGCAAATCATCAAGATCACTCATCTCTTAAACTTCTAATGGGACATCACATATCCTCATGCAGCAAGAGTTAATTGAAGTGAAGGGAAAGATTGTTCATTTGGGCCTCATCAAGAGATTCGTCAGTTTTATCTTAATAACTAGTGACTCTTTTGCTAAAGTGTCAATACCACTAAAAAATCAAACCAGTACACCTGTGACAAATTTATCCAAACTAATTTTTTTTACCACAAAAAATCACAAACTAGTATACCTGTAATAAATTTACCTCAAATGACTAAAAAAACCCCAAACTAGTACACTTGTGATAAATTTGCCCAAAACTAATTTTTTTACCCCCAAAAACTCCAAACTTATACATTTCTGACAAATATTTGGATTAATACCACAAAAATCATAAAACTGGTATAACTGTGACAAACGGAGAGTGAAAGCTCAAACTAGTACATTGGTCAACTATCACATGTTATCCGACTCAACATTTTGACAGTAAAATTTAACGAAAACTAATAGAGAGTAAATTTGTCACAAATATATCAATTTGGGATAAATTTGTCAAAAGTATAATAGTTTGGGATTTTTTGTAGTTAAAAAATTAGTTTGGAATAAATTTATCGTAGATATATCAATTTGAGATTTTTCATGATATTAACCTTTGGCTTAATTGATTGCCTCAGGAGAGGTGAAGTGGGAAAGCAATGTTTCTCGACAGTAAAAGGAAAGAGGCCAGACTTGTGAGGGCACCCGATCAGTTCATGCATTTACGAATACTTAGATGTTTGTCTAGTAGCAATGGATGAGGGGACGTGGAGGTAGACATTGGTGATGGTGACTGGTTGAGTAAAGAAACTGTAAATTGCATAAAACTATCTCAGCTCCTGCAACTACCCTCAATCATTATCTCTTTCTTTCCCTCTCCCACAACTTACCCTAATTAAAGCAATCCTTGAGACGATAAAAGAGAATTACATATAATCTTCAAGGATCAATCCCCTTTAGGCCGACAAATCCTTTAAATTATATATATATATATATATATATATATATATATATATATATATCTCCATTATCTCAACATAGAGGGGAATTATACATAACTCTAAAAAATTTATCCCCTTTAGGCAGATAAACCTTTTGAGTCACACATCCCCATCATTCATCTCTAATATATCAATATAGAGGGGAATTACATATAACTTTAAAAAATTTATCCCCTTTGGGCAGATAAATCTTTTTGAGTCATACATCCCCATCTTTTAATTTTGGAATTTATCTTCATGTAATTTTCAAATTAATATACACAATAACTCCCTTTAGGTGAGTAATTGTATATACTAATTTTTATCAATACGAAACTCCAAAAAAATATATGCCCAAAATTCATCTAACAATATAAAGCACTTTACAACATGTGCTTCCCAAGATCATATTGCATATATCAACAACAATTTTTGCCACAATTTCATTTATTTATTTATTTATTAATATGCAACATCCAATCTAAGCTTACACCCAGAATTTACCACAATTCCAACTATTCCTTAATATATCACTAACCTATCACACACAAGGAAGACTCGTACTTTTCCGAGCCATGAATTCTAGAAATAAATCTGAGTCAACCAGAGCAACTTGATGACAATCAGGAAAGAAAGGCAGCCCAAAAAAAAAAAAATATCGTGATGAAAACTTAGATGACAGAAGATTGTAAATCCACAAAACGCAATAGAACTAAACACATTAAGCATTTCTCGTTGTTGTGCTGTTATGAACCAATCCAAACACAATAACTCAAAGGAAACATCTTTCAATGTAGAGGAAACACTCTGAATAAAAGATTATGCAATACATCTCATATGAATAATGAGACATGGTAATTTTATGATGAAGCGAAGTAATTTATGAAAAACCATTCAAAGCACCTTTAAGTAAATGCCAAAGGAAGTCTTGTTTCATCATCTTTAGTGAAGATTTCGTGCCCCAACAAGCATCTGTTTAAAGATATCATTTAAACTCCAAGAATTTGCTCCTTAATATAGATGAGGGCGCTTTGACAAACCACTCGGGAAACTTGATCATCATTATGATTTTTTCAGGATTAACCAAGATTCATGAAACTTTGATGAATAGATGAAAACATGGTGGCATTGAGGATAAGTCAAACACGCTGCGTAAGATTGGACGAGAATAACAGAAGCTTGGAATGTAAAAATTGCAACAGCATAGCAAGCAAAGAGCTAACATAGGAAATTCAGAACTCAAGGAGAATGTATAATGCGGGCGACAAGAATAATTGTCCCAAGTCATACTACTCTTTAAGTACATTGGACTCCTCCTTCAAGTTAAGCATGCCAACACAACAACTCATGTATCAGCAGTTTCCAATGCAGTGGCATAAGACTAAATTATCACTCATCAAAAGCACCTTTCTTGGGCATCCATGAATGCATGATAGCACTTTGGTAAGCCTAGAAAGGCCAAGATAATGATTGAGCAGCTTCTGTGGCAATACACCGCCTCATAAAATCTCAATTCTAATGGGGTGGATTGTATTATTCTTCACGCCAAAGGAGTCAAGGAAACAATAATGAGCTGCCCAGTAGCATAAGGTCAAAAGAATGGCAGTTCAAACTCCAAAAACATATTTTGACTAGAGGAATGAGCTGGGTAGCAAAATAAATTTGCGCACTTCCAAGGTATATGCAACTGACTTAAAGGTACTTTCAATAGAATTGAACACACCATGCATGCTTGCGAGCTGAGCCAACTGTCAACCATCACACCTCAAATTCACAAGCAGGGGCAGGATCAAAATACCGCGAGCCGGGTGATTTGCACATTGAATAGATTTACATGTCATATATGTGCTCAGCCTCGATCTTTCATGAAGAAATAATGCAAAGGGGCCCAAGTCAATTCGATAATTGACTACAACATAGTGGGAACCAATGGATCGTTTCCCCAAAACGAACTCAAAATTAAGTATTATCTTACTCTTGTATGTGGAAAGTACCATTCTTTATCTTTCAACAAATTTCCTCAAGTTGACAATTCAAGTCAAAAGTCTAGCCCACAGTTTTCCTATGTATTCTATATCATAAACCTCAATAATATTGAAAAAATTAAACCAAACCATGCCCATAGGATTTAGATTTCCTCCAGGTTTCCTTCTCTTTCCCTTCCCTTTGAGTTACACACTAAGACCATTAGATCATCAGAACTTTTCCTGAACTAATCTTTTGCTCTTTCCGCAGGGCAATCAGCGCATGTTCACAGTCATTAGAAAGCTCGACTAGATCACGAATTGCGAAGGCACCCAATTACTTACTAGATACCAACAGCACGACTCATGTCACCAAATCCAAAACAAAGGCACCCAGACAGAAACTACAATTTTTACAAGAAAAAAGAATGGCACCCAAGCTGCGTACATTCATCAATCTCGACCTCAACTAAAACAGAATGAAGGACACTCTAAGCGAGCATTGTAACCAATTACTTTTGACAGGGAAAACAACCCACCATTCTATCACCTTTAGTCAATAGGTCCTCATGTTTAAATTAATAAATAAAAGCCCCACCAGCAAATCTTAAGCACTCACGTCAAGTCCCAAGTACATATAGACAAGAGACCAAGACAAAACAACAAATAGAATAGTGAACGCTGATTCTGCAACAAGAATTGCAATATGTTATGAAAGAAAGCATCACTTCCACAATTTTGGGCCCGAGATCCTAACTACATATAGGCTAAGCTCTCCGACAGTGGGCGACGGGAAGCAAGAAAAGTGCCATATATTTCTTAAATTAGTAACATATAAAAAAATCAGAACAAAGGCACGAAACCCAACACTAATGACAGAAGAGAGAGACATCAACAACCAACCAACGATACAAAAATCACTCCCACAGATGATGATCCCGCACAACACGTACTCGATGCAAGTTCAAGATCATTCTCTAAAGACAACACAGATTAGCAAAGTATTTTAATGAATAAATTTCTATGTTGCAGTCAGTGGGCAGTAATTTTTAGCATGAAATAGTTATTCTCCTTATTTCTAAAACTAGCTGGAAAATCGCCACAAAGACCAAGAGAATCACCAACTTATGCGAATATTACCATCCAAGAACCTTCACTGGATAAGATAGTAGAACGCTTCACATAATTGAGCACTTACAACAAAATAAGTGCCAGTAATAGTAAATGCTAAATTTCTGGACAAAAGAAAGGCACATACACTAATTTCCATGACTAGTTTACCAACAATGAACAAATGAATTGTTACGATTTCTATTTTCTTCCAGGGTAAACAACCATCAATTAGAAAATCAATTTTACTTTTCCCTTCTTACTTTTCTTAGAGTTTGAAACTGGACTTTGATTCATAGTCAAATACCTGAAACCCCTTTAAACTGGACTTGTGCGGGCGCGATTATTAAGCACACTTAGCACATAGGTGTTGTGGGGTCTAGCCCACACCCAACCCTTTTCTTTTCTTTTTCTTTTCTTTTATTTTAAATTATTCTTGGTTCTGGGCGTGAGCCGAGAACCTGAAACATAAAAAAGAAAAAGAATGGATTTCATCACAAATCGAACGAGCGTGCTGCAACATCATAACCGGATGATTAACATATAAGTGGAGATCTTAAAGCTCCATATATCAGTAAGACCTGCTTACGCAAGAACACTGTGAACTTGTAGAGAAAAACACGTCATGTAATTTCAACGACAAAACTTTTTTTTATTTGAAGCAAGTAATCAAAATTGAGACACACAATGCAGGATGAAAAACACAAAAACAAAATACGAACCAGAATGAAAGTCAGTTCTTTACTTATGTCACACTGAAGCATTGCCATGGAACTTATGGCCATGGCATTATTCGATGGAGATCATTCGTCAGTAGAACGAAAGCATCGAACCCTCGGATTACCTAAAAAAAGGATCGCGAAAAGAGGCAAACACAGCAAGATCTAATGAACTCCGCAACCAATCTGACTATTCCAGCCATTGCCGACCCAGCACGCGACATACCCTCGAGACCCTTCACGACGAATCGACGACACGTTCATTTAACCCCAGGAATCAAGAGGACATGATCAGATCTAAGCCTTTTATGGCCGAAATTCGGTTTTCTTAAATTTAAGCCCGAAAAACTTAATTTAATACAACAAAAAGATACTAAAACAAATATATGACAATACCCATACAAAAATTTGCAACAAACAACAATCAATTGTAAGTAATTTGAAAATTCTAGATTTTTTTCATGCATAAACCCTAGAATTTCAAAATTAAAATTCTCTCTCAATTATCAACGAAATTATGCAAATTATATATGGTTGGAAATATCTCAACATGTAGAACAAAAGCCCTATGGTTTCAAGATCAATCGAACAAAAAGATTCACACGAAAAAATAATGCCCATATTCGGCTCAAAGAGGAAAATTTCAAATTTTTACATGAAAAAAAAAAAAATGGGTTCGACAATCATATATGACCATGCTCTGATACCACGTGTAGAAAATTTATTCATATAAACAACTAATCAATCATGAAAAATGGATCCATATATGATTGTAAAATACCGTAATCAATAAATACAGTAGAATTAAAGCAAACATGTTTGAGCCATTGCTTTACTTGAAAAGTAGATCACTCTGATAATCGAGGATCTATTGGAATGCCAGATCTTCCTCTCTATGACCTATTTCGATGTAGCAGCTTTCAATGGGATTAAAACAATTGATAGGTATAACTTACCATTTTTTATAGGCTAGAGAGGGGACCTAACAAACCCTAATCAATAGCATATCAATTGGGCCACTCCCATTACGGGCTTCAGTCAAACACAATTACCTACACTTTGCTACTCAACTAGGCTCGTTATCAATAGATGCCAATACCCAATTCAATCAGATCACTTTAGGGTTCAACAAATATTGGAATATCCATTAACCCGATCAGTTCATGCATTTACGAATACTTAGATGTTTGTCTAGTAGCAATGGATGAGGAGACGTGGAGGTAGATGTTGGTGATGGTGACTGGTTGAGTAAAGAAACAGTAAATCGCATAAAACTATCTTAGCTCCTGCAACGACCCTCAATCATTATCTCTTTCTTTCCCTCTCCCACAACTTACCCTAATTAAAGCAATCCTTCATATATTTTAATGGTTGTCCATGAACGGTGGAAGAAAGGACGTGGAGACTTGGAAATTAGCGATGGTGACTGAGCAAAGAACAATAAATTGCAAGAAAAAATCATCCATTTCCATGTTATAGTAAGGACCTTGTTCTTGGACATTAGTGATGGTCACTGAATCGTTTATTAGTCTATTATCGTTCTTGTCTTGATGGAGCGATTAACATATAGCAGCCTTTTGTATTTTTATTTTTGGCCAGTGACGACGTGGGGGCAGTCTGCTTACCACTCGACTTCCAAAGTGGAGCTCCATCCATACCCTATCTCCTTTTTCTTCCTTGGGTTTTTGAGTCATTCTTAAATCTCTAAATGGTTGGACAGCTAGTATTAAAACTCGGCCGTTTATTATAAATTTTTCCAGCAAAATGTTACTGCTTTTTGACGCTCCCTATGCTTCAAAAATATTAAAAGTGAAAGAAAAATTAGGGTTATAAATTATCAAAGGCCACATAGCTTTACTTGTCAATGTATATTTTTGAAAATTTTTAAAATCGATTTGTACTTACTGCAATATTTGAAAAACAAATGTTAAAAGTAAAAGACTCGCAGCAAACCTAAGCATTTAAGAGAAAAGAGGGAAACTTCAATTGTAATGAGAGATCATGAAAAAATGTTAATGGTGACTCGAATTGTTTCCCGTATTAATTGTCCTATAAAGAGTGGCAATATTAAAAAAAAAAATAGATTGGTTTAAAAATGTTTAATTTACTTAGAAGTTCTGATCTAACAATTCTATATGAAGTTATGTCTAATGTAACAATTACAATCGACAATTACAATCGACATTCAAATCTAACAATTTGCTTAATTATAATGTTACTTCTATATTTCAAATAGGGTTAATATCATAAAAAAAATCCCAAATTGATTCATATGTGACAAATTTACTCCAAACTAATTTTTTAACCATCAAAAACCTTAAATTGGTACACACGTGACAAATTTACTCTTTGTTAGTTTCTGTTAAACTTTATTGTTAAATTGCTAAATTGGATAACACGTAACAGCTAACGAACATACCAGTTTGTGATTTTACCCTCTATTTATTACATGTGTATCAATTTGCAATTTTTAGAAAAGAATCTCATTTTTTCTTTTTTTCTTTTTTATTTTTTTTTTCTTTCCTTCACGTTTTTCTTTGTGCAGACCGGCGGGCGGCGGGGGTTGCAAGCCCAATGATCAGTGGCGGGTGAACCATGAAGGCCACAGACTTGTGGCCGGGGAGGGCGTGCGCCCAGAACTGGTCATTGGATTGGAATTCGTTGTCAAGTTTTGCTCCGACTTTGTTAGCAGGATCTCTCTTAATATATCGTGCACCCAATGGGTCCTTCCATCGGTGGTTGCTCAAACAACCTGGATCAAGCTTCTATTATGAATCTCTTGGAGGCACCTCTGCGACTGGTTCCAACTTTTTGCCGTCTTTCTCCTCCACTTATCCTTCGGTGATCCACACATCAGAAAGAGGCCGCCACGTCCTGTGGCGGTGACCAGTAGAGAAACAAGAAAAAGAAAAAATAACAAAAAATTAGAAATTTAAAAAAAAAATTTTGTCACAATCATCTACATCAGCACCTCATGTCCCACAAGATGATTAACGCTGACTAGACCGTTACGTCCATAATTTCAAGTCAAAATTGATTGAATTAACAAAATTGGAAAATCGTCGAAATGTTTTGGGACTAAACCAATAAAGTTCGAATGTTTATGACCGAATTGGCCGTTGTATAATGATTTATGACTCTGTGAACAATAGCCTCATTAATTAACTATTACTTGTTAACATCATCATGGATTAAATTATGATTATAGGTAAATTACAACTTGTAAAGTTAAATACTAGTTACAAGTGCCATTAACCTTATGATTTTATGTAAATTACCAAGAGAAAAACTTATTGCTTTAAAACAGGACCGGTCCCCCTTTTTCACCTTCCTGCAGGGCCTTAGAAGCCCCTTTTTAACTATGTAAATTTCTTTTCAGTCATGTGTCTATCACAATTCATTTATGTGAGAAGCCCCACCATTTTCTAGATCAACCATAGAGAGCATTTCAAGATCGCGACCGGGCTTTCATGGCGATCCATGTTTGGCTCTACTTTGAATATGTCAGGAGAAGGGATGCTATGATTTCGTTGCTTTTCCGATCAATGCCGCAAGAGGAGATAGCGACTATGACTATTGCGACATAATTTTTGGGTGCACCACATAAAGTTTAGGTTAATTGATTACTAAGTATTAAACTTAGCTCAGACTCTCTCAAGCCCATACAAATTCGCGACTTAGATTTCTATTTTTTAACATGTAAATAATCTAGGAGTCGTCACTAATCGATTCTGATAAAGTCGATTAGACACTTAAGTAAAATAATTGAAGGATTATTTTGCTCATACAAACCAGAAATTATGGCTACGGGGATTTAGTTACACTAGATTTTTCTAATACCCTTTCGCCATTTCTTTTTATTTTTTCAAAAATATTTTTTATGGCAAAGTATAGATTTATTTTAACCTAAATTACTATCATATCGAAAAACAATCACACGGGTGCTCAACCATTATTAAACATTCAATAAATAAAAATAAACTGCATCACACAAAGCAAACAATTTTTTTGGGTTTTCTTAAAATTAGAATTCTTTTTATAAATAAAAAAAATGCATTTTAACTAAATGACCTAATTTCGCTTATAAATGAATTCTAATTAAATGATCATATTATGCAAACTAGTTAATATACACCTAATATTTTTTGTATTTTTTTTATTGAAATTCGGAATTAATAAAGACCCTAATTAAACTATCTAAAAATAATTTTCTAATTTATTTTAGGGATTAATTTGACTTAAACCCTATCCTATTTTAGAAAACTATTTTTTTTAAAGAAAAAAATGAGATAATTAAAATGTGTAAACATTAGCTAAAACCTTATTTATATAAAAAAAAAAAGTTATTTAGGTCCAACCCTAACCTATTTCAAAAAATTATCTAAAAACGCAATTCTAAAAATGTAATCCTTAAAAAAATTAATTTACTAAACCTACATGTCTAATTTACTAAGCCTTCTGATGCAAGATTTTGATTTTATTTTATTTTATTTTATTTTTAGTTCTTTTTAAAGATGAGTAATTTTTAAGTATTAAATCTAAACAATCAATATAATTAACAAATAAAGATTAAAATAATCGAAAAAAATAACATGTTGTCTCACATGTCAAATTAACGATTATTCTAACCCTAATCATCACGACAAAGAATTCAAAATAATTAAAAATCATCCGAAGTACTACAGACCAAATTAATAATTATAATGATTTAACAACTGAAATTCTACCAAAATACCCAAAAATTAATATAATTAAAAAAATGATCCGACGTTTTACGGATCAAATTAATAATTACGATAATTTTGGGTAAAATCCTGCGGATAATGCCTATAATATTTATAAAATGAAAACCACCTTACAATAATAACGAAACTTAAAAAAAAGATTATAATAAAATAACATAAACTAAAAATAAACTAAACTACCTAAGGAGGGGGACAGCAACGTCGATGGACAGCCGGAGAGGGGGTGGCCGGCGTCGAAGCTCCGGCGAGGGGACCGGGTGAGGTGCGGCGTCTGGCGCGGCTAGCAGACGGCGACGAAGAGGCTGGGCAGAGGCGCAGCGTCAGCGGGGGCAGGAGCACCGTCGTCGGACGCGGGCTGCTGGCTTCGGGCGCTGGGTCGTGGCGTCGGGTGCTGGGTCGCGGGCGAAGGCGCTGCGACCGGCGAAACAGAGGCGCGGGCGTCACAAGGCGGTGCTCGGGCAGCGAGCGGAAGCGTCGGCGAAGGGGGAAACCGGGTGCTGGCGGGGCGAGGCGAGGGCGAGCTCGCGGGTCGCTGCGGCGTCGCGGGAGACGAGCGCCAGTGGCCAGTGCGGCGGAGCAGGGCTGCTGGCGGTGCTGCGGATGAGCAGTGGCGTCGGGCAGAGGGACAGCAGCAGCGGCGGTGGCGCGGCGAGCAAGGGGCTCGGGCTTCGGCTGCCGGGCGGCGTCGGCGCGGCAAACAGGGACCAAACTCCGGCTGTTGGGCGGCGACCGGCACGGGGGACGAGCGGGAGGGTGCCGGTGTGGCGGCCGGCGCGGGGTTCAGTGACTGCGGAGGAGGCGGGCGCCGGCGGGGACTCCACGAAGAAGATGAACAGTTGTTGTTGTAGTTCTTCTTCTTTTTTTCTTTTTTTTTCTTTTCTCTGCCTCACCTCACCTGTCGCACGTCCTCTCACTCCTTCTCTCACTGTTCCTCTCTGCGCTCACGTCTCCTCTCTTTTACTTTTTTCTTTTTTCCTTTTTGGCTTTTGAACCCAAGAGAAACCGAAGGAAAAGGCCTCAAAGGAAGAAAGGAAAAAAACAAGCTTTGTTTTTTTTTTTTTTTTTTACCAGAGAACCCCGCACAGCCGACAGCTGCGTAAATAAACATAAGTAAATCCTATGGAGGCATGTAGGAAACCACCACTATGTCGCCAATAATCCACCTGCCATCGAACTCCAGACCTCCAGTGTGGAAGTCATGGAGCCTACCAGCGGAGCTACCACGGCGGATGGTAAAAAAAAAAAAAACAAGTTTTGTTTGTCTCTCGGTTTTTCTGAATTCCCTGCCCCCGGTCACGAAAATTGTGGCTCCTTTTTATAATGATTTCAAGACGGTCATTTTTTAGCTTATTTTTTTCATTTTATTTATTCAAATGAAATTTTTTATATTTTCCTTATTTCCCTAGATTTGCTAAAATTAGGTATCAACAATGACAATTCAAATGACGACCCCGATGAAGAAACAGATGACGAGGGCTAGAATAGACAAAAGTTTCTCGCTATATAATCCAAGGTGTGACCATGAGAACATTTTAATGAAATACGAACGGGATTTGGATCTCCATATCAATTTAAACCGGGTGTCCAACAATAAGTGATTTTTAAATGGCTATGTGTCAGAAAAATTTTAAACCTTTTGCATTTATGCCAATTTAATCCTAAATTTTTATTAATGCTAATTTAGTTATAAACATTTTGACTTGTGTCAATGTAGTTCTAAATCTTTCGATCTAATATCAATTCAATCTTCTAGCTAATTTTGATTGGATATTCCTAATATGGACATTGGTTGACTAACGTAGCATAACTAAATATTGATGTTGACAATTTTTAATAATATTTTAATATTTTCGAATTTTTTTTTCCTTTTCTTTTTTTTTCCTCCTTCTTCTCTTCCTTCCTCTAGTTGGTCGTTAGACCTCAATGATCAACCAAAGGTGAGGGCCAGTGCGCCCTCGCTAGAGGCCAAGAGGGTAGTCCTGCGTTGGGCGGTAAGGGCGAGCCTCGCCCAGCCACTGTTGAGGGCTCGAGGCTTGCTAGGGGTTGGGTGAGATCCTCTAGAGGCCACCAAGATCTGACGACTAGGTTGAGGAAGGAGGAGGAGAAGGAAAAAAGAAAAATACAATAAAATAAAATAATTTTTAAAAATATTAAAATATTATTAAAAGTTATCAATGTCGTCTGACCAGCATTCACGTCAGCAATATGCAGCTAAAATTAATCAAAAGTACTGAATTGGCATTGGGGCATATCAAAGGTTACCAATCCAATCAAGTTGTTACTTTTGTATAGTTGAGTTTATGCAAGGAAAGAGTTGGTTCAGATGTTATGTTACTGGATTGATTAATCTTGTCAATAATAATGTCTTTTAACGACAAATAAGACCGAATCATTCGCGCATCCTTAACAAATGTTCTTTTTGGCATGTAAATTCGAAAGATACCTTATTTGTCGAAGGGTTTCCAGAATAATAAATGATTGACGATCAAGGAGGGCAGCAACGACCGACCGTGGGGCGGTGGCCGTCAGGCAAATCTCAACTGTGGTACTCAGTTATTGATGTCAACGGAAGCGGGCGATGGCGCCAGATGTTGGCTCAAGGTGGCTGTCGGTGATGGCGACAACACTACTACTTGGGGATGGGAGATGGAATCTGAGATGGTGATTAGGTCAACAACAACAATGCAGGGTTCAATAGGGTTCCTTTCGCTCCTCGCGGTCCCGCGTTCTACGTTCTTCCCCGCGGTTTAGCGAGCATGATCTTCCCCATCTCTGAACGGAACTCCTTGAGGTCGATAGTGCAGTCAGTCGCAGTCAAAGCCGTCGAAGATGGAGTCATAAAGATGGATCAGCTCCTGCGGTGTGGTGGCTACTGGCTACGTCCACACCAAAGTGGCACTCGATGAGGGGCATCGACTCGAAGGCCTTGCGGAGCTCAAACCAGGAGAGGACGCTGTCACAGTTGAGACCCAAGGACGAACCACTCGTCCACACTCTTCTTGAACTGCTCACCGTCGCTCAACGAAGGCACGCACCGTTAAGCCCTTGATTATCACCACGCTATCTCTCTCTCTCTCTCATTGCTCCCAAAGCTAAAGCCATTTGATCACGTTTCTCCTCCTTACTATATTTTCTATCTTCATCTATCCTTTCCTTTCTTTGCTATCCGTCTTTTTAATATTATGGTCACCGGTCGAACCACATTTGGCTCTTGGACTTGCATGCCATGGCGTTCTTTCTCTTGGGGTCAAGTAGATCTCCTCCAGGAAAGCCGCAATGCCAGAGCCGAGGTCAGAGGCAACATGTTCGACCGCAAGAACGATGGGGAAGAAGGCAGCGAGCACATGTTCCTCGTTGGGATCCCGTTAAGGTCCAGGTTCCCACTGAACGACCGCTTTTCCTGGTTCATCAGCACGACAGACTCTGGAATCTTGCTAGCGAGCTTAACAGGGTAGCAAGTACAGAACGTTGGATCTTTTGTGAGAAAAATATAATGTGTTTTTTTTTTTTTTTGCTAAAAAGAAATAACATAATGTTGTGAAGCTGGCAAATGCAGTTTCCATTGGGCACGGGTTTCTTTAGATTAGCATCACCATGTAGGAGTGAGCATCGGTCTAGGATCAACCTTGGACCGATCCAACTCTGTTGGTCTTGGTCCAGTTCCTAAGAGGACTAGGTCCATCCTTGGTCTTGAGATCTCTTGACTAGTATATACGAATTGTCATTGATCATAGAAGTTTAGGGTCGGTCCAACTCAAACCAACCCTATTATATATAATATATCTAAAATATATAGATATATATTATTTGTGACACTTTTGCATATGGTGTCACGAGAATTATTGATAGATGAGTACCGGAACTTCCCATCTCGTCCCATATCTTTATGAGCGGTCTTAATCGTTTTTATGGTTTATTGCTTTTAATAGGTATAAAATTTCTATTGTTGCCTTATCCTAAATTTATTAAATATGTATTGGTATTTATAATTTGGTTGCACAATACTGCATTGTCAATGGATATATAATTTGAAATGGTAAAATACAAAAAATGAAATAAATAAAAAATTATCGATTGATCCCGATTAACCTAGAGTCGGACCGAAACCATTAAATTGGTCCGGTCCTTGGTTCAAGACTCAATAGGGTTAGTCTTCCGTCCAAAAAGTTGGGAACAATACTGTGATAGACCATGAGCTGAAGAGAAAGAGAAAGAAGATGGGATGAAAGAAGAACGTGGGACCCGCAAGGAGAGAAAATGAATCAATCAAAGAAAAAGAGGGATCTGACCAAAAAGAAAAAGAACAAAAAGAGGGACAACAGGCGTAACATGTTTTTTTTTTTTTTCTTTTGGGGGGTCAAAACAGGCGTAATATGTTAAAGACACTGAAATAGAAAGTGGATTAACCCAAAAAGAAGTGAAAAAAAGCACAACCTTTTTTTAACATGTGAGAAGTAATTAAGGAGTTAGTTCGAGATTTTTAGCCCTTTAATAGTACTATGATGACGTGCTCGTATACTTGCCGGCGGATGTAATATGTATCAATATGAACCTTTTTTGCATTAATGAAATGATGTCTAAAATTCAAAGTAAATAAGATCCATGGACCGAAATGGAATAAAAATAGTTCACATGTTCCCTTTTTATTCGTTTTTTAAAAATATTTGATCACTGAAAATGCCAATTTTGCCTCGACATTTAACATTGTAAGTATTTGACTATACACCATCGAAAATACAAAAGAGACTTTCCTTGATATACTAAATCCTGTGTTTTCTTTTGGAACCAAAATAATTAGAAGGATCAAAAAGTTTTTCTTAGTTATACACCATCGAAAATACAAAAGAGACTTTCTTTGATATACCAAAATCCTGTGTTTTCTTTTGGAACCAAAATAATTAGAAGGATCAAAAAGTTTTTCTTAGTTACTTTTAACTTTGAACATAGCTTCTTATTTTTGTTCAAAAATAGTCTAAAAGTGCTTCCATCTTCAGAACTGTATAATTCTCAAATGAGCAGGAAAAATGAAAATACGAAAAGTTATCGTGAACCAAACAAGCCAGTTGCTCGAATTATTCATGTATGAATTCTATGAAAGAAACAAAAACTGGTTAAAGTACGTAGTGTCCATATTTTGCATACGGTTCAGATTTTATCATTCTAATACATTTTTCTACTTGAAAGCTCAAGCCTACAAGCAGACGCTGTGGCCAAAAAGCCACCTGAAAAGCCTTCAGAACCCTGACCGGACTGATCACCACCACTTCACCGCTCAGACAAACTCAAGGTGACTATGCAATCGTGTACGGATACATCCGAACGTGTGTCATACGTTTACCATTCAATGCCTAGGTCTCTAGAAAGGAAGAGTCCGTTGATGTAAAGAATGACAGTCTCTGAAGCAACGATGTAATCCCGCAAATGAATCTTCGACGAGTTCTCTGCGAGAAGAAGATTTTGTTGAGAAGAAATCCACCATTATAGAATCAAGTCACATAAACTCAAGCAGAAGGTCAGTGCATCACATCTCAGAGTAAACTTAGTACAATCTCAAATCTTCATTCATTCTTTTATTAATTATCTTCATTCACTCTATTTGGCCTTTACTAGCATGGAAACCATCCCACTACTCCTAAAGGATAGGCAATCTAAAGTGCATGCTGCCTTCTATATAGCCAGCAATCGTTGAACTAAAATTACCATTCCAACATTCCAATACTGAACAATCACATAACTCATACGACATATTATCCGTAGTGATATTCTATCTCCACAAATACACCTCAATAACAAGTTTCTAATTTGAGTGTAGTTGGAATAAGTATAATCTTTGAGTATAAGAAGTGGTCTTTCGGTTAGCTCAAACATCCGTCAGCTGCAGGCAATTAGCAAAATACCAAAACTACTATAAAAATACATGTACACTGCAGAGAAACAATATCTCTATAAAAAATTTCTCCTAAAATTTCTTAATAGCCAATGATATTGAGAGGAGACCATCAAGATTTCTTTCTACCAGATTAATCAGCCCGTGCACTTACCCCAGTTATATCGGAGACAAAATAATCTATTTATCATCACAAGCAGTGCTAATCATGTTGGACTCCTCCATTAGTAACCACACATCTATTCTCAAAACATGTGTACAGCTCAAACATCCCTTCCTCCCTTAGGCAGACAAACAAGCATACTAAGGCACGCAAGAGCACATGAGGGGAGAGTACACGTGGACATATACCAGGGCTTTCCGCAGAAAAGGAAAACACTTAGACATAGGGGTGAGCATGATTCGAATTGAGCCGGTTCACCCCCTCACCCTAGAACTAACCCGCACAATATCGGTTCTCAATTTTTGAGACTGAGGACCAATCTATTAAGCCTGAGACTGAGGATCAGACTAATCCAATGGATTGGTCCAGTTCCAGGTCAACCGAACCAATCAATAATTTTTTTTTGTTTAATTTTTCGTACTCCTTGAAAAGATGACTGAGGATCGGACCGACCCAATGAGTTCAATTCAATTCCAAGGTAAACTTGTAACCAACCGATAATTTTTTTGTTTCATTTTTGTATTCCTTGAAAATGTGACTAAGGACTGGACCGATCCAATGGTTCGGTCCGATTCCAAAGTTAACCCGAGACTAACCGATAATTTTTCTATTTCATTTTTTTATACTCCTTGAAAAGACAATCGAGGATCGGACCGACATAATGGATTTGGTAATGAGCAAAGTCAGTAAAAAGAGGTGATGGAAAGCGTCAAATGGGGCGAACATCAAGTAAGGCGAATGCCGAGCAACAAGGGGGACAAGCAGCGGGCATCAAGCATTGAATAGCGAGCGTCGAGTGGCAAGCAACGCGAACAAGGCTAGTGTCAACCGGCAAGCGGGGAAGTTGTATCTTTCAATTTTGGTAAATTGAATACTAAGAGGACATAAAAGATAGAAGAGAACGAGTATTATAAGAGGATATTATGAGAAGCTCTTTACGTCATTTTGGATGCCATGAGCACTCCTCATTTAGATATTTTTCTTCTTTGTAAATTATGGTTATTTAGGCCATAAAACACATTAAAAGTCTAAGCTATTAAAGAATAGTGTAAAATTACTTGAACTCTTCACTAAGGAGTTGTTTAATGCTATCAACATCATTTGACTTAGGGTTTTCACTAAATAAAAAATTATAAATAATATATTAAATATATAATATATATAATATTTTAGATATATTATATATAATATGTATAATCATTATTGGTCTGGGTTTGACCAATCAGGGATTCTAAAACTAAGGACCAACTCGTACAGTGTTGGTTTAAGGATCCTAGGACCAAGGACCAACCCAATCCCCTAGGGAACTGGACTATGACTATTAGGTTGGGCCGGTCCAAGGTTAGTCCAGGGTTGACCCTGGACCGATGCTCACCCCTACTTAAACAAGGCCAAGGGCATATAGGATTCCCAACAGAGAGAACACAAGAACACATGGGAAGACAAAAATACATATGAGATCTTGTCTTTTGAAAAGCAAGCGTTCTCCTTGTAGGATCAGCATAATTTTTGGAGCCCTCGATGATGTGAAATTAATCATTTTCTATGCCTTGGATGATCCAAAAGTCTTTTTTTCTTTATTGGACAAGTAACCCCAGTTTGGTAAAATGCCACACTGGTAACAAAGCATATTCACCACCATGGCCCTCTTGTTTGCTGATCCAGTGACTGAGACTGATGCTCCAGCACTGGACCATATAATTGCATAATGTCATTCATTGACGCCAACCTGGCTTTACGAACTACTATTAGATGATGTTACCTAGAACCCTGTACTAAATATAATGCTCGTTCCTTCGTATGAATTGACTTTTGATGCCAGGATTAATACATGTTAACTACATTAATATATGATTAGTGAACTACTTTTCTAGCCATGCATCTTACAGTTTAAGAGTAATTACATACTTGCCATGGATGCTAGAGCTTCCAATGGTAATCCACACTTTCACATCGCAAGCCTTATTGCACTTTCCAAACAAAAACATCGTTCAATTCTTGCCAGAACTTGCAAATAATGCATGACAGAATTTTAAAGCTGATCGTCCTTCTCTTCTACAATGATATTTATTATTTTAAGCAATTAATAATTGAGCAGCGCAGATGATATGTTAATACTGACTCTATGTGCCTATTTTTCTTCCTCTACCCAGAAAGTGTAATGTAAAACAGCAAATTGGCTCCAAATCAATGGATTGGCGTCAAGATAATCAATGTTAGAAACAGAGGAGCTAACCAGCACTCCACAAAACATGGTCTACGTATCTTTGGGCATGTTTCCTAATTGTTCTGACGAAACAAAAAGAGGAGAGGGGGAAGGATGAAAAAAACAGTGCTATAAATACATACAAACTCACCATCCTCTTTGATTTTCTTCAATAACTGTGCCCTTGTGGGAAGGGCATACAACCCAGCAGCTACAGCTTTCCTAATAGCCCACCCATGGTGAGGAGCAAGAACCTGCGCGTAAGCCTTGGAGACTATATCCTTGAAGGAATCCCCCCTGCCAAAATTAATAAGCCATAAAGATCACCCATAACAACATATGAAAGCAATGTCAAGTGCATTACTGGAAACAAGCTAATGAGGATAAGCCGACAGATCCAAAACATTTTCACCCACTATTTAGTTTTTACCTATCCTGAATTCCACAGATCAACATTCTTCTTTATGTCATGTCTTCTTTGTCCTCCTCGCATTGTGGCATCTCTACTGCAGAACTACATTTCGCTTCTTCGTCCTCCTCTCATTGTGGTGTCCCTACTGCAGAACTACATTTTGTAGAGGCATATTGACTAGACATATCCTGTGTCTAACCCACTTTAAATTGAGTCCCCCCCTTCCCATCCTCGATCAATGCAGCAACAACTTTCTTTCAAAGATATGCACTCTCCAACTTTGGTGTTCAAAACTCAGAATTTTTTTCACAAGTGATCACAATTTCATCTAGTCTAGGGAAAAAGTAATCATTTTCCATGGTAACTTGTTCAACACTATCCTACTCTTGAGTTTTGAGCCCATTGTTAAGTGGGACACGACCCAAATTATATCAATCAGATCAGAAAATGAGATGACCCATTTTGAGTTTTCGGTTGTAGAGGTTCCAGCTGGTGTGGGGACCTCAGATGTAGGCCTCATGGTGACACGAATCCAAACCAGTTTCCTACTTTGCAGTGAGGTAATAGACTGTTTGGGCATTTTGTTGCATTTAACCTGACTGTATAGATTCATATACACAGTATGAGATGGGTGTATAGGAGATCTGGGTTTGTGAAGAGATCTGTAACTGTAATTTCCTCAAAGCACATCCTTTATGACCCTTCCTGTTAATATTTGTTACATTGGCATGACCACATACCTACATAGCTACTGCAAGCCTAATATTGTGCAATCTTTCCAAGACATATGGAGACTTTTAAACCATAGTTCTTTGGAAGATAATTCATTAGTCCCTCGCCCACTCTCAACTTTGTGAAGTTTCCTCCTCTCTTGCTCCACAAATGTCTATATCCTATGATATTTGGAGGGCAGATAAGGGGTCATTAGGCGGTGGTTTTCTGGGCTTCGTGAAATTGTGTTCACTCTAAACAAGTTGAAAATGGACTGATTAAGGACGATGGAAAACTTGAGCAAATGTTATCATACAATTAGATTTTTTTCTTTTCCTGCCATTTAATACCATTAGCATTCCAGGAAACACACATTTGCTAATTTGTCGCAGCTATGTGCCAAGAAGTACAACAGAGAAAGCTGAAGCTGAACGTCATTTACATACTCTGATTCAAGAATCTGTTCGAAGATTACCCTGACCACGTCCAGGCCACGATTCACCCTCAGTAGATTTCTCGAATGGCTACCTGCTTTCCTGACACAGTTCCTTTCCATATCGTGATCCAGCAAAGCCGGCAAGGTCTTGATTGACTTGGATGCGTCTGCCAGATCACGAACCTGTTTGTCACAGGAAAGGAAAAAATTGCAGTGAGGGCACAAACAGCAAGATGATCATCCATCACATAAATGATCGATCAGAAAAATTTGAAAATGCAAACATTGTAAATAGCAAAATCGAAAGAAGGGTGATAGTAAATCCCTATTTAAATCCCAAAATCACTTCTATGGAATAGCACTCTCCAAGAGAAGAGTCATAGAATCACATGAAGACACATGAAGCTAGTCGTTACAACGAGCTCCTTACACTAACAAAGCAAGATTATCCGCAGCCCAATAGAATCGGTTTGATCATACATTCTTCACCACACCAGAACAGCCAATATAAAAACACAGAATCAGCGGAGTTGGTTTCAATTCCAACCTTTCCGTTAGTAAAACTCAATAGAGTAGTACTCAAATTCCTTCCTCTGCACGCTTTCACAGTACACTCGCTACTACCATCAACTTAGCCATCAACCCCTGATGTTACTCACACTTCCGTAACTTTTTAACAATTTTAAACTCGATCATTGGAGTTGTCAAAAAAAAAACTCGATCATTGGAGGAAGTCAGGGAAAAGAATCTAGCACGCATGTAAGTCGCAGAATAATACCTTGGGGAAGAAGTCCATCTCCGCAAACTTGAAAGCGATGCCGAGGCAGCCGAGGAGAGGGAACACAAGAGAGCAGGCGTGAGAGAAAGGCGCGACCTCGACGTCCGCCGTCTGGGAGTTCACGGCCGCTGCGAGCTCCTTGAACGACTGGGCAATCTTCCTCACTGGCTTGTCGTCGTCGCCTGGCTCGGCCATCGATTGGAAATAGGAATCTAACCAATACAATTAAGTCATTACGTTTATACAGTTCAGTAGGCTGAGTATAAGTAAGGAGAGAAGCTGGTTCGGATCTTGCGTCACTCGATTGACTAATCTTGTCGATTAAAAAATATGTATTTTAACGACCAAAGACCGAATCATTCACGCGGTCTTTGCCGTGTTCTTTTGGCATTTAAACAGGGAAGATACCTCAAGTCAAAAAAAAGAAAAAAGAAAAGGGAAGATACATTCCGACCTAGAAAAAAAAGGGAAGATCCCTGATCAGGTTTTCTACAAAAATAAATGATCGACCGGCGAGGGCGGTGCTTAGAAGAGCAGCAACCACCAAGGGTGGGGCGATGGCCTCGGCAAGGCATGCCTTGACCATGGCACTCGGTTATTAGTCACAACGGAAGCGATGTATGGTGCCAAACGTTGGGTCAAGGCAGCTAACAATGCCGATAACACATTACCGCGTGGTTATTCTTTGGTAATAGATGTAAATGCACAGGTTGTTCGGTCACCATTCCCCTTCGCTGTTTGTTTATATCGCACTTTTTCTTCTTTCCTGTGCCACCGTGATGGCGTAATTTCCAAATTAACTTTTCGTGCTGGCGAGCTACTGTAGGATTTCTAGTGCTTGGACTGTCAATTTTTGGTTGAAAGTATCATCTTGATCTTCGTACGTTGCTTTCATATTTATATAAGTAGAATCCCCAAAGTCTCTTGAAACCCTATCAACAAAAGTCACATTTGCTCTACTTATAATCAAGAGTTGTATTACTATCCAAAAAAAAAAAAAAAAAAAAAAAATTGCGGGTAGTCAAATAATTTCAGACTATTCACTATCTACGCCATGCCCATTTGAGTCATTATTAGCAAGACTTTGCAAATTTTGGGATAGAGTCGTCCACCATGGGACAGCTAATGAGCCAAATGCCATACATCGAAGAACCTGCCTTATGCCTCTAGTTACTTCACCAAAACAAATGCATACTTTATTTTCTACTAAACAAAGTTGATTGCGACCTTAGTTGTCACTTACATTTGCTCTAGACTAGTGTAGCCTCCATGGTAAAAGAATCTCGAAATGAGGGCAAATCATTTTTACTAGTCAAGTTGATGTCGCGACCTCTCCGAAGCGGGTTAGACCACCTAAGGGTTCGGCTAATGGATTGCTAAGCCTAGACTTAGCTCAAGCTCTCCCAAGCTCATACCAATTCGCAACTTAGGGTTTAAGTTCTAAATATGCAAATGATTTTTATCATGGAGTCGCCACTAATATATTTTTGGTGGGTCGATTAGAAACCCAAATAAAGTAATGGGAGAATTACTTCACTCCTACTAACTAGAGATTAAATGAGTTCGAGAACTTGATTACACTAGATTTCTCTAATGCCCTTTCGGTATCATTCTTTTATTTTCAAAAATGTTTTTGCAAGCAGTTTTGAATTGATTTTAAATCTATTTCCCTAACATGTGAGGTGATCATGCGGGTGCACAATCCACCAATTTAACACCCAAGGAAAGCAAATAAAAAATGCGGAGACTTACCTCGTAGCAACGAAAGCATCTGCATTGTTAGATCATAATTCACATCAACATGCATAGATATAATTTCTAATTAACACGCAATTTTCCTTTTTTGGTTTTCACTTATTTAATGAGAATCATACTTTATGCAATGCATGCTACTAATTTAACATGATATGACATGGTAGTATATCATAAACTATATGACATGAGCAAAATAATATTTTTTTTTATAGAAATGTAATAATGAAATGCACAACCTAAATTAACCTAATGACTTAATTCTAATGACGAGCAATTTATAATTGAATGAACCTAACAACAATCACTAAATGACATGCATTTCATGAATCTAATTTTATATGATATGCACATGACATTTTTCCTTTTTTTTCCTTAAAAAATACAATTTATCCTAGAAAATAAAACTTATTTATTCTAAGACATTTTTTGTATTTTTTATGAAATTTGAGATTAAAAAAGATGTGAAAATTATCTATCTACATTAAAATATCATCTAATTTGTATTAGGAATGAGGTTAAGCCAAATCTTAATTTAAACTAGAATATTATCCTAACTTAGAAATTCCTAACTAAGATGCAATCCATCTAAAAAAATTATCTAAACTTATAATAAATTAAAAACTATTATCTAGAATTAAACTATATGATATTTTACCCTAAAATGCAATGACATGCAAAGAATGCCATAATTCTAATTTCTTTTATGTTTTTGTATTAATTTCGAAATTAAAAATTGTCAAGTAATTAAACATGAAACCTAAGTTAAAAAACTAGCAACCTAAATTGATTGATTTGATTTTTTGATTTTTTTTTTTTTTTTTTAAATTCGAAAATAGAATTCTTATTCTAAATATGCAAACCTTAAAATAGGAAATAAACCTAATTCTAACCTACATTTTTTTGGATTTTTATTTTTATTTTATGAAAGCGAAATTCAACCAACACCACAGCAAATCAGACAGGATATGATTGATATCTAAAAATTGACGAATTATATCTCGCGTATGAGATCGGGTTGGCCAATTTTAAATAAAATCGCGAATCGAATCCCTGGCATGAGATTGGATTGGCGATTTTTCAAGCAATTGCGAGTCGGATTTCGGGCGTGAAAATCGGACTGTCAATCACAAATTTCACAGGCTATTTCATGTTGAACATTCTCAATCTTATATTAAGGAATAATTCTACTAAAAAGAACAAAACAAATGATAAATAAATAAAATAAAATAAACAAAAACATTACCTAATTCAATTTTCCTCCTTTTCCTTCCTCCCAACCAACGCTTGTGCTCGGGTGGTGTCTGGTCACCGTCGGAGTGGGGGATAGTCGTCGGAGCTCCGGCGAGGGACAGCAAGCTCGGAGCGGGCAGCGAGCTGCTGTGGTGGCGTCGCTCGGAAGGGGACGGCGGCTGGCGGAGCTAGGCGGGCTCGAGCGGTTGCTGCAACGGCGTGCAGCGGAGTCGGGCAGAGGAAGGCGCGGCAGCAAAGGGGTGGAACCTCGGCGGCTGACGGAACAGCAAGGGCAACGGCGACGGAGCTTCGGGCGGTCAGAGGTGCCGGGTCGTCGCGGCCACAGCAGGGGCGACGAGCGGCGGTGCGAGCTTGTGGGTGAGTCGGGTGCTAGTGGATGCTGGTTGCAGTGGATGGCGCGAGCTGGCGGCTGCTGGCGTCGGAGCTCAGGCGAGGGGACCGGCGGCGGGCAGAGGCAACTGCAGCGACTGGTGCAGCGGCAGAGGGCGGAGCAGCTTGGGACGCCGGGGCGGAAGTGCAGGCGCGGGCAGAGACGGTGGCTTCACGGGCTGCTGGTGTCGCGAGGGACTGAGCGGCGGTGGAGAGCAATGGCGTCGGGCAGCGGCGGCTTCACAGATGGACGGGATGAGGGACAGCAGGAGCGGCGTCGTGACTGGGTCGCGGGCGTGCAGAGGCGCGGTTGCGAGTGCAGGTGTTCGGGACGGTGCTGCTGGTGTTTGGGCGAAGAGCAGCGTAGGCGCGGGCTGCTGGGCGTCGGCTGGGTGCAGCACCAAGGACGGTGGCGCGCGAGGGCAGAGGCGCGGCGGCGGGCTCGGAGCTCGCCGGAAGAAGGAAGGCGGCGGGTGGGCGGCTGCAGCGCCGAGCGACCAGGAGCAGCGAGGAACTCCCGAAGAAGATGAACAGTAGGGGTCTTTTCCTTTTTTTTTTTTTTTTTTTTTTTTTTTTTTCTGCTGTTCGGTCACTTCTTTTTTCTGTCTCTCTCTCACGTCTCACTCTCTGCAGTCTCTCTTTCTGCTTTTTCTCTTCTTTTTTTAATCTCCTCCCCCTGACTTCATATTTTCTTCTTTCTCTCTGACGAGAGTCTCTCCTTTTTTTTAATCCCCTCCTTTTTCTCTCAACTCGTGTGACCGAAGGAGAAGCCCCTCACAATGAAATTTTTTTTCTTTTTCGCTCCCCCCTTTGCGTATTTATAGGGTTCTTGAAGTCCAACCGACTTTAGTGTGAATAGGAGGTGGCCCTAAATTTCACGTCCGGTTCTTTTTCAAATAAGGAGGCTACCGCCTGACACTCATTAATTTAGCCACAACTGTTGACTTTTCTTTGCTTGTTACTTGCTTCTTTCTTGTACACACTTCTCCTTACTTCACCAAAATTCACGATTTCACACTTGAGAGAGTATATTATAATATATTATGGGCTTCCCTTTGCTTCTTCGAGGCTCCTCACGTCAGCCGAATTCTTGTGCGTGTGCAAGCATTAATGAGGGAGAAACAATCTATGTAGCACCGACACGTGACACGCGACACGCGACACGACACGACACGACACGCGATACGTTAATTCTCAAAAAGTAGAGAATTCCGACACGTTCCGACACGTTAAATATTAAATAAATATTTTTATATATACATATAATTATTTCAAAAATAAAAAGTAGAGTCAATTTATTTAAATAAATTTATAATTTTTCATGATGATCATAATTTATTATTATTTAACATTATTCATCCTTTTTTCTTTTTTGAAATCACCCTCCACCCTCTCTCTCTAAAAAAGAAAAGAAAAAAAAAAGACAAATCCCAACCAGGACAGCATCCCATTTTAATTTTTTTAAGGCTCTTCATGGCACCATCATTTTTTATTTTTACTTTTCCTGTTCTTTCTTGAAAACCCAAACACCAGCTGGCTATCACTCCTCCTAGGCGAGTCCTTCTTGCACGGTACCTCATTTTTAATTTTTTTCTACCCTCCTTGGAAACCCAAACCTAGCTGCCTCAGCCTCCTTTGACTCCTCCTTTACGGCACTCCCCTCCTCGGAAAACCAAATCGTAGCCTCCCCCTCCTTCTGTGCTCATCCTCCTTGCACGGCACCCATTCTTTATCTTTTACAAACCCTTCGAGAGCAGCCTTGAAAACTCTGGAAAAACGGCCTCTCCCTCCTCCATTGCACGATCATCTTCCTCTCAATCCCTACTCTCTCTTGGTCACCTTGTTGCAGTTGCTCTTTTGTGGTCGTAGCCTTGTATCCGGTCCTCTGTCGCGGTCATCTCGGTCGCCTAGTTCTCTCTTCCTCCAGCCTTCTCTCACCGCCGCGGCCTCATCGTCGTGGCCTCATTGCTGCTGCCTCGCCTCCGCAGCCTTGCTCCCTCTCCCTCGCCTCGTCTTCACCCTCCATCGCCAACGATTCACTCTCCTTTCACGCTTGTAGATCCGCTCTAGAAACCCACCCTCTTGCTCGGACACGCTCCGACTCGCGTGTCGGGAAGAGTTGACCGCGTGTCGGAAAATTCGACACGTGTTGACTGCGTGTCAAAGCGTGTCCGAGCGTGTCCGAGCGTGTCGGACACGCCGACACGTGTCCGACACGACACGGAAGGTCCCCGAGCGTGTCCGTGCTTCATAGGAAACAATGGACGAGCATGAACTTCCTTCCCTTTTTCTTTTTTTTGACTTTCGCTCTTTTGCGCATTCAGACAAGCGGAAAGAGACCATCCCTTCTGTGAACATTATCGATCACGAGCCACTACGTCTTTTTACCTTTTGGTATCAATGTAAATGCAACTACATGAAATGCAATTTTACTATTTTTTTCTTAGGGGTTAAAGATTAATCCCTAAATTTTTATGTAATTAATTACTAAATGATTAATCAAAATTTAAGTGTCAACAATTGATAAATGGATTAATACTTGATGCGGGTGAATCTTCAAATTATAAACATGGTCATCAAAATGAATTTCCTAAACTTGAATTAGATTACTTGTTTCAACGCAAACGTTAAAGCATATATCTAATATTTTAAGGAAAAGAAAAAAGTGAGCATAGGAATGAGTCCTGGAAGTGGTAAGTGATAGAATGAGGTGTTGAAGTTAAATTGAGCCAAGGTAATATATACATACACGCATATATGGCATTTTTGGCTTTCCATTTGGAGTCCAATTCACGGTGTTCGAAGTACTAAAATCATCGACCAAAAAATAAAGCACTAAAATCCACTGCTGATCCACCAGCGCCAATCAAGTTGATGGATCTCTTGACTTTTTTGACGTGATTGCCAAAAAGTTACTGTCCCACCACTTTCACTTTCACTGTTAGCCCTCCTTTTGCCTCTCTTGCTTCCGGTAAATGTACCCATAGTGCTTTTTTTTTTTAATTGTCTCTCCGGCCCGCTAGAAACGGCACAGACTTGCTCGAACTTGTCCGATGAATCGCAGCCATTGATCCTATAATACTCATAAATTTGACTTACTTGCCCTCGATCCAAATTATAAGATCCAATCAACATTTTCTTGGAAATAGTGCATATAAGAATATTTTTATGAGACTACCTGTGGTGACTTTGCTAGGTAGGCTCCTGCCTTTAAAGAGAAAGGTTAGATGTTCGAAACCCCTACAACTTGCGCATTGTAGGGAGGCTGACAGATCATTAGGTGTATTACGCGTGTGCCCTGGTAGTGGTAGTGAGTCCTGGGTTAGCGTCACCTAGGTTTACGTGGTAGCTATTGGCCAAAGTAGTTCCTCCAGCACAAAGAAAACAAAAATTATGAGTAATCTATCTAGTAGCGCATATAAGACTTGAGCTGATCACTGCTCTTCTTGATAGTGTCCAAGCTTTCGAGAAAGACAGGAAGGTATTTGTCGCAGCTGGCTTACAGGGCACGACGCCTAACAAGAACGGGATCAGAACAGAATGATTGGAGGATAAGTTTAACTTGTACCTCGAGTCGAGGGTCACAAAAGAGTCCAAAGACGCCTTCTCCAAATATCTTCAGGAATGACTGGAGACATTCTTCCGGTGTGAGCTTGGCAAGTTCTTCTGGACTGAACTCGAAAGGGGTGATAAAAGGCATCCGAGTTATTTTGCGGAGAGTTTGCTTGACGTTCTTGACCGTGTCAAAAGCAAGAAGAGAGACTTTCCTGGGGTCAAGTTGGGTCGTTGACCTGATGATAGTAGGAACAAGTTCGCGACAACGAATCTAACAAGATAGAAGTTAGAAGCAATATAGTAAACAAAGCAAAGATGAAATGAGAGCTGAACTTACATCAATAGGGGCAGCACACTCTAACCCACCGGAGAGTTCCTGTACGGAATTCAAATTAAACAAGAAAACAAAACATTCAGGCGCAGAGTTAGCTTGTAAATTCAGATTCACCCCGAAAATCTCATGATGAGCTGTTTGAACTTCCGTCTTCCCCAAACTCCGTGCTGTTGAATGTGCGTAAGAACTGCCATGAACTTAAGTTACCTGACTGAAGGGAGAAACGAAAGAGTGTTGAAATTTCTCGAGAAGGCCAAAGTGTAGAAATCAGTTCGCATGACTGGCTTCTACTTCTCTTTCTCGCCATGCTCCCGTTGCCACTTTTTGCAGGAGACTTACTATTATCTGACTACAGACTAGTTAACTAATAAATCTAAACTTTGGGAACTGGCAACCTCACAGGAAGTTGTTAGCCCAATTATCCATAAAAAAAGAGCAGTATCTTTAGGTCATTATCATTTGCCCAGAGGCCAACAACGCAAGTTGGGGGGAAAAAATAAAACAAGAAAGTCTTATCCTTCACCAAGTTGGCTAGAGCATCGGCACAGCTATCGGTCCCCTAAACACGTGCTCTATCTTCACCTGCCGGAACATTTTTACGCCTCCTATACCCGATTAAAAGAGGCTCAAGTAAGTGATTGTCATTGAAAGTTTATTACATATATCAAGTATAACAACATCCATCCTCTTTAGGTCGTTATCAAGAGAGTGTGCGGTGCAATGACTAAATACAAATTGAGTCTCTTTTATACCAATGGGACTATGGAATAATTATGCAGGAATGTAATAGATAGGCCCAAACACACTCCGTTTTGTTAAAAATATCATATTTTATGATCCCAAAAAAATGAACAATCTTATAGCATAACTAGTGGAAAACAGGGTAATTGGAAAGATTCACCAGCTCAATCAAAATTTCCTTCATCTCAACCTTTGACTGTGCCTCATTAACTTCCAGGTCTCTGTACCATTTGCAGCACCTGCCCTTCCCTGTACTAGTGTCTAGACAAGTTAAAAAGATGAAAAATTTAGAATTTAGAGTGCTTATCGTGTTGGACAAGTGGAGAAGCAGAGACAAGCCCAAAAAAAAGGATGAAAATGACATTAATCGGATCTTACTAACTTTTACATACGCTTGCTTATGCCGAAAGCTTTTGTATGGCTGTATTAAGATCACCTTCCGAGTGCACTTCGTAGTTGTATCTGAACAGTGTCGCAAGAAGTTGTTTTGGTGTGCTTACAGGACCCTTAGAAAATATCTTCATTTTTGGGCAATCTTCCACTTCAAAATAATTCAAGGATGGAAACCTGAAGATGCAATTTGTGGAGGAGAAGCATACTAGGCTTGGCAGATGTTGAAGTCCTAATGTTTCTAGCTTCCTAAGAGAAATCACTTTTCCTTCTTCGTCTTCATCATTTGCCACAACTTCTTTCATTCTTTCACATCCTACTATAGACATGTAAGTGAGGTGCACCAAATTTGTGATTGCTGAAATTGTTACTAGATATACTAATCCAGAGGAATTTTTTACAACTAACTCCGTCAAATTTTTGAAGGATGTCATGGTTGGGAATAATGTTGTCAAATCGGGACAATCCCAAACCTTAAAAGTTTTGATACTCTGAAGAATTTTTGACACTAAATAGTTTTCTCTCCACACACGCTTTAGGTTGTGTAGGTGGCTTAACTTAAGTTTTCTTAAATTTTCAAGCACCAAAGGTTTTCCCCCATCAACAAGTCCTTCATCTAGGAAAATATCCTCAAAGGAACTACAAAAGACCTCAAGGTTTTGTAGATTCTGAAATCTCTCTAGGATGAATCTGGTAGGAAAGACAGCATTTTCATCATGAAAGCATCCCAATGTTAGTGCTTCTGCCTGGCTGAAGATGTTATGAGGAAATTTTCCATCTTCTATCATTTGAATATCTTTATCGACTAATAAAAGTCTCTCTGAGTTTGGAAACTCCTGTCAAATTGCCAATACAACAAAAGAAGTAATCCAAAAAGGTTTATTTATAGATTATGTGCTGTAAAAGGTAAACTTAAGTCATATGATTGACATGGAAGGTGCATCCTCTTATAATTCATTAAATTTAAAGAGCCCTGCATACAAGTCTCAAGCTTTTGAAGTCATGATACAAAATACAACTATAATCAAATGCTCCACTATAATCATCCACATTGAAAACTTGAAGAGAAATTTTTAAGTAGACGGTGGTATGTCTAAGTTGGTAGAGTGAATCTAAATTCATGAACAACCCAACTCACCGAATTAATCTTTCATTAAAATTATCTCAATCTCAATAATAATATGTCATTGTTTGCAATATTACGAAACGGAATACACTCAATAGTGTTACTAAAACATATGGGGGTGAATTAAAGCATAAAGTAGAATATAGTGAATGATGATGATTCTAATTAATTAGTCTTACAAAGAACATTGTTTGAATTTATTTTATTTAGAGTTTGCAGAAAATGAAAAAGAGAGAAAAGTTAAATGATGAGACACAGTGTCGACAATCAATAGGACCACATATTAGATCCTCATTGACTTCTCCGACGAGCACCACAATACATAATATTTAACTAAATTAGACGGGGAATATCTTGTTTTGTCAACAACAATCTATAACTATTTTTGTAAATTTTGATAATGGAATATCTTATAAGTGTCCACAAATGAAAAGTATAATTATGATTTTAGGGACATCTTATGTTGTTGAAACATTAATAGGCAAGGGATATCATGCTTTCTACAATATCATAATATGACATGACTATGCAACGGACATGAGATCAGTGAGTGTGTTAAAGAACATAAGTAAAAATTGAGAAAGAGTAGTTGCAATTATACCTTCTCAAATGAAGAGTGTGCTTCTTGGTTTGAAAGGTTCTGTTGATCGTCCCTTTGAGTCCACTTGTTCAGTTTGTTACAGTGAGTCACTTGCATTTTCTTCAAGAATGGCCAATTCAAAGTATGAAAGTTGGGGCAGAAGCTCTTGAGTCGTGGCATATCATGTAATACTAGAGAGGTCAGTTTCGGGAAAAGAAATTGAGCAGTAGTGGAGAGTAGAGTGTCATCTCCACTCGCAACTATTTCCTCAATCACACAAAACTCCACTCGAAGTTTCTCAAGTTGGTTTAGACTACTAGCCACCCAGTGCGGAAATAGATTTTCAAGGCTCTTACAACTTTGAACCACCACTTTGCCTAAATGTTTGGAAGTGAGAGTTTCTCCAGGACCATCGGTCCATATTTTGGTTAAGTTTTCCATGTGGGAGAGAACCATGTAATTGAGCCAAGGAAATTGTACCTGTCATATTGAAAAATAAAATGGCACAACGAATGTGATTACATGGAGTTACCACCTTAAAAGAAGATTTTTTCCAAAATTTCATAGTTCTCGCAAGTATGGAACGATCCACCAAGATATTTGCCTCAATCAAATGATCCCTATGACCACATTATGCTTGTTTGGAGAAAATCAATCATGTTATGAGCTCTTACGACTTGTGCATTGAAAGCAAGTACTTTACCTTTTTTATTTGGCTACAATAAAATTATTGTAATTATGACTTGTCACAATCAAAAAATTGAATGACTATTTGCATAATTCCCTAAATCTATTAATATTCTAAATTAAGGATTATGATGAGTTTTTGAAATATTTTAATAATGTAGGGGATACCTATCATTAGTATTCTCCAACTTTCATGTTTGCCGAACACAAATAAGTGTGCCATTATCAAAGTTTAGATCAAGGCCCCGCTCTCTGATAGGTAAACAATTTGTGAATTGGGTTTACACTCACGAAGTCTTGGTTGGTGTTGACACCTTTTTTTCTTGTCTTTTTGGCCACAAGTTGGTCTTGACTACAATATCCTTTAGCCCGAAAAAATATATTTTGAATTGCATTTTCAGGTTATAGTTAAAAACAAGAAGAATTATAATAAGACTAACCTGTGGAGTGAAAAGTGATTGAGTGCCTTGGTCAATCTCCATCGAAGATTGCAAAGTCAAACTTCTCATCTTGGGACAGTGGACAATACTCAGCTCATATAATCCGGGACAATCGAGCATATGATTCGTCCCCGAGAGGAAAGTAGTCAAATTGGGCAAGTACTCCAGCTTTATCGCCCAAAGAATCGAGAAAGTAATCTTGTCCACTCCACTTCCTTCCCCTACTCCCTCTGCGATCACTCCTTCCATTTGACCACACTCCTTTATTTCCATCAATGTAAGATTGGCAAGGCATTGAACCATCGATGGAGCAAAAGCATGTCTCAAGTTGCTACAATTATAAAGGGTCAAAGCACTTAGATAACCAAAGAGAACCGTCCCTTGAAGATCTTTGTTCCATAGTCGCCTCAACTTTGGTAAATTGACCAAGTGCAGAAACTGTAATTGAGGCAACACCCAAGTGCTTTCCACCGCCTCCAATCCTTCGAGATCGAATACTACTTCTAGCAATTCGCAATCATGCACTTGCAATGATTTCATATTGTCTAAAAACAGCATTAATTTGGGAGAAATAGCATTAATAAACGATGAACATTTATCTACCACCAGTGATTCTAACTGCCAAGACGACTTTATGGGAATAAGTTCAGTGTGCCATTTTTCGATCAGCCCAGGGAACTCGGACAGCCGCATAAAGTTTACTTTAGCAACCATAGCCTGTTAGAAAATGCATCATTAAACATAAACTACTTGTTAGCAAAAAGCAATTACTTTATTGATGATCAAAACCATCCAATTGGATAGAATTTGGAAATGGATGCATACCATTTCTTCATATATATTTTGGATGGTGATGTTGAGGTTTCCCTTCCAAAACCACGTTTCTTCCGACACTTGTACTCTCTTCAACTTTGGCGCCTCTATTAGTCCCTCAGAGAAGAACTTCATGTTAAAACATCCAATCACAATGACATCTTCCAAGAGAGGGAACATCAAAGTGTATTTAGCTGAGCTAAAGCACCTCAACCCTATCAACCCATTAAGCTCCATATACTTTAATTGATTAAAAGCCACTACATGCCCCTCCTTACCTCCCTCATCACTAATGACTTCTGTCAACATTTTACAATTACTTATCCTCAATTTTGTGAGTTCCACCAAATTTTCAGCTATTATAGGAGGAAACATATTTGACAACCCATCACAATGCGACACATCTAGAGTTTTCAAATGTCCAAAATATTTTGAAATGGGTAATATTACTTTTAGGTTATGACTTGGGCCTTGTACAGCTTCCACATTGATGGTCAGCTCTTCTGATCCTTCCTTCTCAATGAGTTTCACAATGCCACTCTTATCAATCTTTAGCTCCTCAAGGTGGATTAGATCTTTGGCTACTGAGGCAGGAAATAGAGAGGTGAGACTCTCACATCTGGAAATGCTAACAGAACGTAGACACTGAAATTTGTCTTGACAGTGGAGTTTCTTATCCCATACACACTTCAGCTTACTGCATTCATGCACAGAAAGCGATTCTAGATCATGGAAAGAATCCTCAGTAACTTGATTGTCCCATATCATCTCAATGTTATCCATCCCACTGATATCTAAATTCTCCAAGCAAGGAAATGTAACCTGCAATATTCGCTCATAGAATTGGTGATTCCATAACTTTCCAATGTATATACAGAAGAGTGATGTTGGGGGGGGGGGGTAGGGAATACGAGGAAAGCCTGTCGCTTACTCTAGTTGTGACAGTACACATTTAAGCAAGGAAGCTAATGAAAAAACAAAGAAGATTGCGCCATAATAACTTCTGCGTCTTTAAGCAAGTAAAAAGGGCATGTTGGGTTTGGCTGGTGTTCAAAAACTTATTAGATCATTTAATATTAAGATAGTTACGTGAACATTTCCGATGAGTTAAATGACCCTTCTATTCACTTGTCTAGTTTATCGAAGATTTGAGGCATTTACCATTAGACTCAATCATTCCTCAAAGCTTAAAAAAGAGTCCATCTTATACCCTAAACAATCACTAAGAACTAGAGATGATGATATTAGTTATAGCATGATTCCAGTCATTTTTCCATATGGTCGCTCAAGATAAATAGTTTGTAAAATCGTGGTGTAAGCGCAGACCTCTCCAACGACGTATGAGTCGTGCAATCTTTTGCTATTGAAGAAAATATTAAGTAGCTCAAAAGGAAAAACGGAATAAAATCAAAAGGACTTTAAAAAAGCTTCTAAAACTCACACACAAAAAAAGAAACAAAAAAGAAAAAAGAAAATGAGGAATCTTTCTCTAGTCTTCCCTTCAAATAATAACTTGCATTGCTGAGCTTAATTTGATTAGTGAGCCAGTTTTATTCCATCTGAAGAATTTTACATAATAAAAAAATCTAGTTAGTAGAAATACTGAGGTCAGGATTGGCTTAGCAAGTGGAGCATTATTATGTCTCAATACAATAAAGCAAACCCAACAATACTCTCAACCTCAAATTTTGACCCATAAAGCTAAAATAATAACCATATGTTTTTGAAAATGGGCAAAATGTTAATTTACAAATGCTCATACAGCAAACATATAGTCACTTTAGTCTCTCCTAGATTCTAAACTTAGTTCAAATCTTTCCCACTCTTCAATTTACTTCATTTCTTAAAACAATCAAATAACACTTTTTTTATTTTGCATTTATTTTCTTGGTATTTTTTAACTTACATATACGTGTGCCATTTTTGCTAGTCCAAAATTAAACTAGCTAGTATAAGTAGTAATTTTTTAATCACTTCGAGACGGTTATTTAAGTTACAATATGGATAAAATTCTTCAAGGAAATTGCCATTTGTTTTCTGGGCACAATTTCAGAGAAACTAGAAACACGTCAAGAAAGAGTTGAACAATGTAAATTGTTCCGCTTAGATTCGAAAGGGTAAACAAAATGCAGGTGCGGATTGGTTGGAGAAAGAGTATTAGCCATTTAGGAAGAAAATGATGGAGAGATTGAGATTAAACAGGCGACTAATCATCCGTCAAAATTTTATTTCCTAAATTGTTATTTACTAGGTACAAGGAAACACACGGAAAAAAACTGTGGCCCTATCTTGCTCTATCGATTGTGGTTGTCTTATACATGGGATCAAAGAGATTCCTCAAATCTCCATTTCTTTTTCAAGAATCGTTTGTGAACGCATCCTTATCTTGCAAAGGTCATACCAAAAGTGCAATAACAAATATTTGAAAACAAAAATGACGATATTCCTCTAATCAATTACGGTCGGTTGTGCAGTTTCTCTATGATTACTATGCTTTTTCAATCGAGTCGTCACGGTTGATTTGTCCAATACTGGCAATTTTCCATTTTCATTTTATTGAAAGTAGTTGGGTGGTGGGGATCACACATTTTATTATTAATTGACCAAAATAACCTTCTATGTTAGGCAACAAGATCAATCGCCCATTCACCTCCTATTTCTCCAATCTCTATTCTTCACCTTCTACTTTTATAGTTAACTGACTAAAATTTCCTTGTACATTGAAAACAAATCATCATTAATTAAGCATACGTTTTCTCTCTATCTTTGTTTCCTACTACCACCACTACTTGTCCCATCTTTTTAAATTATGATCCATTAATAATATATGTAAGTCGTAACTTTGGCCCATAAAAAAGAACTTTGCTTAGATTGTTAATTCTTTTATGCAACTTTTCTATTCATCTTAACGGCAATGGGACGATACGAGGCCCTACCTCGAATGAGGTAAATTTGCTCGTTGAAGAATGCCCTGCAGGGCATCTGTCAAGGCAACTAGTGGAGCAAGATGAGGCACGTAAAAGCATAGTAGGATTTTATGGACTAAAATTGCAAACTTAAATCTGTTAGAAAATTTAAGCGATCATAATTTAAAAGGAGATGGGAGAGGCTGTGGCAATAGTAGGAAAGAAAATTTGAGAGAGAAAAAGCAAGCGTCATTAATGATTAATTGATTTTCAAACATAAAAGGAATTTTTAATTAGATAACAATAAACATAAAAGGTGAAGAAAAGAGATGGGAAAGAAAATTAGGGTGATTGATCTTGTTCCCTAACATATAAAGTTATTTCGGTCAATTGATAATAATAGGTGTATACCAAGCTAAAGAGAGGTGGAAATAGTCCCACACCCAAAATAGTTTCATTTTTCATTTTAGACAAGTTTTTAACTTCAAAATTAATGTGTAAAATCCAATATCATCCTTGTAAACCCATTAGATTTCTCTGATTTTAATAGCTTATTAGTGTGAGATTATGTAGGACCAATACCAATTGTTCTAAAAGTTTAAACTATTAAATGAATACATTGTTTATTCTATCACTTCCTCACACTTAATTTGCTCTTCTTCTTCTTTTTTTTTCCCTAGTACTAATTATGGAAATATTTGCTAGGCAGGCCGAGGGGCCCCTTATGAAAGATCAAAGTTAAAGGGAAATTACTCAAAAACCCCTTATGAACTTTGAGGGCAGACCTTTGCTCCTAAACATTAGCATTCCTTCAACATTTATTTTATTGCGGATGTCAACCCTTCGTCCAATTCACCATTTGATGTGCTTGACATGTGATTTTTTATTTTTTTAACGGTAAAGAAGCAATATTTCTGTATTTGGCCCCCGAATGCATTAAAATAACTTAAATTTTCCATATAAAAAATGAGGAAGAAAATGCAATGATAGTGAAGAATCATTGAGGACAAATAGTAATTAAATTAAAATAGAGTAGAATTACAATTTTACCCTTGAAAAATCACATGTTGGGAGATTGCAAATGGAAAAATGGACCAAGGGTTGATGGCTCAAGGGTTTTGTGTGAAGTTTGAAATTTTGAGAGTAAATATGAACCCCTCCAAAACTACATGGAGGATTTCGTTTAATGTTTACTCAAATTCGCTCAATAATGCCTGCGACCCCGAAATATTAAATATAAGTTGCAAATTTATGTTTGTGATGCCAAAGATGTGTATTAACATATCCATCCATATTATACAATTTTGCATGCATGCATGAACATGCATAGAATTGTGTACTCTTATAAGTGCGGGCCTAGGCAATGGCTTTTACCAGAATCAACTATATTATATATTTAAAGATAATAACAAAGTTAGAAAACTAAATTCAATGGAATCAATTTCACAAGATTATTAACTGCTTTTTTATGGAATTATTCTAATGTCAAAATTCCTTTCAATTTTGCTTTATGTTGCCATATCAACATAGATATACTTGCGGCATGTAAGTTGTAAATAATTCAGAAGATAGCAAACAAAATTTACATGGATTTCATACAATTAGCTGGATTTCTACACAATAAAGAGAAACTAAAGATTGCTTTATCTAATTACAAAGAATCATGAATCGATAAGGTAATTTAGGAGGTAAATGAACTGAAAGTAACAGAATGAGTAAGCATTATAATCATGTTACGTCTAATTAGCAAAGGAAGGAAAAATTAATAAATACTATATTCTGTCGATATAAAATTACCTGTTGCCCGTTGAAGAATGCAACTCGAGTGCCAACTTGGTCGTCTGATGTACTACTCAAAGGAGCTATCTTGGCAATGGAAAAGTTTTTGATATTTGGCAAGTCACGCAATTTCAACTCATGCAAATTACGCAACTCAATTTTGCCACACTTATTAGCTTCTACAATTTCCCGCATTAAGTAGCACTCGAAAACACTAATCTCTTCTAGCTGTGGAAGTTCGCTCATTGATGAAAGAGGAAACAAAACTTCCATCTTATCACAATTTATGACGCGTACTACTTTTAGTGTGCTGAAGGACTTCGAGGAGATATGGTTGTGGCATAGCTTCTCCAAGTTGATGAGATTTTGGAGATGTAATGACTCTAACGTCTTAAAAGTGGGAATGCAAGGCCATCCAAGGATGTAATGGACGGAGGAACTATTCTGGACGTGTAGATGCTTTAATTTTGGAAAACATTTCGGGGATAATTTGCAAATACTTTGCTCAATTCCGTTCAACCCGTCCAAAAACAGATTATTGGTTTTGCCTAAGATAGATTGTATACATCCTTTTTGAAGAACTTCGCTTACTGGATTCAACTTGAGCTCCAATGTCCTCGATCCTTTATTCTCGCTTGGCCAGCGCCATGCATTACCTATTTGGATTCGATAACTCGTTAATTTCTCGAGGTTTAAATCCTCTGGAAGCACACTTGGATCAAGAATGGATACATGCAAAGTGTAAAGATTCGTCATGTTATTCAACTCAATTAGACTGGCATTAGTTGGTGGAGTTTGCTCCATGGCATTCCATTGATGAAAGCTATTCTCCATATATAGCTCCTCCAATTTGATCAAGCTTCCAAGCACATCCGGTTCAATTATCTCAAGTAGGGAAGAATTCAGGTCTAACAACCTCAGCTTTGCCAATTGCCCCATCTCTTTGGGCAATCGCTGAATTTTGGAGTTCACAAAGCTGAGAATTTCTAGTCCTTTTAGCTTGCCAAGAATGGCTACATCCTCTAACAAACAACCATCAAGACATAAAGTGTGTAAGTTCTCCAAGAACTGAAATAGGGAAGGTGAAAGAGTGAGACGTATCCCAGTAAGATTTAAGACCATGACTTTTCTCATAGAATCAAAATATGAATTTGGGACATTAAGAGATTTATTGTTTGTGAACAATAAAAAGATGTGCAGTTCAGGGCAATCTAATTCTTGAGGAAGCTCTTTCATGTCAACATAGGGAAAGCATATAGCCTTACAACTTTTGAGCGTGTCCTTTGACAACTTAGTTACTGACTTATGTTTATCTTTCAACACAAGAAGAGGGTGATCCCTTGAAGCAACCGAGGAAACAAACTGACGAACCAAGTCATGTATCTTGAAACTATCGGCATCTCCATTGTCCAACAAAAGGGAGGAAGCTTGAAGAGTACGAATTAGTGATCTCAACCTATTTCTAGCATCTTCCAAGCGATTATATTCTCCAAATAACCCCAAACCTATTGCGTACCTCACCAAGTTATTAAGAGAGGGCTTAGAGATGCCATAGACAACACAAAGTTGCAACAATGACTTCACCTCCTCACCTTTCAAATGATCATAACTCAATTGCAACATCTTATTTATCACCTCACCAATTCCTTCATTTTACACATCTCAATTTGCTTCAGAATATCACTCCATTCAAATATATCAGCGTCTTTAAAACGTTTGGCCATTGCAAGAATTAAGAAAGGCAAACCTGCACATTTGTGGAGTGCTTCATCTACCAAGGGTTTGAACTCATCATCATGTACTTTGTCTCCCACCATTCTCTCAAACAATCTTCTCGCTTCTTCCTCCTTCAGCCCACCAAGGAGGAAGTCCCTGTCGCAGGCCATTTCCCTTCGCAAAACATCTCTATCTCTCGATGTCAACAGTAACTTGCATCCTAAAACTCTGTTGTCATGTCTGCAAGGAATGCCGACTGATTTCAAGTCGAGCCCCTCCCATAGGTTGTCCAGTATTATGAGGACCTTCTTTTTCTTCCTCTCCTCATCTTCCAACCTCCTGTGTAGAAGATTAGCTCGCAGGCTAACATACTCTTCGTTCTTCACGTCACTAAGCCCCAACGCGTGCGCAATCTCTTCTTGAATCCTTTTGATGTCCGGATTTTCCGACACATCAGCCTTAGCAACCAGATCAAATGACTTCTCTTCCCGTATGCACCTTTCGGCATCAACCAAAAGGGTGGACTTGCCGACCCCGCCCATCCCGTGAACCCCAACCACACTATAGCAGTTGTCGGCCAGAGCATCCATGATGTTCCGTATCATCGAAGCTCTGGATTCGAAGACGCCATCATCCTTTAGCTTAATTAACATCGAGGCAGAAGAAGTGGAGGCCATCGCGGTGGTCAACTGGACCACATCTTTGCCTGCTCCCCCAGCTAGAGTCGGAGCAACGACATTCCCTGGAGCAGGATCGCTGAAGGAGATGTCCTTGAATTCACTGCCTTCTCGAGCGAGTTGCCGAATGATCTCAATCTTTTCCTTGGCCTTCCTGCTAAACTGATAGCGACTACTAGGGTCAGGAATAGTCCCGTAGCAGCAAGTCTTGCTCGCTTTTTCGATGACGCCCAACAGATCTTGCGCATCCTTCAAGGACTTCTCAGCACATGCCTGCCACTCCATGACCTGACTGTATACATTCCGAAGATTGCTTCTGGCCACTTCCACGGCATTGTGAACCCTCTCAGCCTCATACGCCAGCTTCCCAACTTGCTTCTGAAGATCCCGGGCATAGCTCTTAGAGGACATGACGTATCCGAATTGACGCTTGATGGGAGCCACTACGCACTTCAAAACATCCCACGCAATAGTTATGGCAGGATCAATCGACATTTTTCTTTGATTCTTTTCCAAGAAAGAAATAGTGAGAAAACGCAGAGATAGAGAGTGTTGAAATCCAACGATGTTGTAGACCCGAGGAAGAAAGAGAAGATGCAATACTGAAGAAAATGAAAGGAAATAAAATAAATGTTGGGAAAGCTGAGGAAAAAATAGAAAGATAAAAAAAAAATTAGCAAAAGGAAATAAAGCAAGTATGATGAGAGACGAAGAAGGCAAAGAGACTTGAGTGCAAAGAATCAACAGCTGATAGTACCGTGCATCCAACGATGTTGTACAACCCTAAAAATGACCCGAGGAAGAAAGAGAAGATAGGTATAGATGGAGCTAGATAAAGTAACCTTGGTTTTTTTTTTTTTTTTTTTTTTTTATGACTAAAAAGTAACCTTAGTTAAAGCCTCAACTAAACGCTACTTATTTCCTTGGGAAGATAAAACACGGTAGCACACTGCTCCAAGTTGTCACTAGCCAAAATCAAGAATTAAAAAAAGAAAAAAAAAGGTCGGTCGCCTCGATCGAAACACGAACTGTGGACTTATAAACAATGGAGTTATAGAAATGAATGATTTTCTACATTTTATCATTCCTTTACTTAACCAGTCACCATCATCAATGTCTCAGTTTCCGCATGCTTTCTTCACCGCCAATGGACAAACATTGGTAAGTGCTAGTCGTATACCGACTTGTCGCGTGGATCCTGAAACCATATTAAGAATAGAGAGGTGATGCGATAATTAAGCCAATTGAACTGGAAAAAAAATGATGTTTTATATTCTATAATGGTATACTGATCGAAATAGCTTTAATACGTAAAATTGCCGTGTTATTGATTTATATAGAATACCAATTATTGATGATGTTCTACTTATTGACTTATTAGGCTTGGGCCAACTTTGACCCTTATATCCATTTAATGTTGATCATTAGTAAAAGATAAGTTTTTTAACTCTTCAAGTTTTATCTTTCAAAATAATTACCTAAACAGAAGTGACACCTCTGATAAAGCAAGAAATCTTATTTCAGACGTTCTAATGGTCATAAGAACCAAAAAAGAAAAAGAGAGAGAAAAATATATCCCTATTGATATAAGAACAGTGAAGTATCGAAATTGCAAGTTGCTGCCCCCTTACCATTTTGGCCTTCCATTTAGCATTTGTGCCACCAACGTTATTTCCAATTGCTTTCTTAGCTCTCTAGTAATTTATAAAATGCCTTCTTACATATATATTCTAAAAGTAAAATTTGGAACAGTCCTTGTCATAGTTTTGAACTATGAAAACGCTTGGTGTTGTCAACCATTGGTTACCCTTTCACACCATTTAACTTATAAAAAGCAGTGAAGTTTGGAACTAAAACCCAGTAATCATATTTCTAGAACTAGATATTAAAATTTCCTATTCTACCCTATAAAAAGATTACAATAAGTCATCATTGTCTTCATCCGTTAACCTAGTCATCGTGACCTCCTTTCAAGAGTCGGCTCAACTAAGTATTAGGCTTAGTGCCCAAATCGTGACTTATGATTCAAGTTTTTTTTTTTTTTTTTTACCTACAAATTATTTCAAATGCAAATTGTCGATAATCAATTTGAGATGGTGAGAGAGATATTTTTTTTTTTTTGTGACCCAGAAACCCCCGCACGACCGGCAGCCGGAAAGTAAACTAAATAAACTAAGATCGAAAACTTGATTATATTAGTTAATCAATTAATGCACTTCCAGTACCTTTTTTTTTTTTGGGATCTAGTACCTAATTTTATTTAAACTTCAAAGTTTGATTTTTTTTTTCAGATTTTACATGCTTTTAAAAATACTTCAAAAACCATTCTTAGGCCTTTCCTAATTTCAGAAATTTTTTAAGGATTTTTCATGAATTAAAAAAGACACTCCCAAAAACAATTGTAGGCCTTTCCCTAATTTCGGAAATTTTTTAAGGATTTTTCATGCATTTTAAAGAGAAAAAATGCTCAAATAAATTTTAGACCTTTTCTTGAAAAGTAATTTTTTTAAATTTTTTTAAATTTTAAAAATAAATACAATAATATGATAAACTGACGTCGATCAGTCCCGGCGCCGGCCCAATCCCGATCCGGCCCGGCCGACCCGGGTGGTGCACCGTCCCACTAAAAATTCCTCTCTTTTTTTTCTCCCTCTCTGTCTTTTTCACATCTTGTCTGTTCTCCCCGTCTATACGTTGTCAGACTAGAGGAAGATAGACCCCAGCTTTCGTACTCTCTTGACCAGAGAGATTTTTTTATAATATTATTTCCTCTCTCCCTTTTCTCTTTGTTTTCTTTTTTTACCTTTTTTTTTTTCTCTTTTACTCTTCGCCTCTCTCTTCTTCACGTGATCTTCTTCTTGCAGACCCTCTATGCGCATGTCAGACTTAACAAAAGAGGGGTACGGATTAGCATGCTCCGAGTTAAGCCGACCCTCCCTTAACTCTAAGATCAATCCACATAATTTTGATCATCAATTTTTGAGATCGAAGATCAATCTTATTGAGCATAGAATCGAAGATCGAATTGACTTACTAGATTAGATCCGATTCTAAAATCAATTTGAGACCAACTAATAATTATTTTATTTTATTTTTTATATTCCTTAAAAAAAAAAATCTATAATTCTAAATTACATATCCATTGATAATAATATGATGTTGTGCAACCAAATTATAAATACAAACACATTTTCAACAAATTTAAGATGATGCATCACACTTGCTAAAAGCAAAAAATTATAAAAACGATTAAAACCATTCATAAGAATATGAGACAAGATGAAAAATTCATATAATCATTTATTAATAATACTCATAACACTATACACAAAGATATTATAAATAATATATTAGATATATAATATATATAATATATATTTTGGATATAATATATATGGTTATTGTTGATTTAGGTTGAATCGACCTTTAACTCTCTTAGATCAATCTTAAATTCTTAAAATTAAGAACCAACTCACACAATACTGATCTGGAAATCTTATAATCAAGAACTGACCCAATATCCTTGAAAATTGAATCAAAACCAAAATGATTGGATCGGTTCATGGTCAATTTAGAATTGATCATAGATCTATGCTCATCCTGAAGAGGGAGGGCCCCAATCTGTCTTCTATCAATTTGTCCTCCGCCCCTTTTTGACTTTCCCTTTCCTCTCCTATTTTCTTTCCTTTTCTTTTATTCCCTCCGCTCTTTTCTTTTTTACTTTACGCCCTTCTTGTCTATTCTCCCCTTCTATACGTTCAGACTATAGGAGGCTAGACCCCAACTTTTGTACTAGACCAGAGGAATTTTTTTTTTTTATAATTTTATTTCCTCTCCCCTCTCCCCCCCCTTTCCTCTTTCTTTTCATTTTTTACTTTTTTTTTTCTTTCTCTTTTACTCTTCGCCTCTCTCTTCTTCTTCACGTGATCTTCTTCTTGCAGACCCTATGCAAATGTCAGACTTAACAAAAGAGGGGTACGGATTAGCATGCTCCGAATTAGGCCGAACCATCCTCAACTCCAAGATCAATTCACATTATTTTGATCCTCAATTTTTTAGATCGAAGATGGATCCTATTGAGTCTAGGATAGAAGACCGAATTGACTTACTGTATTCAATCCAATTCTAAAGTCAATTTGAAACCAACTAATAATTAATTTATTTTATTTTTTATACTCCTTAAAAAAAAAAATCTACAACTCCAAATTACATATCCATTGATAATGATATGACGTTATACAACCAAATTATAAATACAAATATATTTTCAACAAATTTAAGATGATGTAATAATAGAAATTTTTTTGATAAAGATATAATAATAAAAACCCTTTTACACTTGCTAAAAGCAAGAAACCATAAAAATGATTAAAACCATTCATAAGAATATGGGACAAGATGAAAAGTTTATATAATCATCTATTAATAATACTCATAACACCATATGCAAAGATATTATAAATAATATATTAAATATATAATATATATAATATATATTTTGGATATAATATATATAATTATGGTTAATTTAGGTTGAATCGACCTTAAATTCTTTTAGATTAATCTTAAATTTTAAAATTGAGAATTAATACACACAATATTGATCTGGAAATCTTAGAATCAAGAACTGACCCAATATCTTTGAAAATTGAATCAAAACCAAAATGATTGGATCAGTTTAGAATTGATCGTAGATCTATGCTCATCCTAAAGAGGGAGGGCCCCAATCTGTCTTCTATCAATTTGTCCTCCGCCCTTTTTTGACTTTCCCTTTCCTCTCCTATTTTCTTTCCTTTTCTTTTATTCCCTCCGCTCTTTTCTTTTTAACTTTACGCCCTTCTTGTCTATTCTCCCCTTCTATACATTCAGACTATAGGAGGCTAGACCCCAACTTTTGTACTAGACCAGAGGATTTTTTTTTTTTTAATTTTATTTCCTCTCCCCTCTCCCCTCTTTCCTCTTTCTTTTCATTTTTTACTCTCACTAGCCTAGACCCCAACTTTTGTACTTGACCAGAGGATTTTTTTTTTTAATAATATTATTTCCCCACCCCCCTTTTGTCTTTCTTTTCATTTTTACTCTCACTGGCGCATCTCCAACCCACAACCCTATATTATTAGAAATTAAATCAAATTTATTAAAATATATAGATTATCAAGTTATCGATGACAATGGAGGAGTTGCCAATGTCAATCAATTATCGCATTGTGGATATTTCAGTTTGATACCAAAGATTGCTCGATATACATATTAAACAAGAGTTATCATTATAACGTTTTTTTTGAGAAGTCTGTTTATATTTCTATATCGTGATTGTTAGTGTTTTAAGGTGCAATTAATGTTTTGTAAATTCCTAACATTTATCTCCTCAAAACGTTGACTATATTTATGAAGAAAAGTAAAAGTTATGTAACAAGTTTATAAATGTGGAAGTCTTGTAATCGTTCTTATAAGGTGAAATAAGGTTAATTTAAATAAAAAGCTTATCTATCTCATTCTCTTCTTTGTGTAAGTTGTGAGTATTTCACCTTCATTTTCTCCCAACAAATTGGTATTAGAGCTCACAATTTATGATCATGGCCTCAACAAATACTTAACTTCCTCTTCAATACCCTCATCTTATTAAAGAAAATTATGATAATCGGGCCATTAAAAATGAAAGCTCTACTTAGCGTCTATGGTGTATTGGAACTTGTTAATACTAGCTATGATGAGCAGAGGACGAAGTCACCTTGAGCTAGAACTAGAGGAATGCCTTAGAGAAAGTTCAAATAATAGATCAATATGCCTTGTCAATTATCTATGAAGCTTTAGATGATTCCATGTTCAAAGGGTTTTGAACACCACTACTACTAAGGAGCATGGGAGAAAGTTCAAATAATAGATGAAATGGTTATTTTATCAATGCACTATTAGTTGAATTTACTCTAAATCGATCACTCATGAGTTAACTAATTTATTGGGAGAGGCCATAAAAAATTAAAATGTGCACAACCAGAGAATTCAATTAGGGATTAGATCGCTCAACCATAAAAATCGACAAGGGATAATATTATGCTATTACAAGTCAATAAGCGAATGGATATAAATTAATTTGATAGAAGTACGTAGTTATTTTACGAGTAATTCCGTACGATTACGATACTCGCTGTGACTGATAGTGAACCAATTTCCTATTGATCTTATACTTAGGGTAATTAATTGATTTCTCGTGATTACATGACAACCGAAGGTTATCCATGATTTGAAGAAGTACAAACTTGAGTTGAAAATTTATCAACCATGGGTCAAACGCATAGGAGACATCCGATAGTTTAAGTCGCACTAACGTTGTATTCAATCAATTTTTAATCATGGATTTTAATCCAATTTTATGTATCAAACTTTCAAGGATTTCAAGATGAACCTATTAGATGTCGCCTCATTTATTTGCCAAATTACCGATAAGCTTTAAATTCTAGATTAGGAATAGTAGGTCGAGAATTGGAAGTTGAAAAAAGAAGCTAGGTTAAGAGAGCCCAGTGGGCCTCACACCTAGGAGGTTTGGCCAAGTTAACCCAATGAAGCCCATCCATGCCCATTTCAAGGAATTGGGCTTAAGAGCAAAATTGAAATTTATATAACCATTGGTGAAATGACTAAATTGCCCTTTCTAAAAGACTTGGGCATTGATGAAGACAAAGGGGCAAGATGCATGGATAGGAGAGTTTTAGGGAGAGTTAGTGAGAGATTTGGATCTCTCTCTCTCTCTCTCTCTCTCTCTCTCTCTCTCTCTGGTTTGGTTGACCCTCCCTTCCCCTTCCATCTCTCTTAGTTTTCTCTTCTACTTCTCCTTCTCTTCACCACCACTACCACCACCATTCACCACCACCATCATTGTCCCTTATGTCACCTGTCGCCATGCTTCATCGTCACTCACACCACTGTCGTCCATGTTGTCCACCGTCCTTACCGCCAAGCATGCCAAGCTCCTTGGTTGTGAGGCTTACGCCACTCGTGGTCATGCGTTGTCCGCAAGCTGTCACCATTGTTGGTGCCGTCGTTTGAACCATGACCACGTTGTCGTTGCCGTCGCGCCACCGTCACTATTAGCTCGCTATTGCCATTTTACATTGAGTTAACTTCCAAATCTTTAATTATGGTGTTAATTGCGTTTAGGGGTAGTTTTATATTAAGGTTAATTGTAGTTACTTTTAACTAATGATGGCCTAGTGGATAAGTTATTGCGAAAAGTGATAAGTCAAATTGATAGGTTATCATAATAGGTGATAATTAGTGGTGATAGATTATCAAGGAAAGTGATACGATGGAAGTGATAACCTATCATGAAAAAAATGAAAGCTATCACTAAAGGAGTGATAAGCTATCATCAATTAGGTGATAAGCTTCAATAAAATGGTGGTAAACTATCAAAACATATGTGATAAGTTATTGCTAAATAGACAATAAGCTATCATTGATAGAGCAATAAGTTATCGCAATAGGGCGATAAGTAGTGATTATATGTATTTTATGCTTGAGTTATGAGATGAATTTATACATGTTTTATGGTGCTTGAAGCTTGTGATGCCATGAAAAATGATTGCCCATTTAGAAACCTCGGTCGCTATATTTTAAGAAAGGTTTTATGGATATATAAATGGTAATTCATGAGGAGTTGTGTTTGGGTGCCATATTTTATATGTCAAATGGGGCAATGATGTTTTAAAATGAAAGTATACAAAGTTTGATGGGTTAATTATATGTATGTCATCATGTGTGATTATTTTACCGCAATTTTATGTGTGAAAGTTGCAATAGTTGGTTGTATGAGCATGAACCGAATATGTACCGGCTAATTGATGAGAAATGAAATTGGCATAAGTGGGTGGTGTGCTCGTGTGGTCACTTAAAGGAACCTGTCACCTAACGAGAGTTTGGGGATGATGTCCAATTTTATTGGATACCTAGTGGGGGTCTAGATGTCAAATTGTGATTAAAGCCGAATCGATGCTCCTTATGGAATGCTATCTATGTCGGGGGACAAAGACAATGCCATGTCTGATGGGGTGGGACGATACCCAATCATGTCAAAAAACCGCCAACTCTTGTGTTGGCCGTGACCTGAGTGGTTGTAATAATTGGAATATGCATGAATGCATTGTGCATGGAAAAATATAAGGAGTCTTCTGATTATATGTTATACTTGATGCAATGCTATTGGCATGTGGTAGTTGGTATTAAGTAGGGGCATGGCAAGGTGAGATAAAAATACCTGTGGGTTTAGTTGACAGTTTGATGTTTGTTTTTGGGTTGAATTGCTTGATCATGATTATAGTTAAGGCAAAGTGGGGATCGCTTTGCTATTGATCCGCCGTCGATATAATGTCGCATGCATAGGTTGCACCCGAGACAAGTTAGCATCCTAAAAAAGGTTTAAGTTATTAACTTACTTAGATTTTATCTCATTTGTTGTCGTTTATTGTTTTTAGGCCCATAGTCAGGGGAACCGTCATGTTCGGTTCGGAGTTTTTAAGAACCAAGACACTGTTGTAACCTTGTACCCCATCCCGGGGACTGACCATGTTTATGAGTTTTTTGTTACTACAATTTGGGTAGACGATGAATTGGCCAATTGGGTGGCTCATAGGTTTAAAGCATGGTTCATTTAGGTTGCGAATGAACATTTTGGCCTGATGCGTGCTTTTGATGGATCACCTGACGGGGGTCCTAGAAAGCAAATTTGGGATGCAATGGATATTGACACCTCATATGGTGCCGTAGAGGATCCATAGACTAACTCGGATGAGAAATACCCCTCCAATTATGACCCTGAGACTCCACCCAAATACCATGGCTTGTTATGGACATGAGACATATCACTTTTTGGCTCGCCCTTGCGTTAGAGAAGTTTAACTTAACCCTGACCTCCTGCTGGTTTTTGTGTTGATTGATGGAAATTGTTGTTGTAAAGGCCTGTAAGTATTAAACTTCATGGGGTTAATAAGTATATAAATAAAAGTAGTGCTTTTGGAAATGTTTGTTGTTATTTTACACTATCCTTACTATTATGATTGACTAGGTGATTATTATATGTTTTCGCTTGTGTTTAATTGAAAGATAAAATAAATGGGCCGACAACATCTAAATGACCAAAGAGAAATAGGGGTTATTGCGTGCTTGAGGGTCGGTGTGTGACATAAAGAATAAAATATCTCGATGTCTAAAGACATGTGTAGATGATCCTTCATGGTTATGGCATTTGAGGTTCAACCATCAAAATTTTGGTGGACTTAACTACTTTTCTGCAAGAAGATGGTTTATGGCTTACCACATATTGATCACCTTAATTAATTATGTGAAGAGTGCGTTATCAATAAGCATTCTAGAAATAGTTTTCCCAAGGAAACAACTTATCGAGTGAAGAAGTCACTTGAATTGATTTATTCTTATGTGTGTGGCCCAATCACTCCTCACTCATATAGTAATCATCGATATTTTGTTACATTTATTGATAATTTTACTCGAAAAAGTTGGGTGTATCTTTTGAGAAAAAGAAGAAGACAAAAGTGTTTGATACTTTCAAACAATTCAAGAACTTGGCTGAAAACGAGAGTGGCTATTTTATCAAAGCTATGATCGTGGCAGAGAATTCACTTCAGCCATATTCAACAAATTCTATGAGGATCATGGTATTCGGCTTTTCTTGACTGCTTTGTATTCTCCTCAACAAAATGACGTAACTAAACAAAAAAATAGAACCATTTTTAACATCGTTCGAAACATGTTGAAGAGTAAAAATTTGCCCAAGAAGTTCTAGGCTAAAGCTATTTCGTGTGCAATCTATCTTCAAAATAGATGTTTCACTAGCGGTGTAAGTGGTTCGATTCATTTCCATTTTTTGGAAAACCAAACTAATAAGGAAATTCACCAAACCGAACCAAAATCCGATCAGATTTGAACCGCAAATCCTAGTTCGATTTGGTTTGGCTCGGCTTGTTTTGGTTTTCGGTTTTTACTTTCGTTTTTTTTTTTTTTTTTGCTGTTATATATTATAAGATTAATTTTCCAATCAAGTTGTCTTTTGCCCAGCAAGATAAAAACTTCATTAGTTTTCATAAGAATTCAATTTTTTAATTAGGTGAGAAAATAAATTCAATATACCACTATTACTTTTCCAAATGAAAACAATTTTGCGAATGCTATCACGTAGAGATAAATAAAATACATATCAACAATTAAAAAGCATTTAAATTTACTCATTGTATTTACACTAAATTAAATTGAACGCGTCCAAGAATTTAGTGCTTCATTTGCTTATGAATAGCATTGTATCATTTGGTAATTTTCTTTCCTTTTTACTTTTCAAGTTGTGCACTTTGTTATGTAATTGACTAATTGGTGCCTTCATGCATCCACATGATCTTGTAGTTCTCATATGCGACCCGAGTGGGAAGTGAGAAGAGATCTCCAAATGCAATAAACCAAAGATTGAGCGGATCAAGATAACATAGATAATGTGATCGAAACACCAGGGTTGTGAAGCTATTCCACTTTCAAGGGCAAGTTTTTCAAGGGCTGATGGCCTGGGCAATTATTCAATTCATGGGCCAGCTTGAAGCTATTTCACTTTCACATGCATTAGCCCCCTTTTTCAAATCTTTCATCAAGAAATTACTCACACAGATGAGTCACCACCGGGTGTGTCATACAACTTCTGTGGAAAGAAAAATTTCAGCAGGGTCTTAGACATAGCCATACATGCATCCATGCATCGAGATCAAGATAGAGAGAGAGAGAGAGAGAGAGAGAGATACACTTCCTCCTGGGAAAGCCTCAATTTGAGTTGGCCCTAACGTTGTTCCGGGGACAGCAGATTCGTCAGGTTTATATCACGGAGCTGCTGCTCTGCCATCAGCTCTGAAGTAAACATGAATAAATGGTTGGCATTAAGAAAAGAACTAAGCAAAAAATGAAAGAAAAAAGAACAAACATAAATATCATGAACAATGACTAAATTATAATTCCATGCACAAATTATGATGTGCGAAAGGGTATCATAACATTGACAGACCTATTAGGGTACTTGCCGGTAGTAGAAAAGGACAACCATCTCGTAGTACAATCCTTCTAAATAAGTACCTCAAAAGACTAGATATCCTGTTAAAGAAAATTAAAGCCCCATGGGCTAAATACTTATGACTCGCCCATTTAGATGGATTTACTAATTTCATCCTCAAGTTTTCTTATTGAACATGATAGTTGGGTAGGACATCAAAAAATCAAGCAGCAACATAAACCAAATTACCAAAATAAGGGAAAAGGAAAAGCATCGTAAAGTTGCATGTAAACGTCGAAGTTTCCTGTTAAGTTCATCTTAGCAACACTAAAGCCAGGTATGACAATTTTTGCGTCTCAAGATTTGATATCTTTGCACTTGCTGACATCATTTCGCTTTCTTCCTCAAGCTGCACATGACATAACATTAACATTTTATAAGGACTCTTTTCCTTTTAACTCCTTTTTTCATAGAAGCATATAATACTTCCTTAAGTTCTATGGTACCGCGATAAAAGCCCACATGAACGGATACAAAAAGCTTATCCTTGTTGTACCCATGATGTTGCATTTAATGTTTAAACTTCAAGCGCTAGTTCTTTCATCATATTACCACTTGAAGTGGAAACCAGTAAAACTCATCCATTACAAATGGCGCCTTACCTTTCTTAACGTTCATTATTACACTCCTTTGTAATGTTCTCAATAGCTATATAGTAAGAATGAAGTTACATTGGAAGTCCAAACTATGAGTTTTAATAAAAAGGCATTATTAGGGAATTGCTGCTGTCACTAGAAAAAATGTTGTTGACACACGTAGTATATTTTATGTACCTACTAATAGTAAAGACATGGTTATCCAAATCAATGGTTTCATCATTATGAACTTTGAATTCAGATAATAGAGCATAACTAAGTTAAACTCTCCCGGAGGAATGGGGGAAATACCAACATAAGGCCAAATCTCAAGTTTAGTAAAAAAATGCTTTATGATTTATTAGTACTTATGTCAATTGGACTTGTGATGCTTTTTTAATCAAAATTTAGGCTTTTTATGTTGATGTTGGAATACGCACAATACTGGCACGGCACGTGCACGATGCTAGCACGACACATGCATAACACACTTAGGGCACATAATTTTTATAAAGTAGTAATGTGATAATATCGTGATTGTCATTTCCTTTCGTCTCCTAGTGTCTCAAAAAACTCGAGCTACAACTATTTTTCTTTTTCTTTTTCTTTTCTGTTCATCCCTTTTCACAATTTGTCTTTCCTTCTGTTTGTGACACAAAAATGAAGCACTCTTTCTTTTCATGGTTTGGCATTCTTTTATCATCAAATTTGGTTTTCCTCCAACTCAAGCCCTAACCCTAGCCCTAAATGAAGCGGGAGTAAAAGATTTAAGAAAAAGTGAGCTCTTTGAGAAGAAATAAGATGAGGAAATGATTTTTACTTATTTTGATAATTCTCATCTAGAAGGGGTTTCTTAGCAAAATCCTTCAAAAAAACATTCCTCGTTACAAAAGCCATTGTCCTTGAAAAACTCCCGTATGATGCTGTCACATGCATTCTTACGAAGGATTGGTGGAATGATTATATCGCTGGCCTCCCTTGGTACGTGCCTCACCGTCATTGACCAAAGCCAGGGGGATGTCAAGTGGGCACCGACCATCTGCTTCCTCTTGTTGGCGTTCTACGTGATCTCCTTCTCTGTTGGGATGGGGCCAATTGCATCAATATATAGCTCAGAGATGTTCCCTCTAAGGTTGTGTGTACGAGGGTGTGCAATAGGTGTCACTATGAGCCAGTTGGCAAGATGTTTAATATCCTTCGGATTCATGTTTTACTTCCAACATAAGGCCAAACCACAATTTAGTCAAAAATACTTTATGACTTATTAGTACTTATGTCAATTGGATCTGTTATCATTTTTTAATCCAAATTTATATTGTTTATGTTGATGTTGGAATATGTACATAATACGCACGATGCCGGCACGTCATGTGCACGATGCTGGCACGGCACGTGCACGATGCTAGCACGACACGTATATAACACACTTATGGCACATAATTTTTATAAAGTAGCAATGTGATAAAATTAGGATAATAACTAAGATTGTTTTCTGCCCAGCGGCTCAGGCTCAAATTATGGAAATGATTATTTTTCATGCCTTTTGTCTTTTGGATAGGTAATATCAAAAGATAATATATAATAAAAAAATAATAAAAAATTGAAAATTCCAAAAATTAATGAAAATCAGAAATATTTAGAAAAAAAAAACTTAATTTTTTATTTCATTTTGTATGTTTTCAATCTCTTATACATAATTATGATTTACTTGGGAACATTAGGATAATAACTAATATTTTCATTTTGAAATTTTGGCAAACATAGGATTGATGAGTAAGGGGATAGTATACATAAAGCCTGACCAACAAACGAATGATGAGTTCAAGGATCATCTTATGGGGGTTTCAAAGTTATCCTCCCCTATTGGGTTAATACTCGCTTGGTGGATCCCCAACAAGATTGGTTACCATTGCAAAATAGAGTTGGTAAGCAAGTATCTTCTTCGTCGGAGCCCTCATTGTGACCATTAAGGATGACTATTTCATCCTTGTGGTTGGCCGCTTCATAATTAATATTGTTGCAACCTATACCCTCATCATCATTTCCATTTATATTGCTAAAATCACTCCAGTCTCTTATCGGGCTTGCTCACCTCTTTCCTAAGGTACTCCTTTCATTTCTTTTTTTTTTCCCCCAAAATTTGTAACATATTTTTGTTTTTTAATTTATCATCAATGATTGTCGGGGGAAGAATTAAGGTTAGATATTTAAAGTTAAAGGAAGGTGATTGCTTTCTTATACGTGTTTTGGTGGTTCAAGTATTCATCGACATGGGCACCCTCCTCAGTGACATCTCCCACTTTTTCTTATTTAGGATTCACTCTAACCTCGGCTGGCATCTCTTACTTAGCATAGGAGGAATCCCCTTCTTGCTCATTTTTTGGGTCTTCGCCATGCTAGAATCCCATCGATGGCTTATCACGCAAGGTAGTCAGCACGATGCGAAACATATCCTTGCCCAGATCTCCAACTCTGAGGAGGAGGCTACAGTCCAACTTGCCAATATTAAGGACTCTTTTGGTATCCCTGAAGAGAACAACAACGACATCATCGAGGTCACCAGCCAAGGCGATTGGGGGGACAAGTGGTGGGATCTCCACTGGACCTCGCCTGCCTTACACATGCTTGCCTACACTACTAGAATCTACTTCATCCAACAAGCTTTTAGGAGTGACACCATCATCCTTTACAGCCCTTCCATTTTTGATAGGGCTAGCATTATCTCCAACACCACAAATCTCCTCTTGGCCATAGCATTAGATGTTGTGAAGATTATTTGCACCCTCTTAGCCGCTTTCCTTCTTGATCGAATCGGGCAACGACCGTTGTTGCTGACTAGTATTGGTGGAATGATTATATTGCTAGCCTCACTTGGTACATGCCTCATCGTCATTTACCAGAGCCAGGGGGTGGTCAAGTGGGCACCGACCATCTATTTCCTCTTGTTGGTGTGCTACGTGGCCTCCTTCTCCATTGGGATGGGGCCAATTGCATCAATATATAGCTCAGAGGCGTTCCCTCTAAGGTTGCGTGTACAATAGGTGTCGCTATGAGCCAACTGGCAAGATGTTTAATATCCTTTGGATTCGTGTTTTACTTCCAACATAAGGCTGAACCTCAATTTTGTCAAAAATACTTTATGACTTATTAGTACTTATGTCAATTGAATTTGTTATCCTTTTTTAATCCAAATTTATATTGTTTATATTGATGTTGGAATATGTACATAATACGCACGATGCTAGCACGTCACATGCACGATGCCGGCACGGCACGTGCACGATGCTAGCACGATACGTGCATAACACACTTATGGCACATAATTTTTATAAAGTAGCAATGTGATGACATTAGGATAATAACTAAGATTGTTTTCTGCCCAGCAGCTTAGGCTCAAATTATGGAAAGGATTATTTTTCATGCCTTTTGTCTTTTGGATAGGTAACATCAAAAGATAATATATAATAGAAAAATAATAAAAAATTGAAAATTCCGAAAATTAATGAAAATCACAAATATTTAGAAAAAAAAAACTTAATCTTTTTTATTTTTTATGTTTTCAATTTATTGTACATAATTATGATTTACTTGAGAACATTAGGATAATAACTAAGATTTTCATTTTGAAATTTTGGCAGACATAGGACTGATGAGTAAGAGGATAGCATACATAAAGCCCAACCAACAAACAAATGATGAATTCGAGGCTCATCTAATGGGGGTTTCAAAGTTATCCTCCCTTATTTGGTTGATACTAGCTTGGTGGATCCCCGACAAGATTGGTTACCATTGCAAAATAGGGTTTATAGCAAGCATCTTCTTCGTTGGAGCTCTCATTGTGACCATTAAGGATGACTACTTCATCCTTGTAGTTGGCCGCTTCATAATTAATATTGCTACGAGCTATACCCTTATCATCGTTCCCATTTATATTGCCGAAATCTCTATAGTCTCTTATTGGGGCTTGCTCACCTCCTTGCTAAGGTACTCCTTTCATTTCTTTTTTTTTTCCCCAAATTTTGCAACATAATTTTGTTTTTTTACTTTATCATCAATGATTGTCGAGGGAAAAATTAAGGTTAGATATTTAAAGTTAAAGGAAGGTAATTGCTTTCTTATACGTGTTTTGGTGGTTCAAGTATTCATCGACATGGGCACCCTCCTCAGTGACATCTCCCACTTTTTCTTATGTAGGATTCACTCTAACATCGGCTGGCATCTCTTACTCAGCATAGGAGGAATCCCCTTCTTGCTCATTTTTTGGGTCTTCGCCATGCCAGAATCCCCTCGATGGCTTATCATGCAAGGCCGTCAACGCGATGCAAAGCATATCCTTGCCTAGATCTCCAACATTGAGGAGGAGGCTACAGTCCAGCTTGCCAAGATTAAGGAGGCTGTTGGCATCCATGAAGAGAACAACGACAACATCATCGATGTCATCAGCCAGGGAGCTTGGGGGGACATGTGGCGAGATCTCCACTGGACCTCACCCGCCTTATACATGCTTGCATGCATTATTGGAATCTACTTCATCCAACAAGCTTTTGGGAGTGACACCATCATCCTTTACAACCCTTCCATTTTTTTTATAGGGCTAGCATTATCTCCAACACCACAAAGCTCCTCTTGGCCATAGCACTCGATGTTGTGAAGATTATTTGCACCCTCTTAGCCGCTTTCCTTCTTGATTGAATCGGGCGACGACCGTTGTTGCTGACTAGTATTGGTGGAATGATTATGTTGCTGGCCTCCCTTAGTACATGCCTCACCATCATTGACCAAAGCCAGGGGGTGGTCAAGTGGGCACTAACCATCTGCTTCCTCTTGTTGGTGTGCTATGTGGCCTCTTTCTCCATTGGGATGGGGCCAATTGCATCAATATATAGCTCGGAGGTGTTCCCTCTATGGTTGCGTGTATGATTGTGTGCAATAGGCGTTGCTATGAGCCAGCTGGCAAGCAATTTAATATCCTTTGGATTCTTGTTTTATTTCCAGAAAATTACTATTGGTGGGCTGCCATTCTTCATATTTATGCTTGTGTCGATCCTAGCATGGGTCTGCTTCTACCTTATCATGCCAGAGTCGAAGGTGAGGAATCTAGAACAGATGGCAAAATTTTTTGGTTAATGGATCCATTGGAGGTCCTTAGTCAGAGAACTAGAAGGTCGAAGGAGTAGCGCAACTGAAGGCGCTTAATATTATATTTAGAATTTTGAATTCTCCTCACTTGTGAGGATGACGTCAAATTAGTACTATCTAGGAATCTTGAACATCTCAATTAAATGCTATTGAACTTGTAATCATTGAATTTCACTTGACGATAGTTTATTCGATATTATTATGCGTAGTGTTGCTCCTTTACAATGCAATAACTCATTCAATTTATAACTTATTTTATGAACATGACATTGTTTCATATATACACTTTGTAGTATTAGATATACCGGCACCCTATATCTATAACATCCGTAGCAATTTGGAAATTGGATTTATTGAAAACCTGAGCCCTTAATGTTGGATAAGCAGGCCGAATCGAGTTGAGCTCCATCTAATCGGGCATATCACGTAAGAGAGTAGGCATGCAAAAAATTCAAGCTTATTTGAGTTTGAGTATTGGTCAACCCTAACTCAGCTCGACGACACCAGTAATTGATGTTAAGGGTTTCTAGACTTCACCTTTCTATTTCAAAAAACTCTTGTTTTGAGTTTCCACATGGAGACAAATGATTAGCTCATTAAAGTCAATTTGTGGATTGAAAAGAAAGATATGTAGAATAATATTAATGATGTGTTCTCTTCAGCTTGAATGAAAGGTAAAACTAAACCTCTTTATACTTGGCCGTCAAAATTTAAAATATCATTTAAATTTAAAAAAAAATCATATACAAGTTAATGTCTACACTTTTATGAAAATTTCAAGGGTTCAAGATTAAAAAGAGAGAAGTCAAAATACACGGACTACAATTTTTTGATTATATGAAATGCAAGATTTAAAAATTGATCTTGATACTCTAAATTGTCAAGTGAGATAAAAAAAAACAGAGAGAGAGAGAGAGAGAGAGAGAGAGAGAGAGAGAGAGAGAGAGAGAGAGAGAGAGAGAGGAAAATTGACAAATTATTTGAAATTCAAGATTATAGGGCAACATATATATGAAGTGACATAAAGTATCATATTTTGTGGAGGTCTTGATTCAGTCCACCCGCTAGGTCCATCTCATAAATGTGTGAGCTTGTCTTTCGATGGTGACCGAGAGCATGCATCATTCAGTGACGACAATAGCTACTGTGATTTCCCTCTTCGTACGTATGAAATGATGGATGAACCACAATTCACTCATTTTTAAGGGTTTTTGCTTATTTAAATGAAACTACATACATTGAATGTAATGCAATTATTCTAAATGCAATGATGCACAAGATATATCTATATCAAGATGACATGCAACGTATAATTAAATGAGCCTAACATGCAAGCTATATGTTATGTGATTTTAATTAAATGACCTAATCTAATGACGGAAGATGATAACGTGCAACTATCTTTGGATGTGTTGACAGACGAATTTTTGTTGACATTTTACATATTCATTTATTTTACAAAAGCATTAAAATTTATAAAAGATAAAAAGCCAAAAAAAAAATTGAAAAATGAATAAAGTGGACCAGAAAAAAAAAAAATGCAAAAAAAGGAAATAAAAGGATAAGTGAAGATATACATAAAATAATATTTATAAAAAAAAAAACACATGAGGTGCCTCCTTGCCACATCAATTTAGGCGTCCGCTTATTTTGTAAAACAAGAAAAATTAATAAAAAGGTAAAAACATAAAAAAAAAAAAAAATTATAATAAACAAGAAAAATAGACAATATGTATTTGTATAGCCCGGCCCAAGCTGTCCTCTTCTTCCTTGGCACGCTCACGTTGGGGAGAAGGGGGTTCGCATAATCAACGGCGATTTGGAGTCGAGCGGATTCGATCGATTTCCCCTTCTTTGCTCGTCGGGACGGTGGACGGGGGTTGCGGGACATGCCGGTGATTATGGCTCCGGTTGACATCGCCAAACCTCAGCGGAGTAAGTGGGATCGACTTCGGCTCCTTGTTTGTTTTTGGAAGACGCTTTGCGTGCGGTGTTTATGTTCCAGAATGTTGATGGACGAGTTCATGTTTCCTTTATAATTTATTTGATGTCCTTGTACGCTAGCTTAGCTTAGGAGAAACCTAAATGAAGCTGTTGGGTATAACGGATCCCCAAAAACTGTATTCGACACTAAATCGAACCCCTAAAAGCAATGCGGAAGATAAGTCCGGGAAAACAACACGTATCACCGATCCTAAAGCACACCACGGATTCGAGCGTACCTTGTTAGCCACAGATTAGACACCAACACCAATAAGAGGAAGATAATTTGGCCATGTTCGATCCGATGATGACAATTCGCTTGGAATGGAAGAAAAACGTGCATTTTGCTTACTGTTTCCTTTTTGGAAGAGAGAGGGAGTGGGAAAAAGACGTACGTACGTTATGCACCAAAATGTGCGTTCTCCCTCTCTCTCATCCCTTTTATACCTCCCTCCATCCACAGGCTCTATTCCTATGGGCCAGGCTTTTAGGCCCAATATGGGCGGATGGGCCTTAAGCCCATCACTAATAAAACCATCATCTCCCACTCGCATATGATCGGCCGAACAGGATTCTTTTTACCTCTCTTCAACGTTCATACTGGTGAATAATCCGTGCAATCAGCATACTTTGAAAGCTCGTTGTTATACATCTGTTAGGAATATATATCAGCTCATAATGGGCGTCACACTCTGAGTAGATTTAGTATGTAGTATCCTAGATCGATCGATCACATTTATATCTCTCTTGATCTCTTTCAAACAATGATATATATATATATATATTGTATTCACAATTATAATTATCACAAAGACAGTTATAATTGGTCAATCAGTGAATACAAAACTACAATATGATTCTCCAAATTCGATATTCCTCTTCCTTTCAAACTCTCAATTTCAGTCCAACTTGCTTTTCTAGAAATGTCCCATTAGATCAAATCAACTCATGACCATTGGCAACATCCTAAGATAGTAAACACTAAATAGAAATCTTGAGAATAAGTAAGAGTCATGAGGGCACTAAAATTGAGGAACTCTTTTCCTCAAGAGTCTCACACGTCATTAAAGTTGAGATCAAACTTTTTTCCACTCTTATTGGTCTGCTCATGCATACGTAGTATGAAATATGTATTACGGTATTAACTCATTTCCCATGGAGCGTATGTCTACACTTTCAATACTGTACAGATGATAGTTCAGACATACCCAATGTCTAACTTGAGTTCACGTATCTACTCATTCACAAAATTCATCATAACTCACATCTAGCATCATAGACAGATAAAGTAAAATATGTTGGTTATTTTACTTTCGGACACAGTAAATATTATGTCATTATCTTAACACTTAGTTAAGGCAACATACGTATTTTAAGCTTGAGCTCTCGATTATCACCTAGATAATAAGCTTAAAAACAGTCCCATCTCTATTTATCACACAGTAAATAGAGACGATTACCCATGTGAGTGGACTAATCTTTTATCTGTCTGACATAATTCCTTAACTTAAAATAATGCACTGAGCATTAAGATGCATAAAGATCATACAAAGATTCATAGGCATTAATCAATGAAAAAACAAAATTTCATAAATGTGAACAACTCAAGGAAATTACAATTCAGTACATCATACTCTACGCAATCCTAGATATTTTACATGACCACAAAACACATCTCTAGGTATTGGCTTTGTCATAGGATCTGCTACCATTCTATGCGTAGATATGTACTGTAAGTTCACATCCTTTCGTGCAACCATATCTTTTACAAAGTTATACTTGGTATCTATATGTTTGGTCTTGCCATGATATTTTGGATCTTTGGTGTACATTATAGCTGCTTAACTATCACAATTAACCAATAATGTATTTGTAGCTTTCTCAATAACACCTAAATGATCCAAAAATCTCTTAAGCCAAACTCTTTCTTGTACTGTTGCTGATAATGCCACAAACTCAGCTTCCATCGTGAATAAGGCTATACACGTTTGCTTCTTACTACTCCATGATATGACGCCATTGTTCAGTAAGAAAGCAAATCCAGAGGTAGATTTTCTTTCATCTAAATCTCATCCCCAATCAGCATCTGAATAGGCTTCAAGTCGCAGATCCTTTCCTTGGTAATTCAACTTGTAATCAGCAGTTCCCTTCAGATACCTCAGTATTCTCTTAACGGCCTTCCAATGTGCTGGACCTGGATTGGATTGGTATATACTCACCATTCCAACTGCAAAACATATGTCGGGTCTTGTACACATCATAGTATACATCAAACTCCCAACAACACTAGCATAAGGAACATGTTTCATTTGTTCCTTCTCTTGTGGAGTCCCTAGACACAATCTATGGCTCAATCCTTCACCTTTTGCAATAAGATTGTCTATGGGTACGAAATCGTTCAAGAACCTTATTTACATATGTTTCTTGTGAAAGAGACAACGATCTCTTCGAACGATCTCTTGAAATCTTAACTCCAAGAATGTATGCAGCCTCACCCATATCCTTCATCTCAAAGTTGGAAGACAACCAACTCTTGACAGTATTAACAAACTCTCTATTGCTTCCGGCAATTAGTATATCATCAACATATAATGATATAACCACAAATTGATCATTGGATTTTTTGATATATACACAATGATCCTCATCTATCATTGTAAAGTCATATGCCATTATGGCATTATGAAAACGTATATAACATTATCTCGATGATTGCTTAAGGCCATATATCAACCTCAAAAGTCGACATACCTTTTCTTCTTGACCTTTTACTATGAAACCAACAAGTTGTTCCATATATATTTCTTCATATAATTCTCCATTGATGAAAGCAGTCTTTACATCCATTTGATATAACTCAAGATCCATACTAGCTACTATTGCCAGAATAATGCAAATCAAGGTAAATCTTACTACAGGAGAAAACGTATCTTCATAATCAATTCTTTCCTGTTGATTATACCCCTTCGCCACAATGCAAGCCTTATGCCTTTCTATCGAGCCATCAGCCTTTCGCTTTATTTTGAGAACCCACTTCTTTTTTTTTTTTTTGGTGAAAGGTAAATAGAATATAAGGAGCTTGGAAAATTACAAAAGATCGGGTCCATAACCTACACTCTCATAACATAAGAGTGGAGGGGAATCGATGTAAAACGAGCAAGAACAGAAGCTAAGGAACAGCAAGCGAAGGCAATGGCGAAAGCCCCATACAACCCACGGAGACCCTCCGAACTAAACATATAAAGGCTAAGAACGGAGAAACCAGAACAGAGGCGAAAGAAAACAAGATTAGCGAGTAGAGAAGACCACCGGATCGAATCCCCAGCACCTTTGAAGCCTTTTGTTCCTCGGAGATGGAGGAACATTGGAGAAGGAAATAGCTTTGTCTCTGACCGCCTTAATAAGGTGATTTTTAATTGCAGGAATGGCTATTGCTTCACCCTGAAAAATAGCAGCATTCCTCTTCTTCCAAATTAGATGACACAAAGCTCGAAAGAGAATCGAACAATCCTGTGATAGAAATCCTTTCCACTGAAGAACTTCATAGCCCGAAAATGAGATCCTTCCAAATTTCCTGTTCTTCCACGGGAGGTTACACCTGGCGGTCCAAAAGAAGGCCAGAGGTGCCAAGGTGCGACAACCGAAGAAAAGATGGTCAATAGAGTCTGGAACTTCATTGCAAAAGGCACAAAGACTGTAGTCTATTCTGCCATGAGATAGAAGCATCGCCTGAGTAGGAAGGCGGTTTTTTGTTATAAGCCACAATATAAACTGATACCGCGGAGCAAGGGCGTTATCCCAAATGAGAGAGGCCCATTTGATCGGGTTTCTCTTGACCCTGATGGATTCCCGTGCCAAGGCAACCGAGTACGCACCAGAGGAATCGCAGCACCAAATAAATTTGTCCTGCACAGAGGATAGTGGCGGCAAAGCAATCAACCATCTTTCCAGAAAATTTCTGAATGCAATACCTATCGGGGAGTTGAGATCAGCTACCACTGCATAATCTGGTAGGCAGACTCTGTCCCTAAAAGAGATAGGGATGAATCCATCCAAAGGACCACACGGAACCCAATAGTCATGCCACAGCGAGACGGAGTACCCATTGCCAATCACCCTCCTGAAAGATAGGCGAAAAAAGGGCCTAAGCTGGAGAATCTTCTTCCACGTCTAGAAGCAAGTCCTTGGCTGAGTGGCAATCCAGAAATTTTTCTTCTTTAGGAAAACCGAATGAACCCATTGGCACCACAAGGATTCTTTATCGGAGAATAGGATCCATATATATTTAACCATAGAAGCCCTATTGCACTCATTTATATTCCGAATAGCTTTGCATCCTTTTAGAAGATCAACCAGTTCCCAGACTTGGTTTGATTTCATTGACTCAATTTCCTCTTCCATTGCATGAATCCATTTTTCCTTACTATGACAATTCAGAACCTCATTAATATTTCTTGGCTCATCCTCATCTTGTGGAGCAACTATAAAAGTTTCCCCTTCAATGTCAAAACGTCGATGGGGAATACTTTGGCGACTTGTTCGCCGTATGGGAGATTGTACACTTTGTACATCATTCCCTATCATGCTCCCACTTGGATTAGATAATGATGACGCCATTTCATCAAGTGGTTGCAATTAAGAATGAGTTAAATTCAATTCATCACTTCTCATATTACTCCTACTTGGACGAACTCCACTAATATCATTATCTTGATCCAAGGTTTCAAATAGGGAATAATCTTCACATATTTCTCCCTTCTTAGGAAATTCATCCTCTAAGAATGTGACATCTCGTGATTCAAATTCAGGTATACTCCCACTTTCCTGCTCACCTATGAACACATACCCTTTCGAGTGTTCGGGGTATCTTATGAAAATACTCTTCTTTCATCTGGGACCCAATTTCCCAAACTTGTGAGAGGACTCATGTGTATAGGCAGCACAACACCATGGCTTAAGAAAACTTAAGTCCGGTTTTCTACCTGTCCATAACTCATATGGAGTGGAAGTAACTGATTTGAAAGGCACCCGGTTAAGTATATAGGCAGCAGTTAACAATGCATTACTCTAAAAAGTGATAGGTAAGTTAGCATGCGCCATCATGGACCTAACCATTTCTAGTAGGGTTCTGTTTCTTCTCTCCGCAACACCATTTTGTTGAGGAGTATACCGAATAGAGAAATGTCTTTCTATTCCTTTTCCATAGCATAATTTTCTAAACTCATCAGATAGATATTCTCGACATCGATCGGACCTCAATGTTTTTATTTTCTTGTCTAATTGATTTTCTACCAGGTTCATAAACCTTTTGAAACAACTTATTGCTTTAGATTTATGAGAAATCAAATAGACATATCCAAATCGAGTATAATCATCTATAAAAGTGATGAAATAAACAGCCACATGCCTTCCTCTCACATTCATTGGATCACAGACATCATAATGGATTAAATACAGAGGAAATTCAGTTCTTTTACCTTTTCCAAATGGTTTCCGTGTCGTTTTCCCTTCTAGGCAATGTTTACATATGGGCAAATCGACTTTTTCAATGTTGCCCAACAAGCCCTCTTTGGCTAGTCTATTCATACGTTGTTGACCAATGTGACCAAGTCTAGCATGCCACACATTCACATCATTATCATATGAATTAGGAGACGTGATAAGGGAATAATAAATGTTTGCATTAACATAGTCAATATCTAATACAATGAAACCATCCAGAAAATAACCACAACCATAGTAATTTGTATTCAAAAATAAATCCACACCTCTATTATAGAAGTTCATATTAAAACCTAGTTTAACCAACACCAAAACAGACACTAAATTTCGACAAATCTCCAGAGCATATAATACATCATGTAGGAACAAAGTGCATCCACCACGTATATTCAGTTGGCATGTGCCAATTCCTTTCACTTCAGCTTTGGAATTGTTTCCCACATAGATCCACTTAGTTCCAGTTGGTACTCGTCGGAATTTCACGAAGGATCCTCTATCCTTCGCCACATGGTCTATCGCTCCTGAATCCATAGTCCACAAAGGATTAGACTTAGTTAAGAACACAGAACTCGACACAAAAGCAAAGTTCTGATAAGTACAAGGGGTGCATACCTTCTTTGGCTCACGACAGTCGCGAGCATAGTGACCCTTCTTGTTATAGTTGTAACATTTCACCCTTACAAGATTTTTCATGCGATGACACTTTCCTCTATCATGTTGGTTAAACTTGGGTTTCTTCCCTAAAGGACCTGCTTCCTTGCCTTTCCTTTTATCAAACCAGTTAAGGCGTTTGCGCTTGGAGCTTGAAGCTCCATATGAGCTAGAACTAGCATGATAGAGTTCAGCATCCAGATTAGCCGCCAAGAGGCAATCCTTTTCTAGCTCAAGATGGCGCATAGCATCCTCAAAGGTGTTGATATTATCATTATGGGTCAGGTGCACCTTCATATGCTCACAATTCTGAGGCAATGAACGAATCACTGATTGCACTTGCTGCTCATCTGTCAGGACATGGCCAGCATCTTTCAGCTCATTTATCATGTTTGACATCTTTCTAAGATGTTGCTTCATGGTCTGACCATGAGGCTTCTTATAAGAGTCAAACCCAATAGTGAGATGCCTTAGTCTGGTCACCGAAGTATGACCAAATATTGCTGTCAATGCTTCCCACATTTCCTTGGCATTGTCAAAACGCTTAAACTCTCGCATGACGTCATTCTCCATGCTGCTCAGCAACGTAATGTGAGCAAGAGAGTTCTTTCTTTTCCATGCAGCAAATGCTTCCTTATCTCTCTTGTGTTGCACAGTGTTTCATTCTTCAGGTTCTATCATAGTCAAGTTAAGAGCTTCTAGTGCCTCTTGCTCTTCCAGCACATATTGGATTTTCATGTGCCATATTTCATAGTTGTCACCATTGAGCTTTCACCTTTGTTCAGCTCGGCAACTATACTTTTTGTGGATGAAGCCATTGATCTGAACACATCAGACATATATGCACGGATTATTAATGTCTATCATTTATGCATCCCTATTTGCATAGACCCATCATATTAATGAATAATTTCAAGCAAGTCTTCAAAATCAAAAGGTCATTATGTTTCTAATCAACATCCAAAAATCCTAACTTAAAATTATCATTAATATAATTGTCTTATGCAAAGTAAATTCTATGAAGCTACAAAAACTTCTAAACTACCCACAACAACCAGCAATAACAGAAAGCAAATAATATTTGACATACAATAATAATGCTCTCACATAATACAAATAACATATCAGTTGCTACATCAACAACAATCAGGTAGTAAACATTACATAAGATGTCAACATAGCACACTTAACAAAGATCAGCCAATACATCTAACACCAAGTCAGTACACGAACTGGGAAATATCCTATTTTGTTTAATTTTTTGATATTTTCCCTTGTAACAATCCAATAATATTTATTTACAAAATCCATCACAATTTTCTTATATGAAGCAGCTCCGTTGACATCCCATATGCGATTCAACACATCTTGCCATTCAGGTGAAAGAGTGTTCATAACAAATCGCACCATCTCTGACTGTGGCATAGGACGACCATTCCATATGGCCTTTTGAATTTCCCCGTTGACTTCAAAGACATGATCAATTAAGTCACCACTCTCCCATCGATGATCAGTCAGCTCAGCTATCAATTTAGACAGCCTTTCCTTTTATTCATCGGTAATTACGCGAATAGGTGTGCGCAACCTCAAAGGAGGCATTGTTCCTGCAACAAATGCAGAACAAATAAAGGATTACATATAATCCACATAGACTTAATTGAAAAAGAAACACATTCTTTTCCTCTCCTTTTTTTTTTTTTGTCAACGGTCAACGGTCGTCGGTTAACGGTCAACGGTCAACGGGTCAACGGTCAGGTCGTCGGTCATCGGATCGGTTGGACCGAACGGACCGAATAGATCGGTCGAGCTGGTCGGGCTGGTCGGGCCGATCGGGCCGGGTCGGACAAACCGATCGCACGTGCCGTGTGCGTGCGCAGGCTGACGTCACGCAGACATCAGCCGACACGTGCACGGCATGCACCTGGCTTCTGAGCGGGTCGGGTCGTCGGCCAGTCACCAGCTGGCCAACGGTCGTCGGCAATGACGTCATCGGTGACGTCATCCCAATGGTTACCGACCGTTGGGTGACGTCACGGTGACATCACGGTGACGTCAGCACGCATTGGTTTGCCAACCGGCGTGTGCCGGTTCGCCGCCGCCGGCGCACACGTGCCGGTTCGCCAACCGGGGCGTGTGGCGCCCGCGCTGGCCGATGCGAGCACTTCGGGCGCGTTACGCCCACGTGCAGTGGCTTCTGGCCGCGCGTGTGGGTGCGTGCGGCGTCTCCCGGCGGCGTTCGACATATTGCCAAACTCGTCTCGACGAGCGCTTTCACCCTATGCCTTCAGAAATCAATTTCGACTTACAGAAACTCGAAAAAATGGACGAATAGCGCTCGGGTGTCGGGATTTCTTGCCCCGATCCGTACCGGTCGATTACTTTCGCGAAAAATCAATCAAAAAACATGAAAAGGGTCGGGAAAACGTGAACTAGGGCTCTGATACCAATGTTGGGTATAACGGATCCCTAAAAACCGAATTCGATACTAAATCGAACCCCTAAAAGCAATGTGGATGACAAGCCCGGGAAAACAACACGTATCACCGATCCTAAAGCACACCACGGATTCGAGCGTACCTTGTTAGCCACAGATTAGTTTGGCCCTATTCGATCCAATGATGACAATTTGCTTGGAAGGCAAGAAAAACGTGCCTTTTGCTTACTGTTTTTTTTTTGGAAGAGAGAGGGAGAGGGAAAAAGACGTACGCACGTTATGCACCAAAAGGTGCGTTCTCCCTCTCTCTCATCCCTTTTTATACCTCCCTCCATCCACGGGCCCTATTCCTGTGGGCCGGGCTATTAGGCCCAATATGGGCGGACGGGCCTTAAACCCATCACTAATAAAACCATCAGAAGCGATTTCATATGCCCTTTCTTTCAGCCCCATTAAAAATACCTTTTACAAATTACCATTCTTTTGCCTTGTGTGTTTTGACAGGCGGAACTGGTGAAATCTTAAGGTCTATGGATCATTGGAAGTGTTGTCTTAATTTAGCAAATTAAGAGTGCGTCAGCTCAGATTTAAGAGTGCATCTCCATTTTTTTGATACGCAAACAAGATTTAATGATGTTTAATGAAAAGAGAGAGAGAGAGAGAGAGAGAGAGAGAGAGAGAGAGAGATTTAATGATGGAGTTGAAGAGACAAAATAAGGGCTGTCATCGAAGTGGGAGAGAGGGAGAGGGATTGGTATTACCTTCTTCTTCTCTTTCCCTTGCTTGTGCGATCCGAAGATGAGCTTGAAAGGTTGTCTTATGAAGTGATTGAGCTAAGCAACTCTCTATAGTTAGACCAACTTTAGGTTACTATTTACTAAAGAGCCTTTATCTAGCTTAACCCTGAATCATGCAACGGGTCCAAAGGTTTCCATGTGAGACTTTGATCGTGGATTTGAAATGTTTTTTTTTTTTGCCAATTAATTCACGTGCCATAGAGAAGTAAAAATAATGATGTTAAAAGGGTCATAACATTCTTGTGGGTGGTAGCAAAGAAAAACAAAAGTAGATAGTTTCCAACTCATATACATAACACCAACCCCCCCTTTTGTTGTCCTGGCTATTAATTTACAGACAAGCTCTTGTATATATACCCTTTCAACGAAGAACATCAGATTAATGGCTTTGAAATAATTGGAATTGGGAGACTACTTTAGCTAGTTATGACAATAGATTAAACTCGAAAATTTGAACAATAAATTTTGGTAGCATCGATAGATTTATGACTATATTGATATTTACCCCCAATTTTCTCGTAAAATCAGCTCTTTCTAACCTCATTTAACGATATATAAAATGTACTAGATGTGTGCGAGTGCATGTGAGCAAGGGTAGAAAAATGTTAAAGCTGTTGAAAGGTTAATTATTGAAAATGGTGCCTCCAACCCGAACCCCAGAATGTTAGGAACACTTGTTTTGGAACATCTATATTTGGAAGTACAAAGGTTAAACTTTCTCTCAGGCATGCTCGATCCTCCTCACATCAAGAAGCGTGGCAAGCTCACTTGGCATGAGCAGTTTCTAGTGTTAAAGGAGGCGTCTAGGCCTTATGCCGCAAGCTGGGCATGTGATATTGGTCCTGAGCTTTAACCAAATGATTACAAGAAAGATGAAGACAATAAAGGCAAGCCCAGCAGAGCCAAGAAATGGTTAAAGAGAAAGAACCTTCGACTTTGGAGGATCTGGCTATGGCTGCAAAGGCGAAAAAGGAAGAACCAAAAAATTTCAACAAAAAATCTCTCCAAAAAAATGAAGCCCCCGATTCCCTATGGCAACCATCCAAACGTCCAAAGTTGCGACTAGAGAAACGAAATAGTCGAGTTCGCCGGCGATCGTTCCTCATTTGGTTTGTCTTCCGTCATCCATAGTTGCCGGAGAATCTTTGTCGTCGACACATCAAGTTCATCATCTCTGGACACCGTAGCCTCTACATATAGTCGTTGTCTACCGATCTTTTAAGCTGCATTAGAATCCCACATTCAACTCTACTTGGCGGTGACATCGCTATTGTAGCTTGATGATAGTTGGAGGCGATGACCGATGGTGAATGAAGGTGCTTTAAAGATTGGAAATCGTCAGAAGTGTGAGATTCGATGAGTGTGCGTCGGAGGAAGGTGGTTCGGGTGAAGTTGCAGAGAAGATACGCTTCAATGAAGAAGAAGAGAGCAAGGGGAAGAAGAAGGTGTAGGGAATAGGACAAAATAGAAAAAAGACAAGAGAAGGAAGAAAAAGAGAAAATAAGAAAGTTAAGGAAAAGTCAGGAATTTTTTTTGCTCTAATCCGACCGGTTGGATCCAAGTTTGGGTGGGGCCAATGAGTCGGATCAAGTAAACACGGTCCGAACCCGTTCCTCAATATAATAATAAATTAATTAAAAATTTTAAATTTAGAAAAATATTTAAAGAATTAAAAATTCAAAATGATAAAAAAAATTTAAAATTTTAATAAATAATAGAAAATTTTAAAAAAAATCGAAAATTATAATTTCAGAAAATCATTAAAAAATAAAAAAAATCCAAAAAATTTAAAAATTAGAAAAATCATTAAAAAAATTAATTTTTTTTTTTAAAAAAAAAGATCATAAACATTTAGAAAGATTAAAAACCCTAGAAAGTGAAAAGCTTTTAGGTCTTTGCAATAGGGTTCTTTGTTTTGGAATTTTTTTTTTCATTTTTAGGGGTGATATCATAATGCTTGTGTGCTTTCCTTTACAATTATAATTGATTGTGCATCTCAATATTTGGATGTTATTTTCTTGTTTTAGAATGGTCCAAACAAATCTTAGATTTTTCTTGATAGGCTCTATGGCGTTAGTTAGCACATGATTAGCTTAGATATTGAAAGAGTGTTAGCTTTAAGGTTAACGTAATCAAATTCCCGAGTCCAAAATATCTAATTATGTAAATAGTAAGATATCCTCCAATATCTTGCTGAGTTTTTAGCTAACCCATAAAAAAGGTTAATGGCGTCTCCTTATAAAAAAAAGTTGTATAGGCTTAATTGATTAAAAATTTCAATGCCCGATGTCATGCGAGATATAGGCTTGGGAAAGCCTAAGTGTGACGTCCCAGATTTTCAATCATGTTTTCCATTGAATAAATCGGACATTTCATCGATGTTGTCTATAGGGCTGTTCTCAGAGCCGATCACCGCCGATCACTCTCGAGATAACTAGACTATCTAGGGAAGCCATTAAGGAATTTTAAGGCGATAGACTTGAGAATTCGACTAGGAATCGATCATTCGACCGTGCTCATCTTTAGAGGCCATTATGACATAGTTAAAAATCGATTAAAGATCAGAGATAGGTCAGTTCTACTGAGATGTGTGGCTAAACGTGGGTGATGAAATTCTCATCGACCGGCACTAAACTGATTTTTCTATTGTTTTGGTACTCTATGTCCATATTTAAATCCTCGACATTTTCACGACAATCGAAAGTTACGCTAATGCGTCAAGTGGGTTCATTGTGACTCGAAGAAAATTGACCATGGGTCATTTGTATTAAAAATTTCTGAAAGCTAATCGGTAGCCTAGGTCACGCTAAAATCGTGCCGAATGAAAATTAATCGCGAATTTGAGTTCAATTTCAAAAATTGAAAGTTCTATCATGTCACAAATCATTTTTAGAAACGTCGACTCAGTTTCAGAAGATTTTTCTGTAAACCAAAACTTTTTGGGAAAAAGTCGTCCTAAGGCGTTTTTATCTAGAAAAAGTCAGGGATTATTTTTTATCGTGCAATCGGGATATGAGTGGGATCAATTGGTGAGGAAAAATATCAATTGGATTGGTAAGGTGTCGATTGAATTTATAAAGGCCGATTTGTGTTGATTTAAGAAAGACATGAAGTCTAATTGGAGGGAGAATGCTTGAAATTCGTATGCCCCCATCCATGACTTATGGACCAATTCAAAAAGCCTTCTAGAAGGAAGTTGAGGCTGGAAATTGCTAGTGGAATCCAACCATGCAAGGGGGATAAGGTTAAGGGGACAAATGGGAAGAAAATGTGACCAAGGTGGCCCACCAAAACCAAGACTTGTTCCCTCTCTCCATTCAAGTTGCCATCCAAGCCTTCTTCCTCCTCCATCCAAGATATCATGCGAAGACCAGAAAATCCAAAGGAGAAGCCATCCAATTCTTCCTCCATCGCGTGCCACCACCGGATCACCGGATCGTCGCCGCTCGTGCTGCTCGCCTCCACGCATGCCTTGCCGCACCCAGCTCGCCGCCGTCCCTGCTTGTTTGTGCACTGTCCAACATTGTGAGGCTCGGCCAAAGCCGTTTAGCCCATCTCCGACCACCATGAGTCCCCGCTTGAACTCGGTTTGGCCCCTTCCACCATCCTTGGTCCATCCCCGCCTTAAAACGAGCTTGTTGCCCTCTGTTTCAGCCAAGAAAAAAACATAAACCAGTGGGTTTCCAACAACCTTCGAGGCCCTTTTTGAGGTTGTTCTCGGCCCCAAAACTAGGCTCGCTTTGGAAAAAAGGAGCCCGTTGCGTCTTCAACAATTTGAGCTGATTGGATCACAAAACAAGTGAGTTTAACTCACTAATTCTTTAGTAGGTTAATTATGCTTAAGGGTTGATTAGTTTAGGTTAAGATGGATTAGATGGTTAGATTAGATTAGATTAGTGAATTTAATTAAATGTTGATGCATATTAAGTGGATAGTGATAGGGCTAGTAAGAACACCTAGAGGGGGTGAATAGGTGTTAAAGAAGTTTTTAAAGACTGAAGATGTAAAATACTATAAACAGTTAAAGTAAAGAGTTTAGGGAAAGAGAATTAAAACACAAGATTTATAGTGGTTTGGCTTAAACCAAGCCTACGTCCACTCTTCCACACTAATAGCCTACTGGCTGGATTCCACCAAGAACCAAAAGAGAATTTATAGTCTCACGTCCTTAATTCCACAGTGTAGAAACTCTACTACACTTTCTCAATATCTCACAAGTATTTAATTTCTCTTTCAAATATAATTTAAGCTTAGCAATTGAATCAGCAAAGAACTAGGAGTTTTAGACTTTGGAAATTTTCTTTTCACACACTCACTCGAATAACTTGAGCGTCTTCCTTATATACTCCTTCATACCTTCATAACCGTTGGCACCTTTCAAAAGAGTTATTCCAATCTATCCGTTGGACATAATCAATTAGGGAGATCTCGAATTATTTAAGGAATATGATGATAACCCACCAATCCTGCTCGCCTATACAATTAGGATCTAAGTTTCCATAAGTAGAACCTTTCAAGTATACTTCGCCAATCAACAGATCTAATTATCCGAATTAATTTCAATAAGAAAAATTGATCACAAGATGTTGTTTCCAGCCGTGAGATCTTCTTCAATTGTATGAACCAAAACCTTAGAGATATACTTGCATCTGGATAAGTCTTCTCTTCGTCGGTCTGGAAACTATTAGTGAGAATAGACTTTAAATCTTAAGTCTGGAGGTCTTCAGACTTTGACGATAGAGTTTGCAAGTCTTTAGACTAGACTGATGTGAATGTTTTGTCAACTTCAAAACAAATAAGAAAGTTTTCTTCAACAATCTCCCCCTTTTTGATGGTGACAAAACTTTCCTGCAAATTTGAGCACTTTTGTCCTGCAAAACAATATTTAAGCAAAAAAAGAGATCTCATAAAATATAAGTAAATTAGGATATGGATAGCAATGATTCTGCAATCACAAAAAACATGTTAGTCCTACAAAACAACTATCATTTCCATAATCATTATCACGGCCTAAGTTACTGCAAGACAAAGGATCAGATCAAATAGTCCACAACCAAACAAAAGAAAGATAAGTCCAAACATCCAAACCAAAGTCAAAAACTAAAGTCAAATATGGATCAAACTTCTCTCCATTTTTGTCAACAGCAAAAAGTGGAGAACAAATAAAAAGAGCTATTTGAAAATAGAGAGAGTCAAGGTTGTTTGGGCAGACGAACAAGCTAGAATTCTCCCATGGAATTCACTGTCTTCTCAAGCTTTTCTATAGTCTCCTTCAACAGTTGTAAATCTTCACCCTTCACATGATCTTGCACTTGAGTCTTCAGGGCGAGTAATTGATCTTGCAAAGAAACTGAAGTAGCCAAGAAAGCCTTTTTGAGATCTTTTATCTCATAGTCCAAAGCATACTGACCCTTCTTTAAATCCAGCAAAACATCCATTATGCGTGAAAAGTCCGCTGAATGAGTTTGAGTAGCACTTGGTCCAGCCGAATCTGTTCCTGGAGTTGTGGACGTGATAACCTATCGTGAATAGTGATAAGTACAAGTGATAGGTTATAGTGAATAGTGATAAGTGGACGTGATAACCTATCATGAATAGTGATAAGTACTAAAGATAACTTAATCATGATAGTGAATAGTGTATGTGGTAACTAATCAAAAAGGTGATAATGCTTATTATATTTTAATTTTAAATGTGTTAAGTGTTTATTTTATTTTAATTTTAAACGTGATAAGTGCATATTATATTACAGTTTTAAATGTGATAAGTACTTATTAAATTCTAATTTTTAAAGTGGTAAGTACTTATTAATTTCTAATTTCTAAAGTGATAAGTACTTATTAATTTCTATTTTTTTTAAAGTGATGAGTACTTATTATATCCTAATTTTAAATTTGATAAGTGCTTGTAAAATGTTCTTTTTGAAAAGTGAAATGCTAAATTGATAAAGGAACTCATGGTGTGGTATTATATGCTATGAGGTTGATGCATGATTTTGGTGGATGAATAATCAATGGCTGATCACATGGGATTATTTTATGGCATTTTTGTGTGTGAATATTGCTAATGTATAACATGTGAGCACTAAATACTCTTGCATTGGCTAATGAGAAAGATAAAAATTGGCTTGAGTAGTTATGTGCTCATGTGATCACATAATGGTTCCATACTTGCATGATTACAAAAGACGATGCCCAATGGATTTCGGATGCCCCCACTTTAATAGGATGTTGTTCGTGGATAGATTTCAAAGGAAGCTCCTTAAATGGAATGCCGTTTTTGAGTGAGGTCAAGACAATGCCATGCCTGATGGGACGAGACGATACTCGGTTATGCCGGAAGACCACCGACATGAGTGTCGATCATGACCAAGAATGGTCGTAATAATATGGAATTATGGTCTTAAGAATAGCATGATACTATGGGAAGTCATATGATTCTCGAGACTCTAAACATGTGCAAAGTGCATATTTTGAGAGTGATGTTATTACTTGGCCATGTATGGCATAGAATTATATGAGTTGCATGAAACACATGCTTGAGTTAATTATCATATTAATAACTTATATGGCATGTACATGTTTGATCGACCTTGGCTATGAATTGAGAGGTATGTGGATTTGTATACCTTGATTTGGTCTCGAGAGATTTAGGTTGAGATTAAATCCATTCATGTTATAGTTAAAGCAAAGCTAAGGCTTTGCTATTGATTTGCCATTGACAGTTAAGCTGCATGTTTAAGACATATTCAAGGCAAAATACCTTCCTACGCAAGATTTAGGAAGTTTACTTACTAAGTATATCTCATTCGTTGTTGTTTAAATGTTTCAAGACCTAAGCATGACTAGCCCATTCCGCCAAGTTCCCTTCAAGGTGCCTGTTGACCAGAACACTAAGGTGACCTCCTACCCGGTCAAGGGCTTGGATGTGCGTTAAGAGAAGCACATGCTGCCTAACCTAGTGCCCCATAGGTTCATGACCCGGTACGTTTGATTTGGAGGGGAGCTCCGATGCCCTTTTTGGGGGTTTGATAGGCCACCAAGCAAGGGATCCGAGGTCCCATCTAGGACCCAATGGTCATGGATGCTCCTGACGGCGATGTCACTAACCCGAAAGTGGACTTGGATCTAGAGTTGGATCTCGAATCTTAGCCTTGGTACTATAACCTAGACGCGTACTAGGTGCTTAGGGGATATCACACTTTGAGGTTGCCTTCATAGTATAGAGGTGCTAAGTTGACCCCAACCCCTTTTTGATGGACCAAAAGGAATCCATGCCGCAGATATGTAAATGTGAACTTACAATGCTTAAACTGAAGTGTAATGTATATATTAAATGGAAGTGTGTTTTAATATGTGTTCTATGTTATCCTTCTTATTGTAAATAATTGGGTAGTGTTAATTCTATTTTCATTAACGTATAATCAAAAGATAGAATGAATGAGTCGGTGACACTTCCTAGGATATCACAATTAACTGACCAAAGAGAAGGAGGGTTGTTGCACATCCAAGGGTCAAGGCATGACAGATCTACTTTATATATTGAGCTAGCTAAAATTCTATTTGTTTATTAGTTTCACGTGACAAATTCGGCGATCAGAATTGTTAAGGTGGAAAGGTCAATTTACCCCTAAATCTATGCATGCATTATGACCGTTTGAAAATATACTTCACTTATTAAAAACAATTAATGTCATGCGGGACACACTCTTGTAATTAGACTAAGTGGAACCTTTGTCTAGTTAATAAGGAATTAGGGCTTATAAGAAAATTATTCTATATGGGTAATTTATCAAGTTAGTAGTGTATAATATTAGTTTAGGCAGAGCCTAGGCGGCCACATTTTTTTTTAAGTACAAAATCCATGTTTTGTAAAATGTTGATTTCTCCTCTCTTTACTCAACACAATATAAATTTTAAGATGGTCAACAAGTTGAATCAAACAATAAGCATCCATCTTTCTTCCTTTTGGGAAAAACCATTATTCTTAAAATAACTCTGAAGATGCTCAAAATGAAACTCTCACCCAAGTTTTCTAGCATTATAAAATCAGAATAACCAATTAGCTAAAAAAAATACGAAAAGAATCAACTTCTGATGTCTCAAAACCATTGTCTATAACCATTTAAATAGAGAACCATCTGTAAGTTCACTGACATATGAACTCATCTAAATCAAATTAACCTGTTGAAATGATCTTTTTTATGAAATAATGAAAGTTCAAATATGAAAAATCCAAGAAATGGTGTTTTAGTCATGATTTTCAGAAAAGTTACAGTTAAAGTTCGATGAAAGCATATGTATAATTTCATATTCTGAAACATGCATTTATGCTCCAATCTTTTAAACAAATCAACCGTTTTGTTTGTGATTCAGACTTAAAAAGATGTGATTTAATCTAAATTGGGTGGGAAAATAGCCAAACAAAATAGGTGTTTTGTATATGTATACACACTAGAGGAATGTTTCTTTTGGAGTCCAGTGAATTTTAGCTTTCAGTCCAATGAAGCAATGCTCAGTGCAAGATTGGAGATGCATATCGATATCATCATTGATTACACATTAGAGGCCAAACGTGTTTACTGTTAAATTTTGTGACATCCAAGAAGACCCCATCATGGTTTCCACTTTAAAAAAAGGAGTCAAAAGACATTAATAGAGCCATTAGAGAAGTGGAATGTTCGAGGTAGATGCACTCATAGTCCAAACAGAACATTATAAAAAAATTGCCATGTGATGATACGGTTCAATTTTTCTAAGGTCTATTTGTTCTTGCTTTTTGAACCATTACTTAGACCCTTATTATCAACAATGACTTCTTGTGATGAGTTTAATGTGATTTTTCATTTTTTTCTCAACAGCAACATCGATTTGACATTTTTCTTTGCTTTTTCACACAACAAAGAAAAGGCGAAAAAAAACAACCAGAGAACACCCCCAAAAAAAAGGACAGATCTAAACCCGCTCCTTGTGTGGGTCATGAATTCATCTGACAAAATATAGTAGTAACATGATATTTGAGCTAATTGAACAGATTAAAGATTAAGCTTTATTTTCAAAATGATATACAAATCTAAATGACTCTAAAACGTAAGATGGCCATATTATTAATTTATATATTGTATAGCAATTTTTATAATATTCTACTAATTGACAACTTAGACCCTTCCACCCAATCAATGTTAAACATTAGTTAAAAATAAGTTTTCAATTTTCAAAGGAAAGATTGAAAAGTTTAAAGTTAGACCGATAGCTACGGGTTTCACTCAAAGAAAATAAATAGATTATGAAGCAACATTTTCTCCAATTTCTTGTAAAGATTTCTTTAGAGTGATTTTGGCATTAGTAACTCATTTTGATATGGAGTTACACCAAATAGATGTTAAGACTACTTTTCTAAATTAAGACCTTAATGAGGAGGTTCATATGGTGCAGCATGATGGTTTTGCGGCAAAAGACTCAGGTAAGCTCACATGTAGATTGAAAAAGTCTATTTCTGACCTAAAGCAACCTTCTAGAAAGTGGCATTTGAAGTTTCATAGTGTTGTCACTTCATTCAGATTTATTGAAAACAAAGTAGATCAGTGTATATACTGCAAAGTTAGTGGGAGGAAATATATTTTTCTCATACTTTATGTGGATGATATCTTGCTTGCTAGTATTGACATTGGTTTATTGCATGAGACAAAACGGATGTTATCGAAAAATTTTGACATGAAAGACCTTGATGAGGCATCTTTTGTTCTTGGCATTGAGGTCCATAGGGATTGTTCTTGCCGTTCATTGGGTTTGTCTCAAAGGGCATATATTGATCGCATTTTAGAAAGATTCAATATGCAGCATTGCAAATCAGGAAATGCTCATGTTATCAAGGGTGATAAATTAAGTCTTTTACAATGCCCTAATTCAAATTTTGAGAAAACTTAAATGAAGAATGTACCTTATGCCAGTGTGCTTGGAAGTATCATGTATATCTTTTTCTACCATGCAAGCGGAGTTTGTAGCATGTTTTTCAATTGCTACTCAAACTATTTGGCTCCGGAACCTCATTAGGGAGTTAATAGTTTTTGATTTTGTGAATAGGCCCATACAATTATATTATGACAATAACTCTACAATATTGTTTATTAATAACAATAGAAGCCTCAAGGGGTCTAAATACATGTAGGTCAAGTTTTTTACTATAAAGGAATCAATGCATAATGGTGACAATGCAGTATATCATATTCCTATAGATAATATAGTTGTAAATCCACTAACTAAAGGCCTACGCCTGTGTGTATTTGAGCAATATGTCATTAGCATGGGCTTAGAAGTATCTTGGGATATTGTTATTTCGCTGTTTTTATTTTTTTTCTAATAAAGTTTACATTTGTATTTGTTACATTTAGTGATATTTTAATATATATATATATATATATATATATATATATTTATATATCAATTTTTACATTTAATAAAATATTCTTTGAATGGATTATTATTATGTTGAGTATACATATTGATAAAAGCCTCAATGTATTGTATGAACCTTGATTGAATGTTAGGAACATCCGGTTATTAATCTTGTGCATATGTCTTGTTATACAGAAAGAAATGTTAACCATAAAGATAAGGCATATGTGGGTTCATTGGAATCATAAAGACATTCTCTAATGACATAAGTTTTGTGACACTTAAGGTAAAAGAATGGTGACTGACAAATGGGATCTCTCTATGAGATATGTTATCCATTTGCCATACTACCATATTGAATACATATCAATAAAGTTGAAAACATTCATGACCATGGAAAGCTTTGTGTGTATACATGCAGTTACCGCCATGATTCAGTAGTTGAGACTTTATGGGATATGATTGATTATTAAGAATTATCTCTAGACTAAAGGTACGCACATATAATATAATCTCAATTAATATAATCCAAGTGAGAGAATGTAAGGGTTTTTCTAATGTTGACTACATTAATTGATATTGTAATTTACCGTTTTTATAGGGTTGGTCTAAGGTGAGATAAAAGGTTTCTTAATTAGTCTAATATGAGTCTAGCTAGTGTGGGCCAAGTTGAGCTTGACTTGTGATGAGAGGGCTTGGTTGGAAACTCTATAAATAGTGCTCAAGTCTTTCCTCTAATCATAATTCTCACATGTATTCTCACATAAGGAGTGTTAACCTAGAGCTAAAGGGTGAGGGAGTCATCTCATTAAGCTAGTGATACGGAGGACAATAGAAAAGAAGGACTTGCGCGTGGATCATCGTTTTTCGCTTCTACATCAAGAACGATGGATCCAAAACATATGCGTTAATCTTTCTATCAAATTATCTATGTTCTTATTCTGGTTATGGAGATCATGGAATTGCTCATTTTGCGTCCAACATTTTCGGCTAGTTTTCACAATGGCGGGCTCCACCGATAGTGGGCAAACGTATGCATCACGAAGAAAAAGATCCTCTTGAGTTTGGCCTTAAGAGGGACACTTTGATGCTTCAAGAGTCAGTGAAGTGTATGTATGAGATGAAATGAGAAAGAGTGGCAAAGTGTGTTAGGGTTAGGGTACTGATAAGATCACAATGAGATGTACTTATGTAACCATAGGAGGTGAGTGAAGCTTGCTCCTCAAGTAGGGTAGCTCCTCCTTTTGGACCCATTGCTCCTTTGCACTTACACAGTCAAATAATGCCCCACAAAAATAGAATGTTGTGGGAACAAGCTCTCACCTTATTAGCTTATATATTGAGGGCCATACCTTGTGGACTAATCTAGTGCTCGAGCTTGGACCAAGGTATGAAACGAGGCCTTGGACAGGAAATAGGGCCGATATATTCTTGTCTACCTTGAGTCCCTCCGATAGCCCGAGCTTGATTGCCCAAGCTAAAAGCCCAATAAAAGTGACTGAGTTTTTTCTTCTTCTTTTTTTCCAATAATAGATTTCAGTCATTGTACGGAGTTTAATAAGGGTGAGTAGCTGGTTCAATCCGATCCCCGAGGCACCAATTCAATTCCCGATTTCATAAAATAAGGACTAGTGATTTCAGTCCGATTTCTGATTTAACGATGAAATCCGCTTGGACCAAAACCTAATATCTTTAACTTTATTTTTCAATGATTTGAACTCTTAATTAGTAGGGATTTGACAAAAGGCCAAAAAAAGGTATGATTTAGTTAAGCATGTGGCTTGGCTTTTATTCCTAAGCCCTTTTTCCTGTCTCTATATTCTCGTTCTATGTGGAACTCTCAGCATATTTGTCTCTCTTTTGGTGCTTAGCCTTCCACGATCGCCTTCAATTTGGGACTCTTGACTTGTCTCTATTGTTCTGTCCGGCCTTCCACACGAATGTCGAGAGTCAAACAGGCATGTAAAGACTGTAAGGCTACATTTGGTCATTTGAATTTCTAACCGAGATAAAATTAGATAGGATAAGATATGAAATCTAGATGATATTGTTATATCATATCCATTATTTGGTGATTGTGGTAATAAAGTTGGATATATTTACATCATATCATATATATTATTTGGTTAAAATGTCAAATCAATATAAATTAATCACAAGTTTTACAGATGGAGATAGTAAAAATCTCTCGTAACACTCTTGTCAACTTTATTTTTATTGTTATTTTTATTTTATTTTCCTCTTTTTAATCAATTTTTTATTTCTTTCTTTCCCTTCCATCATTCTCAAATAAAATTTTATTAATAGAAAAATGTACTAATATACCTAAAATACTAAAATACCTAAAATATGTAATAAATATAAATATATATTCAATTTTATATTGTAAGATCGAATTAAATTCGAATATATAAATAAAAATAAGACTAAATTAAAAAATATATATTTTTTTTTTTTATTTTAAATTTCTTATATTAAAATTCAAATATTATTTATATTGAAATATAAATTTAATTTTTTTAATTTAAGAAGTTTTTTTTTTAAAAAAAAACTTTCATATTTATTAGAAATCATATCCTTATTTATCCCACTTTTCCCATTGAATAATTTTATCCAACCTATTTCCTATTTATATATAACTTTATCCAGTCTTGAATAAGCATCAAAAGTAAGATAAAATAAATTTTATATTATCTTGAATGTTATCATGACCATCAAACGCGGCCTAAGAGGAGTTGTGAATAGGTATCATGTTCCAACCAAAACATGCCTCTTTTGGCATGTTGCCTAATATCAAGTATAGTATTTTGTTAAGTGTAATGCTCACACAATTTTTGAAGCATTTAGTGGGTGATTTTAAAGGGGAGGGGAGACCGGTTTATCATTGTATTAAATTCGGACTAAACAACGGGTTCGAGTCCAGTTTCAATTCCTAAATAGGATCAAACCGAATAGGGAACTAGTTTATCACCGTAATGACGACGAGACTGAGGGTTCAGTTCTAGTTCTTGGATAGGACCAAAATAAACCGAGAATCAATCGTTCATATGCTATGTTTGGTCGTCTAATTAGGATAGGATTGGATATGATTGGATAGGATAGGATATGAAATCCTGGGATTGTTTTATATCATATCCATTGTTTGATGAATTGCAGTATTTAAATCGGATATGTTCACATCATATCATGTACATTTTTTTTTATATATATAAATGATATATCATTATAAATGAATCTAAATGTTCATAAACGGAGATGGTGAAAATCTCTTGTAACATTATTCCTTAATTTTTTTAATTTTAATTTTTTTTCCTTTTTTATATTATTTTCATTATTATTTCTTTTTTCCCCTTTCATAATTCTTTAATAAAATTTTATCAAATAGTAAACTGTATTAACATACCTACAATACAAAAATACCTAAAATATATAATAAATTTAAATATTTAATTTATAGATTAAATGTTTATTATAAGATTAATTAATTTTTTATTTTAAATTTCTTTAATTAGAATTCAAATATTATTTATATTGAAATATGATTTCGATTTTGTTAATTTAATAAGTTTGTTATTCAAGAAAAAAAACTTTCTTATTATAGATATTAAAAATCATATCTACATTTATCCCACTTCCCATGATAATTTTATCCTGTTTATATCTCATTTATATTCGACCTTATCTTATCCTGAAATGAAGTTTCAAACATGGATAAAGATAAATCATATCATATTTTAAATTTTATTCCAACCGTCAAACGCAATCCTAAAATGTAAATGCTTGGCGCATAACGTGACAAGTCTCGAAGAGGCGTGGATGCTCGCCCCGTTCCGGTTCAAATGGAGAGAAAATAGGAGACGATCTCACGCGAGAAAGCCGGACCGAGTCCACAGATTCGGTGAATAAACAACAACCTATGCTTGTGTCATCATATATGGATAAGTCAGTAAAACAATGACATGTCGATTTGGTCGTACGTATGCAGAATCGCATCTAGCAGTTGACATTGTGAAAAATCTCTCCGCCGTAACCCTTTCGGAAGCGCAAGTTAGAGAGAGAGAAAGATCCTCCCTTCCTTCTTCTCTCCCGAAACTTCCCACTCTCTCTCCTCCTTTCTCTCCTTCAATGGCTCTCGTCACCACCCCATCCTCTCTCTCCTCCACGCCCCTCCTCCGCCATCCCTCCTCCCGCCGCCGTCACCGCCACCGCCGCCCCCTCCCCGCCGCGCGGCCCATCTCGGCCGTCCACGCGACGGACCCGCCTCCGCTCTCTTCATCCTCGGCCGCCACCGCGAAATGGAACATCGAGAGCTGGAAGACCAAGAACGCCCTCCAGCTGCCCGAGTACCCGGACCCGGACGCGCTCGGGTCCGTGCTCCGGACCCTCGAGTCGTTCCCGCCCATCGTGTTCGCCGGGGAGGCGCGGAGCCTGGAGGAGAGGCTCGGCCAGGCCGCCATGGGGAACGCCTTCTTGCTCCAGGGCGGCGACTGCGCCGAGAGCTTCAAGGAGTTCAACGCCAACAACATCCGCGACACCTTCCGGGTGATCCTCCAGATGAGCGTCGTGCTCATGTTCGGCGGCCAGATGCCCGTTATTAAGGTCTGGTTCGGAAGTCGTTGATCGTCGATGGTAGTGTCCTATTTGTTGAATTGCGTGACAAAAACTGGTTTTTTCTGGGTCTCTGTCTTGGCCTGCACGCGTTGTTTGGTGCTTGGATGTCTAGGAGTTGGTGATTGATATCGTGATGCAATTTGCGGGTTCGATGAAAACCGTGCCTTTAATTTACCTGGCATGGATAGATCAGCTTTCTCTGGCAAGAACTCGATGCTGTGTTATTTTGTTGACTAGAATTTCGCACCCTTCGATTCGTTAATGTCTTCCTGCAAATCGAACTGGGCGATTTGAATAGTAGAGACTTTTGCTCGTCTGAGACTGGTTGATAATTTGGACCATTATGGTTCCTTGAATGAAAACCACGGAACCAAATTGTGTGTCTTAATGTGCAGCTGAATTTGAGGTCCTCTGCCTTATGCTTGAGTTCGATGGTTCATTTGGTGAACCCCATTGTTTCCACGGCTACTTGGAATTCTGATTCTTCATTTATTAGGAGGATCTTCTCATGTTGATCATACTGATTTTCTTGTAATCTGTCGATTTAGACAAACTTAATTGTTTTGCTGTTCCCTTAGAGAAACATTGTACAACTCTAGTTGAGGTGAACCAGGTGCATGTTGTACTACTGTGAGAGTTCAACAGTGTTCTGTTATTTTACCTTGGAAAAGAAACTGAGGATTGAACATCCAAATCCAAAAAATTGGGTGAACAATGAATAAATTAGGCCTGGCTTTACGCATACATGTTATTTTCTGCACTTCCCTCAACCTTTTTGGGTCTCAAGACCTCACGTTATTGCCTTTTGACAACATGTTCTGTGGCTTTAGAGGGGAAGTTCAAGTGCATCAAGCTTCCAGAGGGTGATTATTTGTAATGATAAGAACTTCAAAATCAACTTTGTATAAAATCAAGTGTGTTCAATTGTAGCATTTAAGGCTGGGGTCACATGTTCTTTTCTGTTCACTTTGTGCCTGATGATTAGATGAACTAACATGTGATCCTGTCAATATGAGGAGTGAATCATTATGTACTAAGATTGGCTTACCATGTTCTGGTATAAATTTGCCTCTCTTTCTTTTCCCCATTCCCCTTTCAATGGTGCATTGGATGATCATTGGCTGGATTTTCTTTTCTCATGACTGCCTTTTAGGAGGACCAGAAATCATTTTTTTTTTTTTTTAGGTAGGGAGAATGGCCGGACAGTTTGCAAAGCCCAGATCTGAATCATTTGAAGAGAAAGATGGAGTGAAGCTGCCTAGTTACAGAGGAGACAACATAAATGGCGATGCATTTGATGAAGCATCTAGAATCCCAGATCCCCAGAGAATGATTCGGGCCTACACTCAGTCTGTGGCTACTTTGAACCTTCTGAGGGCTTTTGCAACTGGAGGATATGCGGCCATGCAGCGAGTCACACACTGGAATTTGGATTTCACAGAGCATAGTGAGCAAGGTGACAGGTATTTCTTGCAAACAACCCCCCCTTTTCTTTCTCCCCCTTACAGCCTGTAAGTTTAAACTCCAAATGATCCATTTTCACTTGTGGGCTTTTATGCTTCAATTTGCAATAAATAGTCGCTTTCTTTTACTATTCTACCTCTGTTGTTCCTCAAAAAGATAGGGCCCTGCCATTTCAAAGTAAGAATGAATGGCTCTCTTTTGGCAAGGCATGTGTGGAACTTTGATGGTTTTATTTAGGCGTCATTCAGATAAATTGATGCTATAGCATTATGCTTCTTAAACTGAAATCGGTTCCCTCTTTTTTCTGATGATGGTATGTTACAGTCAAAAGAAGGACAACGGCTTGTGTGATGTTTCCAGATTATTTTCTGTGATCCTAAAAATGTCAGTGTCCTCTAAAATGCAGCTGTTGGAAAAATTTAATGTTTGGTTAAGTTCACTACTGTGGTGAAATGCTGTCACATATTCGTCTTTTATTTCCACTTGCTGTTAGTAGCTCATTGCTTTTGCTATTAAATCTTTCTAACAGTAACAGTACAGCTGTGCAAATATAATTGTCCCGATTCTTTTACTTCAGATGAGATTTGAACATCCAAATTTAATTGAAATAAATAAATATATATATATATATAAGGAAACCTGCTTTGTCATCAATCTTTCTTGTGGGTTGCTTGCACATGTGTGGAATTGAAAATTTAAGTGATGCACACCTGATCTAAAATGCCTATAAAAAGCAGAGTCTTGGCTAGCAGAGTGGATATTTCAAGAGAGGTTGAGTGATCTCAGCCTCAATCTATGGAAGATGTGGATAAATTCTTGGCTCTATAAAGTTTTGACTTCTACCCTTTAAAATTGTGCAGTGTGTGACAGGAACCTTAGTTTTTTGGTCTTTTTTTATGCTTTTATTCCAAGCCAAAACAAAGATAACATGGAAATCTTTTCTCTTTTTAGAATCTGAACTGAGAATAGATTGATTCTAAAAAGAGAAAAGATTCACATGAGAATAGAATTTAGTGGGTCAGTAAATGCTGACAGTTGAGTTTGTTGGTTTGCATTTTTCCAGATATCGTGAACTGGCTCATAGGGTGGACGAAGCCCTAGGTTTCATGGCCACTGCTGGTCTCACAGTTGATCACCCAATAATGACTACGACTGAATTCTGGACTTCCCATGAGTGCTTGCTTTTGCCCTATGAGCAAGCTCTAACCAGGGAGGATTCAACTTCTGGACTTTACTATGACTGCTCTTTGGGGAACGTACCCGTCAACTCGATGGTGCTCATGTTGAGTTCCTGCGAGGTGTCTCTAATCCCCTTGGTATTAAGGTATGAATAACATTACTTCTGCTTTTACTTCTATCTTTTCTTTTTAACAGATTTAGATTTACTATTTAATGTCCCATATATTCATGACTATTAAGAATTGGTCTCGTTGGGGCTTTAAATTAGCACAGACACATCCTTTGTAGACAAGTTTAATTTTGGAATCTTTTAATGGCAAAGAAAAATCCCTTTCAAGCTTTTCTGTTTGAGATATGGGTAAATGCTTGTGGATCTTTCTTATATTGCAAGTCAGTGGTTCAGTTGCTCTGGAATCCTGACATAATAATGTGTTCTGAATGTATTATATACTTGTAACAAAGCATTTCTGGATTGTGATGCAGGCGAGTGACAAGATGGACCCAAACGAGCTTGTTAGGCTCATTGACATTCTGAACCCTAGGAATAAGCCTGGAAGGATAACTGTGATTGTGAGAATGGGAGCGGAGAACATGAGAGTCAAGCTTCCTCATCTGATAAGAGCAGTTCGCCAAGCTGGTCAAATTGTCACTTGGGTTAGTGATCCGATGCATGGAAACACCATCAAAGCTCCTTGTGGACTAAAGACTCGGTCTTTCGATGCAATTAGGGTAAGGATCTTTGCAAATTTCATTCTAATGGCTGCTTAAAGCTCCACATTTGGTTCTAGATTGTTGACTTTGGGATCCTATGGAGTATATGGATTTCTGGTCCCTGAAAAGTTGCCAATGATACTGTTATCTTTGTAGGCTGAGGTAAGAGCGTTTTTCGACGTGCATGATCAAGAAGGAAGTTACCCTGGTGGAGTTCACCTGGAGATGACGGGGCAAAATGTCACGGAGTGCGTGGGAGGCTCCCGCACCATAACTTACAATGACCTCAGCTCACGTTACCACACCCACTGTGACCCGAGGCTTAATGCTTCCCAATCGCTGGAGCTTGCATTCATAATCGCCGAGCGGTTAAGGAAAAGACGGCTTGGACCTCGGAACCCTCTGTCTTCTTTCCGGCTCTAGGATTCTCTCATCGAATCCTGCTGGCAAATCCAACTTGGTTTCGCACTCCTTTGCAGTTGCAGATGCAGAATATAGTAGGTGGTGCGTCAAAGGATGCTCTGAGTTAGTATTGAAATGTGAACATAACTATATCAAGATATGTATATCTATACGTAGAGACTTTTTGGCCTATTTCAACATCATGACTACTACTCAGGATATCATTTTGTGTGCTATATTTACAGAGGCTTGGATTTTGTATTTTGTATTTTCTTTTTTATAGAGGCAGAGTGCAGCCACGTGTGAATATTTGCCTCATGATTTGAGGAGTAGTTTTGTGCTTTTTTTCTTTTTTGGTCAGAAACGTTGAGGGGTAGTTGATTGCACAAATTTGGTAAGGAGAAAAGACTAGAAAAATATGGCGATAAATAATATGAATCACGATATATTTATTGAGAAAAATCATGCGATTCTCTTCGTTTCGATTTTAACTTATCCTTTTTGGCTATAGTATTATTTTATTTTATTTTATTTTATTGAAGTAATGCTTCTAATAAGAAATTGAGACAATGTGACAGGATGTTGGGTGCGCTTCAGAGAGAGCATCTATTTGCGGAAAGCACCTTGTTTTTGATCGAAATTCTTCTTTCGCATTTACCCCCAAAAAAAAAAAGAAAGAAAATTGGGGATAGGATAAAGATCGATCTAAAGGTACTGATTTTTCACAAGATAAAAAGAAGTTTAAGTAAGAATTCTGTCCAAAAGTTGTGTTTTTGTAAAGAAGTTAAGCTTTTTTTTTCCTTTGATGATCTATCCCCAAAAAAAAATCGTTTAAATTAGAAAAAGAAAGAACAAAAATCATCAATAACTTCAAATTATGTCCACCATCACAATTTGCCCTGAACTTTTTTCTACAATACCAAAAATTTCAAATTTGTACTTGTATGATACATTTACTCTCTATGAAAGTTTTATTAATGAACATCGTTAAAAATCTATCTTTCTCGATACTAGAAACAAATAGCATTAAGACAACGCTCACGTGACTTAAATAAAATAAGAACAACGTTGCTTTAATTAAAAAATCATCCGATAAAACCTTGAGAACCGGCAAATGTGTTATATAGGTACACAAGAAAAAAAGTTTATGATAATTTAACATGTGAGGTTTTTAATATCATAAAAAAAAATAGTTAATGATAAATATGTCACATTTGATATGGTTTGAAATTTTTTTGTGACTTCTATCGATTTGAGAGGAAAAAAAAAAGGACAAACCAAACACAAAGTTGGCCGTACATGGGGGGCAGCATATTCCGTTGGTGAGATAAGAGACAGTACCGATCACGCGTGACGCAGTCCAGAAGCCATTGGCCCGGCAGATCGCGCTCCGCTTCCCTCCACTGCCCCCGCGCCCCGGCGCCCCTCCGCCGTCGACGGTACTCCCTCCGCCCTTTCCGAGGTCGCCGTTCAAAGCTAGTTTCATCGTTCGGCTGCATCCGATGTGTTCGTTCAAATGCTTGTGTGAGAAACCGCGGCGTTTAGGATCTACGGGCCCCTAGGAATCTAGTCGGACCGATTGAATGCGTGCGGCTACGGGTGGCTACTGCTGGACCCTCGATTGCGAATCCTATTCCCGAAGGAAATTTGATTGCTTTTTGAGTTGGGTTTAGATTCCCAAGTCCGTGTCGACGGACTGAACTGAGCCGTGAGGGGAGGAGGGAATGGCGGCACTTCAGCTCGTTTCTATGTGGTCGAGCTCCTTTTTCGATTTCGCGTACTGGGTTTTGGGTAGTCTGGTTTTTTCGCGAACTCCTCGGTTCTTGAGTAATCGTTGGTGAAGAGGGTGATTTTGAATTTTGGTGTATGATTGATGTTGGGCAGATTTCTCCTGTTTACACCGACTCTTGGGCTGACAGACATGTGTCTCTACCTGTTTTTAGGCATGATCCAGGAACAAGAGCGTTGCGACTGAATCACAATCTTCATAGGGTTGCTCGGATGTCTACTGCACAGCCTCTGAAGAAGTTAGTCTCGGGTGTTGTCCTTGATTTGGATGGCACTCTTTTGAACACAGGTCAATTTCTTTCCTTTTTTTTTTTTTTGCTTTTGCTAAGTCGTGTCCACATAATATTCCATGATCTTGTCATTCTTTCATTTTACTCAATTTTTTTTTGGTAAGCGAAAACCATCACAAATAATCCTTAATTTTGACCTGATATGTAAACTCTATTCATCTACACTTTACACAATAAATGAACCGTCATCTGTGCATCTGTATGTGTTTTCTGTATTGGTCTAGATGCAATTTGAACAGGATCAATTTTAGTTGGAGGATCATAGTTTCCCCTCATAGTCTGATGCAGTAGTCGAACATAAGAACTTTTTGGATGAAAAGCATACTTCAGAGTCTGTAGAAAAATTATGGTTGAATTCATATTCCAATGAAGACTCCAATGTCTACGAGTGCTTAAATAATCTAGCATCTGCGCCTATGTAAAGTCCATTCCATCCTTTTGACAAAATTTGTTATTTTCCACTCATTGCAGATGGCATTGTAAAGGAGGTTTTAAAGGTATTCCTAGTTAAATATGGAAAACAGTGGGATGGTAGGGAAGCTCATAAAACTGCAGGGAAGACGCCATTTGAGTCTGCTGCTGTTATAGTTGAAGATTATGGGCTTCCTTGTGCAGCAGAAGAATTCCTCTCTGAAATCACTCCAATGTTTAGTAATCAGTAATTGAGCTATAAACTTTGCTTAAATTGGTCGCATGCTTATTTAAATCTTTGTGGTCAGAGATTCTTAAGACCCGCCTCTTGTCATAGTATATGTTTCATCGAACAGTGACATTCTCGACATTTATTTTATATGTGGCTGAGATCCTAGATTCCTTTTTTTCAATGATAATTTATTAGGTCATGTCTGATCGTATATTCTTTGTCTTCATCTGTAAAGCTTGGTGACAAGTTTTTCTATTGAAAGATGTGAAATTCATCTGATTAAAACAAGCAATTCGTGTATGAAGTCATTATGTTTTCTCAACAACAACTCCACTTGCAATCTCAGGCAGTTTTTTAGGTGTGTAGAGAAGTTATTAGTAGCTTGCCCTGCATGCATTGTAATACATGTCAAAGATTTTTTAATTGCTCTGTCATTTGATCTTGGTGCAGATGGTGTAAAATTAAGGCACTTCCAGGTGCCAACCGGCTAATAAAGCATTTGAGACATCATCAAGTACCAGTGGCACTGGCATCTAATTCTCCAAAAGCAAACATAGAAACGAAAATATCTTATCATCAAGGTATGTTGTTCATAATCCTTGAAGTACTTTGACCTGCAGGGGGACTGCTAAATTAACTATACATTAAAACGTAGGTTGGAAGGAGTCATTTTCTGTTATCATTGGGGGCGATGAAGTGAGGATTGGAAAACCATCTCCTGAAATGTGAGAGAGACATTTATATTGTATAGTCATCTTTGTATCATTTATATCACTTTCGATGGAGTATTTCCTTCTAAACTATAGCCTTTGCTTTGAATTCCAGATTCCTTGAAGCAGCTAATAGATTAAAGATCGAACCTTCTAACTTGCTGGTTATTGAAGATTCTGTGTAAGTGATTTATATCATTAACAGTGACAATTTTGTCCTTTGCTCTGGCATTATGAATCTTCTGCCTAATGAGTGTCATGAGGTTGTCATTATGCTCACTTCCCAGTTCCACTTTATGGTGTGATTTGTCAGAAAATTGGATCGATCTTTCCCACAATTGGCGTTGCATCAAAATCACAAATTACTTGGCATTGCTATCATTTGTCAAAATAGTTTCTATTAGCAAAAATTTTGGGTCTTTTTTCTCTTTTAAAAAAATATTATCATATTTACTGATCCATTCATTCAATTAACAAAAGGTATCAACAGATGTGACAGCTTTATAATACACTTTTCTGTACAAGTGTAGCTACTCTTAATGAAGTATTATAGGTTGAAACTTGAAAGAGAACTGTCTTTCTAAAGTGTTTCTAGGTCCTTGCTGATGTTTTCCTGTCAAAAAAAAAATGCTGTTGCTGACATTTTCAACATGTTTTGTTTTACTTAATTATGTATGAAATCTTTATATGGTGCAATTAATCATGTCTTGCTAGTGCACTGTATCTATATATCACCATACAATTGCATTTTAAATTCATAACTCCATAGAAGGCAGAGCTTGTCAAACATAGTTTACGTAATGCTTGTAACAGGCCATCTTATGTCTTATTGAATAGATCAGAGGCTGCTATTTGTCTGCTAGGTGTATGTTACCAATGAGTTTCCATGCTGGATATTTTCGGTAGGATCTCATCTTCCTATTCTGTTTTTCCTTTTCTTTGTCGTCTAAAGGAGAGCTCCGACTAAGTTAGCATTGTGGAGGGCCTTCCTTTGTCCATCATACATATGTCATCCTGGAATGAATCTACCATCTCCCATTCACATCAGACTCTTTTTTATCTGGGCCTTTATTTTCCCAATTTTCACTTGTTTATTCAATGTCAGACCCGGTGTTGCTGCTGGCAAGGCTGCTGGAATGGAAGTAGTTGCTGTGCCATCCCTTCCCAAACAGAATCACCTTTACACTTCAGCTGATGAGGTCATCAACTCATTACTTGATTTAAGACCTGAAAAGTGGGGCTTGCCTCCATTTCAAGATTGTAAAACCCTAGACCTTCACTCATGATTATGCTTTATGATAGTTAGCTTTATCATATCAGATTCTTATTCAGAAGATTGGTTTTAATGACAGGGATTGAGGGTACTTTGCCTATAGAACCATGGCATATTGGTGGCCCTGTCATCAAGGGATTTGGTCGTGGCTCCAAAGTTCTTGGGATTCCAACTGGTACTGTCAGATATCTCCATCCCTCCTTTTTTCTGGTGCAATGATATTATTGTTTGTTAGTTGTTATTGTTCGCTTTCACTGTGATATTGGATATGTGAGCATTGAAGTGCCATCCCTCTACATAAAAATCAAGTAGCCATGTTTTAGATCCTCTCTTGATTTCCAGACAGGAAAATGCAAGATGGATCTTATTCGGATAAAATAGACTACTATTAGACTAGTAATGAGTGAAGCCCAGAGTGCATTTTTATTACTGCTTTTATTTTCTCATTCTTCTGCTCAATTGTTTGTGATTGCTAATTCTGTCATATATTATAGCTTCAAGAGTTTGTTACTCAGACTTAATGTTGCATTTTCTCCCCTTGTAAAAACCTTTTTCTTTTCCAGCTAATTTATCAACAGAAGGTTATTCAGATCTACTCTCAGAACATCCCTCCGGAGTATATTTTGGTTGGGCTGGACTATCAACCAGAGGCATCTATAAAATGGCCATGAGCATCGGTTGGAATCCATACTTTGACAACAAGGAAAAGACAATTGTTAGTGAACCCAACAGATGGTGCAATCTGCAAGCACTTTCTCCTTCTGCAACACTTTAATGGTAATTTTTCCTTGTAGGAGCCCTGGTTGTTGCACAAGTTTGATGAGGATTTCTATGGAGAGGAACTGCGTCTTATCATTGTTGGCTATATACGACCAGAGGTTTAAAACTCACATCTTTTTCACTTGGGTGTTTCATCTGTTTTAGGCGAATCAAATACAAGATTGTGCTCCTCTTTAGTTAATAAGCCTCACATGAAATTGCTTTGGAAACATTCAGGCAATTTCTCATCACTTGAGAGCCTAATAGCAAAGATCCACGAGGATGGGGATATCGCGGAGAAAGCTCTTGATTTGCCATTGTACACAAAGTACAGGGATGATCCATATCTGAAAATGTCTTGACAGCGGGCATTTCCCATTTACAAATAGTGTAGACAACCTTACACTTTGTTGAAACAAATACTGAACCGATGTCATGACATTCAAGGAATCGCTAAGTCTTTTTACTTGATTGAGAGTGATAATAAAAGGCTTGTAAGCTCTAGTACACTAATATGCTGAATCTATCAACCATATAGTCATCTCATGCCAATGATAATAATTCACGTACAGGTAATTCAATCGAGACATTGATCTTTGAGTTAGAAACTGCTCTGCAGTCGTTAGAGTCCAGCAGTAAGATTAAAAGATCATTTCCTTTCCAGCAAAGAATAAAAGGTCATTTATTGCATGTCATATATAAGTGGCATTTAAATAAGTCAAGTCATATGTCATTAGTTTTATAGTTCATGCATGTTAATTAAAATTCATGTAGTCATTGAAATAGATTAAATTGCATTCATGTTAATGAAAAACATAAAAATAATTGTTAGCATAGTTTTCATGTTAATAGTTGATTCATACATCGCATTCACATTTTCATGGTTAGTTTGTGGGGACCCCATCATGATGAAACTTTGATTTTGTTCAATTAAGGCTTTGAGTTTGATATTCTCTTGCACTTTACTGCATTGATCTATTGAGTGTTACATTTTTGTTTGTGCACCCACATGATCACCATTACATGTTAGTAGATTAAGATTAAAAGTAACTAAAACTACTTAATAAAAGAGAAAATATACCAGAAGAAAAACGTTAGATTTATCCGGCGGAATCGTATTCACAAAATCTCTAGTTTGAAAAATAAGATGTCCTCCCACATCTTTTTTGAATTTCTAATAGATTTATATAATAAATTAGTGGCGATTCCTAAATGAATTGATTTGCATGTTTAATCAACTTAATTAAAACCACAAACTTGTGATTGGCATAGGTTTCAAGGATCCATTCGAGTGTTTGTTTAGTAGCCTACTAGCTTTCCCTTGATGATTCACCTCCGAAAAGGTCACAACATTGGGCTTTCTCATGTGAAATCATTTTATATTCTTCGAAACAACATTTCTTTCTGTTACCGGAACAAAAAAGTGGATTTTTTGAACTTTTGTTCCACAACTATTCTTTCACAATTGATTTGTTCTGGAAAATAGAAAAATTTAGGGCCCGCATGTTTTCACTCTTTTTTTTTGTTTATAAACAGAAATTCTGTTTGTTCCCGGAACTTAAAATTAGAACAGAAACAAAAATAAAAAAAAAATTTCTCGTTCCATAAACAATTTTAAAGAACAATTTTCTTTTTCCTTTCTTTTTTTTTTTTCTTTTTTTTTTTCTTCTTCTTTTCTCTTTGGCCGGTCGTCGGCCTCGGCCTTGGCTAGCAACCGGCCGTCGAGGGGCGGCGACACCGTCGAGGGTTGGCGATCTCGCCGGAGCGTCGCCGGCCCTTGGCGAGGCTCAAGCATTGCCAACCTCTACCTTGGCTAAGCCTCACCTGAGGCTTGGGCGAGCCGGGCCGACCTCGCCGGATATGGGTGAGGCTACCAAGGCGCGCCGGCCAAAGGAAGAAAAAATAAAAAATAAAAAGAAAGAAAAATAATGAAAAATAAAATAAAAATATTAAAAAATTAAAAGAAATAAAAAAAAAGAACAAAATTTACCAAACTTGTTTCTATTCATTTTTTATTCCCGGAATAAGTTTACAAAACGTATTTTTTGATAAAAAATTGTTCCGATAAAAAATTATTTTTTTTAGAACATTTTTGAACACAAACAAACGCACTCTTATATTCTTTGAAACAACATTTCCATTTCTGTTACCATGAACAAAAAAGTAGATTTTTTGAACTTCTGTTTCACAACTATTCTTTCACAACTGATTTGTTCTGGAAAATAGAAACATTTAGCTAACGTTACCAAACAGGCTATAAGCCATAAAAACAATGTCTCAATCAAATCGCATGTATCTGAATTATTATGGGCGGCATGGGATGACCGTCTAGTTCATAGATACAAGGTGTTGATGTATTAGGGGTTACAAGCCTCTTATTTTATCACTCTCAATCGAGTATAAGACCGCTGCGATTCCTTGCAAAGTTGTAAGATCAATACGGTATTAGTTTCGACAATTGGACACAGTCACAAATAGGAATTGCCCATTTTCAATACATTTTCAGATACGGGTCGTCCCTGTGCTTTACGTACAATGGCAAACCGAGAGCTCTCTCCACGACATCCCCGTCCTTGTGGATCTTTGCTATTAGGCTCTCGAGCAATGGGAAATTCACCTGAAAGTTTCGACGGCAAAATTCACGCGAGCCTTTTTAGCAGAAGAGAAGCAGGATATCGTACTCGATTTGCCTAAAACAGAAGGAACACCATACCTCTGCTCGTATATAGCCGACGATGACAAGACGCAGTTCCTCTCCATAGAAATTCTCGTCAAACTTGTGCGACAGCCAGGGCTCCTACCATAGAAAGATCCCGTTAGAAGAATTGCAGAAGGAGAGAAAGTGCTTTCAGATTGAACCGTCTGCTGGGTTCACTTACGATCGTCTTTTCCTTGTTGTCGAAGTATGGATTCCAACCCATGCTCGTGACCATTTTATAGACGCCTCTGGCCGATAGTCCAGCCCAGCCAAAATATACTCCGGAGGGATGTTCCGAGAGTAGATCTGAATAGCCTTCCGTTGATAGATTAGCTGGAAAACAAAAAAAAAAAAAAGGTGGTTTTACAAAGAGGAAATGAATGCCGCAGTTAGTCCCAGTAACAAACAACTGAAGCTATAATATGTGGCATAGAATTAGCAATCTGACATTTGAGCAGAAGGAGAAACTAAAAGCAGTAACAAGAGTGCACTAGTCTACTATATCTCATGGGAGGATCTAAAGCATTGCTACTTAATTTATTCTTCTGTTTAGAGATATGGCACTTTGATGCTTCCAGATCCAATGCCGCAATGAAGAGCGAACGGTAAGAACTAACTGAGAATAATATGATCACACCAGAAAAGAAAGGAGGGGTGGAGATATCGGACAATGCCTGTTAGAACCCCAAGAAGTTTAGAGCCACGACCGAATCCCTTGATGACGGGGCCGCCGATATGCCACAGTTCTACTGGCAAAGTGCGCTCGATCCCTGCCCATCAAAACCAATCTTCTGTATTAGAATCCGATATGATAAAGCTAGCTATCGTAAAGCATAATCGGGAGTGAAGGTCTAGGGTTTTACAATCTTGAAATGGAGGCAAGCCCCACTTTTCAGGTCCTAAATCAAGTAATGAGTTGATGACCTTGTAAAGGTGAGTTTGTTTGGGAAGGGACGGTACGGCAACTACTTCCATTCCGGCGGCCTTGCCAGCAGTAACACCGGGTCTACCATTGAATAAACATGTAAAAGTTGGAAACACAATGGCCTGGAAATGAAAAAGAAACCGATGTGGATAGGAGATGGTGGACACGTTCCAGGATGATATATGTATGATGAACAGAGGAAGGTCCCCCACCATGCTACCTTAACTGTAGCTCTCCTTTAGACGACAAAGGAAGGGAAAACAGAATAGGAAGATGAGATCCTACGAAAAATATCCAGAATGGGAATTCATTGGTAACATACATCTAGCAGACAAATAGCAGCCACTAATCTATTCTATAAGACATAAGACGGCCTGTTACAAGCATTACCGCATTTGACAAACTCTCTTCTGAGGAGCTATGGATTTAATTGATGTGCAATTGTACTGCTATACATAAATTATGGTGCACTAGCAAGACAGACTCCGATAACACGAATCATTTGAGGAAAAAATTCCTCCTGTAGAAAATGAATGGCGCAATATATCGACTAGAGTTGGTCAGAATTCACATACAATCAAGTGGCACAAAGCATGTTAAAAATGTGAGCAAGGACTTTGTTTCGACAGGAACACATTATCAAGGACCTAGTGACATTTTATAAAGACAACTCTCTTTCAAGTTTCAACCTATAACACTTCGTTACAAATAGCTATACTGGCGTATTGAAAAGCTGTTGCTTCTGTTTATACCTTTTCCTAACTGAACGAATGGACCAGTCAACATGAATATATTTTGAAAAGGGTGACACAGAAAAAACCCAAAGTTTGTGCTCATAGAAACATTTTTGGCTGGCGAGAGAAACTTTCCTTGGGGATGGAGCAATCAATGAAGAAGAAACACAGCAAACTTCTACTGGAAAAGTTGATAATCGACGGCTGAGATTTGGTACTAACTTGTAATAATTCGATGGAAACATTAGACAGGAAAGTAACTTGGAGACTTGAAATTATTCTCTGCTTAGTGGTTGTCAAATCCAAATAGTTGATTGTGTTTTTTCTGTTAGCGAAACTTCTTCATCCTAGTCTTTATCTCCTTTATGTTTTAAGCCGCGTAAGAAGTAAGTATTATTGAATCCAAATTTTAGTATTCACTTGTGTGCTTTTTGTTCAAGTTCTTTGCCTTTTGATTCGACCTCTTAGTCAGTACGAATTCCTATGTGCCACATGGAGACTTAGATTCGTCTCACAAATAAGACATTGTTTGATATTTTTTTTTCTAATGCCATAACCAATTGGAAACTTCTATTTTTTATTGACTTAACATTTTATAATAACATAGAATTCTAAATTTAAAAAAAAAAAATTAAGAAAACACTCAATAAAACCTAAACAAAAGTGGAACAAACTGAGGACATATCTTTTTGATGAAGAAGCTGTTGTTAACTCAAACTATAGCTTATTCTATTCAAATGTTCCGATTTAGTGCATTATATAATCAAGTTAATTGAACTGGAAAAAAAATTGAAGTTTAATCTTCATAAATCAAAATAGCTCTAAAACCTAAAATGCTCGTGTTATTGGTTTATGGACCGAATAGCAATTTATGATAAGGTTCTACTTATTGACATATTGGACTTGGCATAACTTAGACCATTATATAAAATTAATGATTGAAAATAATAAGTCTTGACTTTATATGTATCATATTTAAGGTTTTTACCAATATGTTGACTAAAAGCCCCTCATAATCATTCTTTGGGCCGGAAATTGTTAACATGGACACTGGCAATCTTGACACGACCAATGCCGATGTGAATAATTTTCTAAATTTTTTAAATTTTCCAATTTTTTATTACTTTTCTTTCTTTTTTTTTCTTTTTTTCTTTTCTTCCCTTCTTTTTTACATTGTTTTGGCCTAGTGAGGGCATGGGGTCCACACTTAGCCGGGCAAGGGTTAGTCAGCGACCTTGCCGGCCCAAAGTGTGAAAAAAAGAAAAAAAAAATTAGAAAAATTTAGAAAATTGTTCATGTAAGTGTCAGCCATGTCATATAAGATGGACAACTTCTACATCAGTAATTTTTGGCCTAAATTGATCGTATAAACTGAATTATTACTAATGTGAAATGAGTTTAGAACTAAATGATCCAATGGAAAGATTTATATTGAATTTGTACCAATGTAATGGATTTAAGACTTCTTTTGGTACATTTTCCAATTTAGGTCTCTATACTGTGCAGCAAGAAGTTGGGCTTTGGTATGTTAGCACCATTCGTTCTTTTTCATCCAGTGCCCGACAACCTTATCAAAAAACGATTGTTAGGTGTCTCGATTATCATTACATATGCATCTAAGTGGGTAACATTCCAAGTAAATTGCAGATGCTATTAGTGTTAAAAATTCAGTAAAAGAACGAGTCGAATTCGAGGAACTCGAAGGACGGCCAATGCTCGGGTGGTTGGACGATGATGAAGCATGGCTAGTTGGAGAAGGAAAGAAGCTGGCCGTGCCCCGTGGGTTTTCCATAGAGAGGTGAAGGTGGCCGAAAGAACAAGGAAGAACAATCTGGGGCCCAAGAACGCCCGCACAGATGGTGTTTGATGAAATTCCCCGTCCAGATTTGGTCGGTAACGGACCAAAATCGAAGATGAATATGCCAGAACACGACTTTTTTGGGCGATTTTTCTGGGCTAGTTTTCGGCGACGGCGGGCTCCACTCATAGCCGGTAAAAGAAAAATCCTCTTGAGTTTGGTCTTAAGAGGACCATCCGATTCTTAGGAAGTCAGTAAAGTGTACGCATGAGACGAAATGAAGAAGACGGGCAAAGGGTGTGTTTGATTCGACATTTGCAAAAAATTTGGGGCTCTAAAATCTTTTGAGTAATTGCAAGGGATGTTTGGCAAGGTATGTAAATATAGGTGGGTGAAGGTTCCTCAAATAGGGGTAAGTCCCCCTTTTGGACCAATTGCTCCTTTGGGCTTGCGTGGTCAAATAAAGACCCACGACAATAGGATATAGACTTGGTACATTCTTGTCAAACCTTGGGTCCTCCGATTGATTTTGTCATTGAATGGAGCTTAAATGCTTGTCGGGACGAAATGAGTCTTCAAGATTTTTCACATTGACGATGCGGGTACTTCTCTAATATATCAGCTCGAGACTTTCCCTCCAATGTTTATAACTTGAGCGTCTCAACATCATGTTTAGACTTATACAAATAATGCATGGACCCACCAGAGAAAGGTAACAGGAACTTTGGGGAAATTGTATTATCTGACTTGTATTCAATTGTGCTATTACATTGTACATAAATAGTGGAAGAAGGAAAAAGTAAAATAGGAAAAGTAATATACATGTATCGAGTTTCCTATTTACTAATATTTACTAGAATCCATTATGTACAGAATCGATTCTAAGATCTTCCAACACTCCCCCTCAAGCTGGTGGCCTATATATGTCAAGGACACCTAGCTTGCTTAATAGAAACTTGTGTTGTCTTTGGCAGAGCGGCTTAGTGAAAATATCTGCTGGTTGATCCGCTGTTCCGATGCCTTTTGTTACGAGAACTCCCTCTTTGATCTTGTCACGAGTGAAGTGACAGTCAACTTCTATGTGTTTTGTTCTTTCATGAAAAACTGGGTTTGCTGCTAATTTAAGTGCAGCATCATTATCACAGAACAATACACTTGGTCCACTGACCTGTATTCCCAAATCAGAAAGAAGTCCTCGTATCCAGACTATTTCGCAAGTAGTTTTTGCCATGGCTCGATATTCTGATTCGGCTGATGAAAGTGACACAGTGGATTGCTTCTTTGTTTTCCACGAAATCAACGTTTTTCCCAGTTTAATACAAAAACCGGTGATGGATCTCCTAGTCATTGGACAAGTAGCGTAATCAGTGTCACAAAATGCTGTCATCTCCATGTTGCATTCATGTGATAAAAATATACCGAGTCCTGGACACCCCTTCAAATATCTTACAACCTTCAAGGCTGCATTCATGTGTGACTCCTTTGGCATATGCATGAATTGACTGAGTATCTGAACCGCATAGCATATATCAGGTCTTGTCATGGTAAGATATATCAATTTACCAACAAGCCGTTGATACCGGACGGATCCTTAAGTAATGGATCCCTGTTTGATGAAGAAGAATTGAGATCATACTCATGTGTTGTCAATTTGACATTCTGTTCAATGGGAATCACTGCTGGCTTGCAACCTGATAATCCGGCTTCAGAAACAATTTGCAAAATAAATTTTCTTTGACGAGGGAAATTCCTTTTTCAGACCTTGCGATTTCAATGCCAAGGAAAAATTTGGGAGGTCCCAAATCCTTGATGTGGAAAGCAGAGTGCAAATATTCCTTGAATCTTGCAACATGGGAATCATTATTTCCCATAATCAATATGTCATCAACATATATCAGCAAGTAAATCGACGAACTTCCCACATTTCGTTTAAATAAAGCATAATCATGCTTGGAATGTTGAAAACCAGCATTGGTTAACGCAGTAGTAAATTTGGCATACCATTGTCTAGATGCCTGCTTTAAACCATACAAGGATTTGCGAAGACGACATACCCGATACTCCCCCTGTCTGCGTAATCCTTGGAGGAAGATCCATGTAAATTTCTTCATCCAAGTCTCCATGAAGAAAGGCGTTGTGGACGTCCATCTGGTGTAAGGACCAATTTCGTACTGCTGCAACAGATAGAAAGGACCGTACAGTAACTTCCTTGGCGACTGGAGAGAAAGTCTCGTGGTAATCGAAACCTTCTCTTTGAGTAAAGCCTTTGGCCACCAACCTAGCTTTGTAACGTTCTATGGAGCCATCGATTTGAACTTTATCTTGTAAACCCATTTACATCCGATCGGCTTTCTATGTGGTGGTAAGGGAACAACATCCCAAGTATTATTATCCATGAGAGCAGCAAGTTCAGATTCCATTGCATGTCGCCATTTGGGATCTTGTGCCGCCTCAGCAAAAGAGGATGGCTCACATTCTTCTGAAATTCTACTTATACAACACATATGTTCTCCCGATAACCGATTGAAAGAAACATAGGATGAAATCGGATAATGTGTACCTGAAGAGTTTGCAGCAGAACATATATAATCCTTAGTCCATGTGGGTGGACGTGTTTGTCTTCCAGAACGACGGGGTAGCTCATCTAATTGTTCAGAAGCCTCAGATGATTCAGCAGCCATCTCCGTTGCTTCCCCGGTGAAGAAGATAATGGAGCTTCTTCACGTAAGATAGGTGATTCAATTTCTTGATTTGGGGATTCCATCGGTGCTTGTGGAATGGATGATTGAGGTGCCACAAGAAAACCAGGTGCAAATGATATATCTTCATCAGACATAAGGAACTGATTGTTTTTTGATGAAGTATCTTGAGATGGATGGAGCTTCTCTTTGAAAGGAAATATGTCTTCATGAAAAATAACATCCCTGCTGGTAAAGAAATGTCCTGTGGAAAATTCCATAACACGATATCCCTTTTGAAGAGGGGGGTACCCCATAAAAACACATCGTGTTGCACGGGGACTCATTTTATCCCGAGGACCCACACTGGTTGCATAACATAAACAACCAAACACTCTAAGGTGATCATTATTGGGCTATTTGTTGTAAAGCATCTCATATGGAGTTTTACCATGAAGGATTCTACTGGGCATGCGATTAATCAGATAGGCGGCTGTGACCACACAGTCTCCCCAAAATTCTTCAGGGATTGAAGCTTGATATTTGAGTGCACGGGCTACTTCTAAGAGATGTCTATGTTTCCTTTCTACAACTCCATTTTGCTGTGGAGTGTAAGTACAGGAACTTTCATGGAGTATTCCATGAGTAGACAGTAATCTTATGCAATCAGAAGTAAAAAATTCTCGCCCATTATCTGTACGAATTCGCTGTACAGATTTATCGAATTGATTTCTAATTAAAGAAAGGAAATTTGATAAATGAGTGAATGTTTGACTCTTCGACTGCATAAGATATAACCATGTGGCACGACTATAGTCATCAACTATGGTAAGAAAGTAGCGAGATCCATCACGATGAGAAGTGTGATAGGGACCCCATGTCCATGTGAAGTAATGAAAAAGGATTTTGAGTTCGAGATGTACTAACTGGAAATGATGCTCGAGTTTGTTTAGCTAAAGGACATATAGGACATTTTGGATGAGGAAATTTAGCACTATGACCCAATCGTTGATGCAAAAGGAGATTTTTATTATAGCTGATTGCATTACAATAAATGCTTTTATTCAATAATGCTAAATCTCCTGGAGAATTGACCCAAAAATAAAGTCCTTGTGCTTCATTACCCAAGCCCATCACTCTGCCAGTCGAAAGGTCCTGAAAGACACAATTTTTGGAATTGAATATGGCTTTACAAGAATTGTCCATACATACCTTGGCAACTGAAAGAAGATTGAACTCAAAATCTGGAATGTATAGGACATTTTTAAGAACAAAGTTCTGACCAAGATGTACGGTACCGATTTTGGTAACATATGTAGTGTTTCCATTTGGAAGACGTACCGTAACAGGAGATTGTGTGTTTTCATGGACATGGGAAAATAAGCACTCATTACAAACTATGTGGTCACTAGCACCTGAATCGATAATCCATGCATCAATAGATAATGAATTCCTTTTATGTAAAAAAGTACCTGAGAATCCTGCATTAGTGTCCCCAGTCTTAAGTTGGCCCAATGCTTGGATGATATTTTCATACTGTTGTTGAGTGATAGTCTGCTGAGATGCTCCACCACCCTTCTGTGCAGTGACCTGATAAACTGAAGACTCATTTTCCCTTTTATTATTGGGTTTCCCATGTAGTTTCCAACATGTATCAACAGTATGGTGCGGTCGTTTGCAATATTCACAATATTTATTTTTAATTTTTGAATTTTGCCCACTGACCTTGCCTGTTGATGTGGCAAAACGAGTACCGTTGGATGCTTTGTAGACCGGTGCGCTGATGTGGCAAAATATTGGCCGTCCGATCCAGCCGGGATAGCCCATCAATTTGTGGCCGTCCGATCCGGATCCACGATAGCTCATCAAATTGTAGCCGTCAGATTGCGTGCGTTGATCCCAGCCATTCGCCGCAAAGAACTGATCTGACCGTCCGATCCAGCTCTTCTATCCAGGCCGTCCATCCGTGAAGACCTAGGGTAGTCTTCGTTCTTTCTCGACGCCGCAGCCGCGAAAGCCCTCTCTCTCGGTTGTGTTGCGGCTCCGAGGCTCCCTCTTGTTCCGACGACGGTCTCCGTCGCAACGAAGCCCGAGGGGAACGTTGAGAAGCCCGTTCCATCACCGATCCGAGCATGTTCGTTCGCGGCGGCCCTCTGGTTTTCCTCTTGCACGGCCAACTGGAAGATTCGGCCGAGCGGTGGTTGAGGATCCATCGCAAGAATCTGCGATCGAAAGCCGGCGTAAGTGTCGTTCAAGGTGAGTAGGAATCGAGTAGCTTTCTCCTTTTCCTTAATCGCATGGTATTGACGGAGGGTGGCTTCTGGCCCTTCCAATTTCTCCTTGGCCGCTTCAATCTCGTTCCACAGGGCTGATAATCGGTTGAAATGGCGGGTAACCGAAAGGTTCCCCTGTTTTAGCTCGGTTAGGGTTTGTGTCAACGAGAAAACCCTAGCCCTATCTGATTTCCCGTACATTTCTTGCATATTATCCTAGTATTTTTTCGAATCTTCGGTCGGAGGAAGACCGGCGGCAATGTCAGGTGCTAAGCAATTCCCGATCCAAGAGCGCACAAGTTGATTGCAGCGATTCCAATGCCTCTGCAGTCGTTCGTCCGTCGGGTAAGGTATTGTTCCATCAATAAAACCATCCTTGGTTTTGGTAATAAGGGCACGTCGAAGATCATAGGCCCAAGCGTGATAATTCGTCGTTCCAGTAAGTTGTTGGGTAACCAGCCGCAGCTCCGGCCGTCCGCGGCGAAGTGTAAAGCGGATCTCCAAGCTCCGGCCGTCCTCCGTTGAATGGAAACAGGTAGATGGTGGGGAACCGGATAGGGTTCTATCCGTGACCCGGTGTAAACCCGGGTCTGTGACTCGGATATGTTTGACCCCGACTCACCAGTCGGATTGGCCCCATATGGATATTGGGGCCATGGTGTGGTGTACCACAAGGGTGGAGGCCAGTAAGTTGGCCCTGGAATCTGCACTGAAGCAGGAGCAGGTGCAGAGGCAACATTGGTTACCTGCTCTTCTCCAGTCGATCCATCTGGATGGGAAGGTATGATCGTCTGATCCTGGGCTGATGAAGATTCTACTAAGGAATCATAACCTCTTTATCTTTTGTCATGGCACCAAGGATGAATTCCTAATTGCTTTGCTAATCTGTTCTGCAGGAAGGATCCTCAGTTATAGATCAGAAGGAAGCAATGGCAATTCAAGAAAGGTTGCGGAAGCTAGGGCAGGAAACGAAGCTCTGATACCATGACAGAAAGGTAACAGGAACTTTGGGGAAAATTGTATATCTGACTTGTATTCAATCGTGTCATTACATTGTACATAAATAGTGCCGAAGGAAAAAGTAAAATAGGAAAAGGAATATACATGTATCAAAGTTTCCTATTTATTAATATTTACTAGAATCCATTATGTACAGAATCGATTCTAAGATCTTCCAACACCACCAAGCCAGGCATGAATATTCACTATCCTCACATGCCCACGAGGTCCAAGATCACGTGGAGACGCTTAGGGTGCGTTTATTTGTGTCTCTGTTCAAAAATTGTTTCAGGAAATAGGAATAAATAAAAATTTTTGTTTCCGAGGACAAAAAATTAAAAAACACGTTTGTAAATTTGTGTTCTTTTTTATTTCTTTTAATAAGAAAAAAATTTTTAAACACGTTTGGTAAATTTTTTTTTTTTTTTTTTTCAACCACGGTGAGGCTGATCACCGGCCTCGACCCAAGTGTCACCCGACCCGGGCCGTGAGGCTCGGCCTCACCTTGGCCACGCAAGCTGAGCTTGCCTAGATCCGGTTGGGCCGAGGCTCGCCCGGCCAAGCCTTGGTTGGGCCTCACTAGGGGGATCCGGTGATGCTCGGCCTCGCTAGGGGCCGGCGACGCTCCGGCAAGGTCACCGGCCCTCAACCACCAATCGCTGGCCATGGCCAAGGCCGGTGACCGGCCAAAGAAAAAAGAAGAAGAAAAGAAAAAGAAATGAAATGAAATGAGGGGGAAAATTTGTTTTTAAAAATTATTCCAGAAACAAGAAACAAGTTTTTCTTATTTCTTGTTTTTGTTCCAATTTTGTTTTCGAGAACAAAAAAATAGAATTTTTGTTCATAAACAGAAATAAAGCTCTCTTTTTTTTTTTTGTTCCCGAACATAAACAAACACACCCTAAATGTTACTAAATACGCCATTAGAAATTCGCCTGGAAACATTGGTGTCCAGCACTGAGATTTTTATAAGATTGTTTCCTTTTCAGCAGAATTTTTCTGGGTGTTTTTGGTTGGTGAAGGTAAAGCTGCAATAATTGCATACATGATAGGACCAAAACCAATGGATGGAAAAGTTTTTTAGTCCTCCTTTGCATATTCCGGGGGCATATTCCGAAGCATATAATGGACCTTTGTGATATTATTATAATTAGAGCCAAAAAGGACCGACGAATGAAACTCAAAAAATTGTTCCATCCGCCGATGTAACTACTGTAAAATTGAGGTCCTAGCAACTGCAATCACGAGAACATGAGGATGCCCAAAGGAAAACGTGTAAAACGAGAAAGGGCAGGAGTAGGGAGCAAAACAGAGGACACAAGCATGGGCTACGCATGCTACTTGGAATTTGAGCATATGTTAAAAATTCCGAGACTCAAAAAGTTCTAACATCGGAACCTATGTCGTCTGGTCCAAAGTCACGGGCCAAACTAGATCATGAAAGTTACTTTTACCGATCGATACAATGCTCTCACTCAAAAAGTTTGAGAAAATTTAAGATTATTTTTAGGCTTTTATTCATCTGTAACAAGCACATGTTTCATGATTCTAGAATTGCTTATCAAGCATTATCAATCGGGAGGTGCAAAATTCAAATAAGAAATTTAAGGGGGCAAAAGTTTGTTTTTAGGCAAAACTAATTTAGCATGACTCAAAAATTCTAAACTAAATTTAGGTCCACCGCCGACTCCATGGACGAGATGTTTCTAACATAAAAGTATAACATCAAATTCTGCTAGGTCGCAGGATTAAAAAAATCATTTCCAAAAGATAGAATCGAATCAAAGCTCGAATCTATCCCATACAAACCCTCAGATGCATGCATTTCTTGTGGTCCAAAAGAGAGACAATAAATAATGTCAACTTGGTAGGATGTAAGAACCCCGCAGTATTTAAATATTAATTCTGAAAAAAGTAATTTGAACAATCCCAATTAAATAAATGAAAATGTCGACCAAGGAATTATTTTTTTAAAAAAAATCAATTCTTCACCCGAAAAAGGGGTTTGTCACATTCTTGTCTCTCCAGCCACAGCATGATTACCTTAATATGGGGCCCACAAAAAGAACGAGAACTTTACTTTATTTTCAACGCATTTCCATCATTCCCTTCATTTTATATATATTTACATATTTTTTCTTTCCCCTTTTCGGAAATCCAATGTACATGCCTGGCGCAAGACGCCAAAGTGAAATTTAAAAAAAAGACAAAAAAAAAGAAACCCCAAAGAAAAGATAAGAGAGAAGCTCATCCTTATCCCACAGCCCTCGAACCTCCCGACAACACAACACCGACCGTCCGCTCATTCCCGGCCGAAACCCAGTCCGAATCGAACCCATCCCGGTTCGACCCGGTCGAACCGCGAACCGAGTCTTGACAGAGTCTTTATACAACAGTGTAACGAACCGCCCTCACAATATCTAGAGACCGTAGCACATGGATGATGATCTCCGTCGTCCACGTGGCGCGATTACACGAGGGTCTTGCATGCGTACGTCTTCGGGTCCCACATCGCCGGCAGCAGGAACTTCCGGCCACCGAGGCCGTGGGCGTTGTAGCTCGCGCCGGTCGCCTTGTCCACTAGGAGCTGCCCCGGGTAGCCCGGGTACGCGCCCGACCCGTATATCCCCGTGCACGCCGACACCGCCTCCAGCGGCGCGTCCGCCGGGCCCTGGAAGAAACCGCCCCCGAACGGGTTCGTGACGGCGCCGGCGAGGAGCGTCGCCAGGTTGATCACCATGCCGTCGACCCCGACGTCGCCGCTCGGCGCCACCAGCGGCGGCGTCTGCGGGCCGTACATGGGCTGGTGGAACGGCCACGCGCACTGCCCCGGGCACTGCGTCTCCGAGTTCCCGACCCACACGAACGCCGACCCCGGCCGGGCCGCCCCGTGCGTCCCGCACCGCGAGCAGAACCCCTCCACGGCGACGTCCGCCGCCGTGAGGACGACGGTGATGGTGCCCGGGGCGGCGTTGAACTTGCCGGCGAGGGCGCGGAGGTGGCTGTTCTTGAGGGACTTCCCGAGGGTGTACGCCTCGTGGAGGGCCTGCCGTCCGACGACGAGGTTGGAGCTGCCGCCCTTGTACTTCTCGGTGGTGCGCCACCAGGAGGCGGCGGAGGGGGGAGGGGAGCGGGGGTAGCCGAGGGAGCGGATGAAGTCGACGATGACGGAGCGCTGGGTGGGGAGAAGCGACCGTACCAGACGAGGTCGACGGTGATGTTGCCCTTGAGGAGAGCTCCGTGGTGGTACTTGAGGACGAGGGGCTGTTGCTGGACCAGGGCGGCGGAGGAGGAGGAGATGGAGCTCGAGAAGAGTATGAAGAGTAAGAACAAGAGAGGGAGAGCGAGAGAGCGAGACGCCATTGACGCGGCCTCGGAGCTTTGAGAGAGAGAGAGAGGAGAGAGAGGAGTGGGAAAAATACACGAAGGGAGAGGGTATTTATAGTGGTAAGAGGAGGAGAGGGAGACAGCCATGAGAATTAGCCAAGTATTTTTTTGTTTTTTATGTGCATCCTTGTGACTTAGTTATATCAATGTTGAACTTCGTTATATCAATGTTGATCAAATTCGTTTTCCTTTTTTCTGGCCATAGTCAAATTCAATTTCGATACATATAGATATGGCCAATTTAGATATGGTACTGTTTGTACGTGATAATGTGTTTAGGTCAAATAATGTGTTTAATTCATAGTGTGCAATACGTGTGAAAATTGGTTATTCTTGTGTCGTTAGAATGAGAAATATTTAAATTTGAACATTAAATCGAATGTAATTTTTATGATTGAATTTTAGAGTATTTACATAGACATATGATTATGATTGATTTGGTTCTATAGATATTTGATAGTTGTAATTATAAAAATAATTCCGGAATGAGAAATAATTAGTAAAGTGTATTATGCACGATAAAGTACAAAAAAACTATGAATGTCATGTCTCCTTAGATAATCCCCTGAAGAAAATCATTCTAAGGCCTGGACAAACCCCCAAGAAAAAAAAAAATCTATGTGCTAGACAACATTAGCCCCTTTTTTAAAAGATCCCAAAAAAAAAGGTATCCCCCGCTCTTGCACGAAATTAGCCGTAGATGTACTTCCTACCCAAGATTCTAGGGGGTGGGTGACGCGAATGATGATGCAACATTTATTATGAACAAAACTGAGAAAAGTGATTACTAATTTTAACATCGAGGGAAAGTAATTTATAGCAAGGGAAAAAGAGCATACCTAACACGTCCTCTTTGGGTCATTCATTCCAATTTTTTTGAAATTTATATATAATAAAAAGTGTCGCGTCAATATTTTTTTCTCTTTAAATTGAAAAGAAGAAAAAGAAAAAGAAAAACGACGACCATTTTTATGTCTTTGCTTTTGCACCAATTGGGGAAGTCCGTGCTTTTGGTTTTTTTTAAGGTATACGGTACAATGTAGTGGCGTAGGATACTCGTGCGCGCAATAATTAGCGTGCGCAAAACACAGTCTCGTGAAGAGAAAGGATCAGGGTCAACGTCAAAGGGAGCGTCACGTGGAGCGAAGCGGTTGGTCGGGGGATGTGGGGAGGAGCCTATGTGCCAGGCTGTAGGGATGACGTGGCGGTCTGAGCTGTAAGGCAGAGAGGCTCGTAGTAGCTTCTTGATGGCGACCCTGCGACTTTAGGCGTTATAGACCCACCCTTGCACGCCAATTTTGAAGGGGGGGCCCCCAAAAAAGAACTTGATAAAAAAAATTAATTAGTTGACGTTATGTTTGATTCTTAATTCCTTAGGTACCAAAAATTCAAAAGAAAAAAATTGCTGACTATTAATTTGTGAATTATTGTAGACGGCTGTTGTGAAACCTCGACAATGATTAAATTTTTACCTCATCAATGAATTTGACGATGGTTAAAGTTTTACCTCACTACAACCCAAGAACTTGAGAGCTCCGTTAAATTGTCCAGCCTGTCAAATAACTTTGATGAACTGGCAAGATCATGTTCGTAGACGCACACCCCTATTCCCAATTTGGTAAAAAGTTTCTCTTTCTTCTCTCTTGAAAATACCTCAAATTATACATCTTAAAATTCAAACTATTAATTATGAATTATAACTCGTTATTTAGTTCCAATGGAAAAGAATTTCTCCACATTAAGCATTGTTGATATACTAATTAATAAAATAGTTATACAAATATATTGATATGATAATTGTATTATTTGTCTCTATCTATAGTTTTAGATATAATGGAAATCCAAGACAAGTATGCTATTTTAAAACACAACCCTAACCTCAATCTAATGGGATTCCTTTTAAGTTTCCAAACACTATTAATCAATTATCTTGAGATTTTTGGGCCTCGGAAACTTTTTGATTGGATTTGAAAATATTTAACTTGTCATTAAAAAATTGGAAGAAACAATATGTTTTTCTTTTCAAATAAGCTCTACAAGAACTTTTGAATTGGCAATCTATCGTCAAACTGTCATTTCACTTCAATTCCTTGTCCTCTTACTAAGAGTGATTGGTTTTAGGGTGAGTCAATAACCACCTTAAAATTTGAAATCAAATTGAGCAAGATCAATACCTAGTTTGTGGAATCAGGAGCTAGCTCATCTAATCCAATCCAATTGCAAGGTCAGTCGTAAAATCATTGATTTCTTCTTCTTCTTCTTCTTATTTCTTCTATTCCCTACAAGTTGGAGTTTCACAAATCAAAAGAAAAAAATACAATTTACTTTTAAGGTTTGGTTTCAATCAATTCAATTATAGTCCCCTCAAGAACCACCCATAATTCACTTACTCGGTTTGGACCCATTCTAATTTTTGGATTGGAATAGGAAATATGCACACCCCTTGACTATCTTTGATTTTTTTTGTTTTGTCATATTCTATCATCGATTTAAAGAGAGGAAAATTTTCTCAATTCTCCACCCATTTCTTTTTATATCTTTCCATTTTCCCCTTACTATTATTCTACACCCTTCTAAAGAAAGGGTTAAGGGAAAAGATGAGGCTCTAATTGAATACAACGCATCCGCCCATGACTTCAGTCCAATCTCGATCCATGCTGTGCCGGATCAGATCGTACATGGCCGTGTTTCAAAGAGACTGTTTGCTCAACCGCAAACGGACGAGTTTAGATTTGGTAAGATTAGACCCGACCTTTGCCTGATTGATTGGATGAGCTCATGCATTAATTTGCACAGTTGCGCTCTAAATTCTGCACTGACGCTCTCTCTTGTCTCAATCAGCATCATTTTCACTTCTCACATCTTTTGTCTTTTGTTTTCTCTGCAAAAGGTCCGAATTCCCCCGGGGGGGCCTCCCCCCTCGGGCTCTGGCACTCCCCTTAAACAATAATTTAAGCATGTATTAAGGCAAATGGCACCGAATAGCCTTCAAATTTTAGATCAACGTGCAATATCATCTTTAAATTTTTTATTTATTGTCTGTCTTTTACAAAATGTCTTTAAATTATATGAAAATATTCAATATTATCTTCTCATTAATTCAAATTCAGTGATAACTATATTTCCTTTTTTTTTTTTGTAAAAAAAAAAATTCATTCATTACCAAAATAATACATGAAAAGATTTATGGGAAATCTCAAAAGTCATCATAACAAGGTAAGTTCGCAGAGCTCCGAAATAAACCAACAACAAGAAATCCCTTTACATCATTAGCACATGGTTGGCAAAGATTATCATACACTTGTCCTTTATAAACGGATTTGTGATGACATCCAAACAAAATGATCGGCGGCCAATCAAATCAAACATCCTCATGAGTGATAAGCATATATCAAAATTTGTAATTGTAGTTATAGGTTTGCCTTCAATAATGTGCGCTTAGGTTCGGTGTCCCCAACATTATTACTATATTGAGACAATTTAAATATGTTGAATAAGCTCAAATCTAATACCCATGAAAGCAAGCCATTCAGCAAGCACATGACACCAAAGCTTTTAACAAAAATACGTTGAAGGTGCACAAATGTGACATCAAAGCTACCATGAATATCATTAAAACTAGAAGTGGAGTACTTATTCATTAAAATTCCTAATTCTATAATTAAATTGGAGAGAAAAGCTTCCGAATATAGAAAGAGTAAAGCTCCTAAATCTAAAACTAGATCGGGAGAGTAAGGGAAAAAAAACAAGAGAAAATAAAGGGAGAAGCAATGAGGGAAGGGAGGGAGAGTCCTCCCCTCCAAAAGTTGAAGAGACAAGAAAAGCTGAAATTTGAAGAGGGAGAGAAAGGGAGGGAGAGATCGAAGTTGAAGGGGCAAGATCAATGATTCATATCTAGACTGAACATGTAAAAGTTGAACAAATTAATAGTTTAGGCATGTCAATGTACATTAGGATAAAATAGGAATCACGCTAAATAAGTTAAAAGTTCAAAAATAACATTGCACATTGAGTATAAATTTATGGACTACTTATGTAGTTGTCCCAAAATATTAGAATTGCCCATATATCATTGCTCTTGTTTTATGTGTTATCAAAGTATTAAAATTGAAATATTTTCTTATTAAGTTACAAGTCCCATGAAAAGCGCTCGTCGGCGAGACACATTTTGTTTTTTAAAGTGCTTTGACTTTAAAAAAAAAAAAAAAAAACAAAAAATGTCTTGCTCATAAGTGCCTTAAGGACACTTGACAAGAATGTGAAAGAGAGATCAATTATCAAAACATGTTTAAAAACAATGAAGAGTGGAAATTCATTCTGTTTTTATGAGGGCATAAATAGAAATGCAAGTTTCGAAACATAATTAATTCATCTTATCAAATATCGGGGGTACGTTTTCAAAATCCTTAGTAAATTAATAGACTTGGTTTGATTTTATCTTTATTCAACAAATATTCAAAATTCTTTCAAGTTATACAAATACATTTCCGTTATACTTTTCATGATTTTTAAAAATTAAATATGCTATTAAGTCTTAATGAAAAATTGATTAATAACTCATAACTTTAAAAGTCAAAATAAATTATATATATGTATATATAAACACACATATATGTATATAATGCTCTTTGGAGGTAAGAATTTTGATGTTGCCTGTAAAGAATCTAGTTAATAAGTGTCCAAACGTGGTTCATGATAAAGTATCTGATCTATAAAATATCGATTATATATATTATCATCACGTTATGAAATTAGAATGATGTTCATCACTAATTGAATATCCAAATAAGGGAAGACTCCTATCTCCGATGCACAACTTTTCTCATGTTATGTAGAATCATCATGCAGCTCTTTGTAAAATATAAGTAACCGGTATCTCGAGACACTTATCGACAAAACCTTATCATCTGGTAAAATCTTTAAAAGCAAAGGAAAGAGCAAGAGACCCAATTTCCATTTCTTGTTTGGGAGTGGCAAGCCAAGAATCCCATCCTAATCAAAGTTGAGAAAGAAGGGGGAAATTTTGAGGACCACAGGGGGGGGAGCTGTTCATGTTTGTATCGATGGAGAGGGATGGTGACCTCAGATATTGGGCGGCCACCAAGGGAGAAATTATGGGGCATGGAGGGGAAGGACCGTGTGGTACGCCATGGGGGGTCAGAATACATCCAGTTGTTTCATTAGCTGGCTTATAAGGGATAGTCAAAAACGATGTGAGAGCATTATCCACCTTCCCAAGGCCTCCCCACTTTTCCTAGAAGCGGGCGTAGACCAGACAAAATCAAACTCTCTTTCATGTTTTGGTTTCTTTCTCCAAATTTCAATGTTCTCATCTCAAATAATGGAGCACACAGACTCCCTTGAAAGGTCTTTGTGCTCATAATTTTTTGGACACGACCCATTTCGCACGACATGATCACCGTTCCGGACAAGAGACGAAATTAAAGGAAATAATTTGATATAAAGTGAGAAGATACACTTAATTTGTAAGTTGATTTGGATCGGCACGTGTTCATTGTTAATTAATTGTTTGATTTTATTATCAAAATCATGATGTTCTATACAAGCTGAGGTGACATGAATTTCAAGTACCTTTATGACACCGTATTAAAAATTGTCGACCATAATTAGGTGTGAAAAAGTTATTTACATGGGAGATATTTTCTTGTGAAGAGGACTGTCTACATAAATCCCCGACATAATGATACAGCCACTAGTTTTAAGGTTTAATAAAATGTCAACCAAAGTTTTTCCTCGAGTTTCGAGTGGCTGGCCCCATATGCACCGGATTATTGTTATTTTTATTAGTATTATTTTCAGTGATGTGAAAAATCAAACTTATGCCGTTCGCCTAATTTATTCACTAACAAAGCCGATCTGCCATTGCAAATACTCAAATGAAATATTCATATATGTCAAATAGCAAGCACAAGACTTTAGCCTAAAACCTTGTTATGAATTTTCTTAAAAGTGCATGTGTAACGCTTGTTAAATAACTAAACACGGGAATAGGGTAATTCTTAATGCATTAAGGTTACTCGCTAAGCGTGCTTGCAACATGTATAATTAATACTTCAAATATCGAACATAATTTTTCTTTAATATATTTTAATGAAGTGTTTTGGGAATATTCCTTAAAAGAAGTGAGATATTACTATCCCTTTAGATTAGGAACAAGAATCAGCGAATTATCACAAAACGACAATGCCATTCATCCTACAACATTGCTTCTTTATCTTATCTTACATTGAATGATGGGGTGGCCCGCCGGTCCGAAAGCAAAGGAACAAAGAGAAAGCTGTCGCGCAGTGGGTGAAAAATTGGCACCATTTTAGGACGGCGCTAGGCGTTTTCGACCGACTTCCCCCTGGACCACAATGACTAATACTTAGCCTTGACAGGCGTCTAATAACAGTAATTGAATCATAACCGTCGATCCCTCCACGAGATCGACGACCGTCGTGCGCTCGACCCGTCGGGTTCGGATCTGAGCAAGAAATTTCCGCCCGAGGAGCTTGGATCGGAAGTCTTGGATCATGGGCATGAGGGGGTCCGCCGTAGCGACCACACGGCTCGTATTCACGGGAATGCAAGGACCGAGGTTCGGACACTACACTAGGACATTCTTGGTGGCGAAGGTGTACTGTTTCATTTGAGTGGACTGACTGGTCCAACACATCTCTCAACCTACTAACACTGATACCGTTCCTTGATTGCGTTGATCGCTTACTATCCAATAATCACCAATCCTTTTTAGCAATTCTGTAGCGCATTTGTTTCTCTGTAACTTATGGCTTGATACGATTTTTCTATGCTTGCCCGGTGATATATATATATATATATATACACCCTCACGTGCACGCACACTATCATGAAAAAAAAAATCATGTACATGAAAAATTCCGTGCATTCTCAACGGGTTGAATTTGCTGGTTATCACGTTAGGTCCAGTCCTGAACTTGTTTTGTCTAAAAAAAAAAATATCTGAACTTTAGTTCTAATCCCAAATATGTCATGAATTTTGTTTTGTCTAAAAATATCACTGACTTTTAATCATTTTTCAAATTTATCCCGTAGTCCAATTCCTTATAGGATATAAAAATTAGGGATGACTAATCACGACTTTTGGATAAATGGCTAATGGATGCAAATTTAGGACTAAAATAAAAATTGATGATTTTCTTTTTGACAAAAAAAAAAGTTAATGTAGATTTGGAATTTGACCTAAAGTTTGGGTTTTTTTTTCTAAGATAAATAAAAAGTTTAAGGCAGATTTGGGACTAGACCTAAAGTTTGGATTTTTCTAAAGCAAGAAAAAAAATAATTCACGATAGATTTATAACTAAGCCTAAAGTTTGGGATTTTTTCCGAGACAAAAAAAAAATAGAGTAAAATTGAGATTAAACCTAAAATTTGAGATTTTTTAAAGAATTAACCCTTAATTTTTCGCAAAACGACGAATCCTACTTTACTTGGAATTTGCCCTTTTCTCTGCCCTTTTCTCGATCCTTTTCCTTCTAACTATGAAAGATATCAGATGTGACAAAACATGATTTTGACATTGCACGAGGAAATCCACTTGATTGAGTAAGTATAGTTGAATAACCCAAAATAGTTTATGATTTGAGCAGTTTCATTATTCCATTAAAACGATTGTTGACAATACTAAATAAGATCATTTGTGGGGTCACAAGACCCTCCAGCACTCCCGCACCTTTGGACCGACATCTATATATTGGGAAGACTTGCCTAACATCCCACTGATCAAATCAATCAAACCCTAACCTCGTCAACCATCACAACCATGATTAAAATAAGATCATTAATGTCTTGAAAATTGCAGATGACAATAACTCAAAGCGACATCCACTAATCACTTATAAGATAAAAATAATAATAATAAATGATACGATGCATGCACATTACTGAAACAGACGACTCATTCATGCAAATTAATTAGGCTGTGGTGGCCAACACGTGCGATGGTGACAAATCGTGAGATTGAAGTCAATAATTGACCGAACAAACTATAATATTATATATCATTTTGAATATCATCTTTTTTCCTCTCTCAAATCTTCGTCAGCCAATTTGCATGGATGGAACATGGATGATTTATTTATTTATTTATTTATTTCCCAATAAATTAATAAATATCAACAAAATACATGATTATCCAATAGAAACTCACACAAAATATATGTAATTTTTCATATAAACCATAAAAAAACAAATTATTGTTCTTCATGGATAATCATCAATATTGTCATCATAAACTATTTCATCTACATGAATAATAAAAATATATATATATATATATATATATATATATATGATTAATACCATGAAAAATCTCAAATTAGTAAATCTATGACAAATTTATTGCAAATTGATTTTTTGATCACCAAAAATCTAGAATTGGTATGCATGCGATAAATTTACCTTCCATCAATTTCTGTATAAAATCATAAATTAAACAACTGTCAAGGATAAAATCCAAAACTAATACACATGACAATTATCACCTATAATTTAACTTAAAAATTAGAAGGAAAAATTTAGCGAAAATCAATAAAAATTAATTTATCACGGATATATTAGTTTGACATTTTTACTGATTAAAAAATAAATTTAGAGTAAATTTATTACAAATTTATCAATTTAAAGTTTTTTTTTATGAATTTGATTTTTAAAAAAAAATTCAGGTTTACTATTAACTCAAAAATATGTGCAACGCGAGTGGTCCGCGCGGCAGAAGTCGGCACACAAGCGGACATCCACGTGGTCAACACTCGAAGAAAACACGCCCACGTGTTTTCACCATGTTTGTCGTCACGCGTTGTAAACATCCCCCCACCCCCTCACCCACGTGACCACGTCTTCCCCGCTCTTCCTTCCTCCTCCTTATCCCCTCGATTTTTCGATTTTTCGAACTATTTTTTTTTTTTTTGTCGTAACGAGAGATTTCATTCAAGTAAAAGTAGAGATACACCCCTATGAGACCTACGTATACAAAAGATTAGCTAATCTGGACAAACACCACTAACGGCCAATACACCGTGAAGAGTGGATATCATTCAATCAAACAAGCAGCCATCCACATTAATGAAAACAAAGCATCATCTTCCTTCCAACTACCTCTAATCCTCTGGAAGAGCATTTAGAATCTGAATGTCGCACCCAAAATCAGGTTTTTAATTAAAAGCGTTGTTCAAGCTATCCCCCAGTATGTAATGTCCATTTTTAAGATTCCTGTGTCTTTATGTCAGGTTTTCCAATTCCTATAGCAATTGGAAAAAATAAGAAGTGTAAAAACCTTACCAAAAAGGGAAAAAAAAAAAAAAACCTATTTTACACGTGTTGACGTCTCATACACTGTTGAGTGGATCCTTCAAGCTGGGACAATGTTCAAAGGAAAGATTAATATTCCGCACTAAATATTAATACAACAACTCTTTTTTTATATTCCGCACTAAATATTAGAATTAACATAAACAACATTATGTATAACTAGGCAAGAAAAAAAAAAGGAAAGATTTTTCAAAGATAGGGATATTCTCTCTTTCATTCAGTATATATATCAAGATTATCTTATGAGATTTTATTTTTATATTCAAACAAAATAGAGCCGTTAAAAGAACCGTTGTAAAATAATGAAGAATTTATTTGAGAAATAAATTAACTGTTATAAAGTGATTGAAGCCGATCATTAAGAAACTATTATATGACAATTAAAAATAATGACAGTTTTCAATGTGTCATAATTTTATCAAAGCAATTATTTTAAATATTTCAAAATATTATTGAAATATTCACCATTAAATACATCTCCATGGATGATTCGATTGAATAGTTTTGCATGCATGCACTGCACGCCCGGCAATCATTTTGATGGGCTTTTGATATAGTCTTATAACCAACACCTTACCAGTCATTTCAAATATGTTCGATTCCACGAAATAGCAACTAAAAGAAAAAAAAAATTTGTTCTTTCCAAACGTTTATTCCAAATTCTACTTATCTTCATACTTTCTCAATCTCGGTACGTGTTTGGAGTGGCTTATATCATTATTATTTCGTTTAACTTTATGTTTTACATATTGACTCTCATACTTCAAAAGAAGTTTTAGAATGACATCTTTGCATCTCCAAATTATAATAGATACAGTTACAACAATGCTGGAACACAAAGTGAAAACTAAAATAAAGAATTAAGAACTAGGATCAGATACTCTAGTAGTAAAATAGAATGTTTCCATTATTGTCGTTAGAAAAGTGATACATGGAAGAATTCGACTGGTATAATAAAAATACAGGACTCTTCCATCACAAGTCGCAATTGCGTGATTGATTTGGCCATGATATGTCAATAACGTGGTGACCAATAATAAGTTAGGTTTAGAGATGGATGGAACAAATTTAGATCAAATCGAGACAAATAGCACACAAATTGTGACATTCGAACGTCCTTGTGTTGAACAAATTGTTATTCTTTTGGTGATCTATGACCTAAGGGCTACATCTAGATGTTATGAGGTTAGGCATGGATGGTAAGGATGGTAGGGTCGAAAAAAGAGAGGATGAATTTGAGCCATGACACTAGCCATCAAGGATCCATTCGAGAGCAAGTCTAATAAGGCAACTGTCATTTGTACCTCAAGCTCTTCGTCTCATTGTTCATCTAAAATTTCACGTTCCTCCTTGTTCCGTTTTTTTTTTTTTTTTTTTTTCTTTTCTTTTCTTGATATAGCATATTTTTTTGTTCCAGCTAAGGTTAGAGAACATTGCCGTCAAGTCACTTCCATGTCACGGTCACGATACAAAACAAACAATCACGCATTAACTAGTTTTAGCAAGTGTGGAATGATAAATAAACAATCACATGCAATTTAAAATCGAAATTACTTAAAGTCTATCACATTCGAATTTAAAGATTTGCTTAAAAGATAAGGTTTTAGGTAGTTAGTGTATCTATTTTAATATCACATATGATAATGACAAGTGGGAGACTTCAATACATCATTTTGGAAGCATAATTAAACCTCACATGGTCGGAAGAGGCAGTGATTAGTTATTTTTTTTGTTTAAATAGGAGGATGTCATTATTGCAATGCGAATGCTATACAGTTATGTATCTATAATTACTAATTTTTATTGAAAAATATATAATTATATCTACGTGACCAAAATTGTCACCATCGCATCCTGATTGGACAGTTTCCAATTTTCGGTCCATATAGATAAACACCCTCTTTGATTAGGACAATCAAATTAAATTATTGGCTGTCTTTTTTTTAGGTGGACATTGAAAAATGGCTTCTTTCCACGCACGTCATGTTTCATGGGCCTGTCAAGTTCAAGTGTCATCGAAAAATTTGATTCCGGTGTTCTTTTCCTTTTTGGTCTGATATTATCATGTTCAATAATGAAAAGGTTAGAGGGTGCGCGCAAGCATGACAAACTCGTGGGTTGTCCTTTATTAATATTTGGGGTTTGTACCAATCTTACTTAGCTGACTACAAATATGTTCACACGAGTGCCAATTTAATTTCCGAGTTGAAAATTTGACAACCAGCCTTGACCAGTTTCTTGGGCTTGAACCGATTAGTTGGCCTTAAACCAAACCCTACAAATCACTTAATCGAGAACTTTTTACAAAAAATAAGAAAGTTTAGCCTTTTAGCATAATCAGGCAATTGGGAAGCTGCTTCGACAGAGTAAGGTTCTCAATTCTTGATCTGGAATGATTACTGATCTAAAATATATCTATCTTGAGACTAATTACCCTTATCTTTTACTAATCATGATTAGGGTTGAGAAAATATTCAATACAAAATACATAAAATTAGAAAAAAAAAATCACTCGAATAGAAAATAGCAGGGTAAATATCTTAATATAAGCTGACTTTTAGTCAATTTCTAAAAAAATACCTTGACCCTTTAAATCTGTACCTAACCTTTCATTTTCACTTCAAATTTATCCTATTATCTTTCATTTTAACAAGTTCAAAACGATTTATCCCATTATTATTACACGCGCCTGAAGTGGCGGCGCGTCCATTCGTTAAGTTGGCACACGAGCGCAATGCTCGGTCAAAAATAAAACACGACAACATGTCAAAGGCCAAATCCCCCTTGCTTTTATTGAGTTTGTCGTCCAACATTTCGCCCCTCTTTATCATCCATTTGATTTTTCGATGGCCAACCATAGCAATACCGATTAGTACGATTGACAATAACCAAATCATTATGTCAGCAATTTCACATAAAGATTTAGAATTGCATTACAACAATTAGAAGATTTAGAAATAGGTTAAAAATCCCTTCAATAAATTTAAAACTGAAATTAAAATTTTCTCATATTAATAATTACTTATCCTGTTATGTAAAATACATTAATTTGATTACTGAGCAAAAAAATATATTTTGATTTGGTAATTTAATTTTGAAAAAAAAATAGTATAATTGTGGCAGCTTTGTGAAAGTATAAGTTTGGTCCCGAATGTTTTTCTGTAACGCTATAAATGCCAAAAATGTGGGTGTGCCTTTTGTCTCTTCACAATTTCTTGTCATGACATGGTCCAGCTCGATTTGAATGCGTGCAGTAAATTGGACTCGTAGCTGAAAATGTTAGAGACATAAATTGGACTCCAAAAATAAAACCTCCGAAGGATAAAAATTTGTGCACGGCATGATGAGTGATCGAGGTTGACTGAATTGGTTAGGTCTTGGATGATATTTGAGTTTTCAGAATTGTTATATAACTGTCAGTTAAGAGTTATTAGTTTCATTTGAGTTATTGCTAGAGATAAATTGAACCAAAAGAAGATAATATTGTGACCAGATCAGTTTGATTTGATTGTCATCATTAAACTTTCTTTATCAATAAGTCTTAAAATTACTGCATTTATGCCAATTTGGACTTAAATCTTTCAATTTCCCGTGTCCTATAGGTCGGCTGTCTCTTTTCTGTCCTTAGTTGCTCGTTGTATGACATCAGCTGTGTGCTCTGGATGGATGCATTAGAAATATCCCCACCAATATTTCGCTGCAATAATTCTGCATGCATGCATCTTGATAGAAACTTAATTAGAAGGGCTTGGATGCACGCTTGCCAATCATTATGATGGCCCTTTCATGGGGTCGTTCGACCAGCGCCATCCCAAGGGATATCCGATTTCAGTTATCCGTATTTAAAGAATGAATTGGAAGGACAAAGCAAAGCCAAATAATGCACGCAATGCAAAAGGGTCTACCACCAATTTGCTTGTTGGCTGATTTCTAAAAGACTTGGATTGTGACATTACAATATTCTATCGTCCTTGTGCTATGACGTCGATCAAAATTGTCATTTTTTTTGGCATCGACGGTAATGCAAGTCGGATCGAAAAAGAGGGGACGAATTTGAGCTGCAAGATGAGCCATCTAGGATCCATTGCAAAGCAACTCCAATTAGACAAGCGCCATCCATCTCTTGTGCTCGATTTGACTCGATCTTTCTAAATCCCTCCTTAACAATGTTTCTTTTCCATTGCATTTTTTCCAAAAAAATAATCTCGAATTTTAATATCTAGAAGAATAATTTTTCAATGGTAATGCCATATGTCACATTTTGTATTTTTTTTTTCTTTTCGCAACGCAATGGGCAGTTGGGCCTCTGGCCACCGGCCTTAACCATGAATAAAAAAAAAAAAAGAAAAAGGAAATAAAACAAAATTTTTATAAATTTATTAAAAATTTGTAAAATTTGTCATTATCAATATTCAACCATGCCATATAGGACTAAATTGACAAACCATCAAAAAAATTATGACAAAATTGAAAATTTTCAAAAGTTTTAAAATTTATTGACAAAATCAAAAGTTTAAAAATAATTTAATAAATCAATATAGGTTTAGGACTCAATTGGCACAACTGAAAAATTAAAAACCGAATTGACTATCATACAATAAGTTTATAACTTTTTGGACAATCATATCCCAACAACAATTTGTTTGGATGATTTTGCATGCATGCACTCTCGCCAATCATTATGATGGGCCTTTTGATGTGGTCATATAACCATCAACATACCAAGGAGATCCGATTTCATTTATGCACATTTAAAGAATGAATTGCGACGACAAAGCAAAGCCAAATAATGCACGTCGTTGCAAAGCCAAATAATGCACGCAATGCAAATGGGTCTACCAATAAATTGTCTTTATGTTCGATTCAACAAAATAGCAAAAAATAATTTTTTTTGGTAATTTTTATTCCAAATTGTACATATTTTTATTGTCTTTTGAAATTTAATTTATGTTTTTGGAATGGCCTATATTCTTCCTAATTTATTGTTATTCTTGTTTTACTTAGATTTTTTTTTTTTTGTGAAATCCAATAAATTAAAACGCTTAAAAACATTTTTTTTTTTTATAATTCTTTAAGAACTAAAATAAGGCCATTTTCCAGCTTGGGATAGTTTGGAATAGAAGGTCATTCTTCCCTTTGTTGTTCGGCCTCTCGGCTTGTTGGTTGTTTTGTTCCCTTTGGTCCCTTGGCACCCCTTCACTCTTCTTGGACTGTCTTGTAGAGTGCTTAAACTTGGAAAAAATATATAGATTTTCCAGTTTGGAGAAGGCACATATTGGCCCTTAAACTTGGAAAAAAGTATAGATAGTCCTCTCTGCTCGCCCAAATTGAATTCATAGATAAATTGTATAAAACAAAGTAAACTAAATATAAGTAAAGAATTAAGGATCCGGACTAGGTTGTTTAGGAGTAAAATAGAACGTTTCCATGATCATCTTTAGATAATGGATACATGGAAGAATTCCACAATCATAATCAAAATACAAACCCTTCCATCATTACAATTCCTGTAGTGTGATCGATTTGGTCAGGATAGGACAATGACGTGGTGACCAACAATTTACGTTCAGAGATACATGGAGCAGATTTGCGGTGAATTGAAGCAGACAGCACACAAATTGCGACATCCCATTGCCGTCGTGCTTTGGACATTGAACAATATCGACATTTTTGGTGCTATATGATCAACGGGTTACATCTGGATATTATGAAGAGGGTATAGATTGTAATATGGGTAGGGTTGAAAGAGAGAGGATGAACTTGAGCCACCAAACGAGTCATCAAGTGTCTATTGAAGAACAAGTCTAGTCAATCGTCACCTGTCTTTTAAGCTCAATCTAAATTAATCTTTCTAAATTTTTTCTCAATAGTTTTCTAGCTCCATTTTATCTTTTGCCCTACTAAGATAATTTCAATCATAATCTCTCGAAGCATTATTTTTTGGTCGTGGAGCCATTTATAATATTTTATGCCCTTTCTTTTTCATGATATGGACATCGAGATACTATGAAATTTTACTTGATGACTACCACAAGAGAGGTCAGTCCAATTCTAATCAAGGTGCACTGATTTAGATGGCGAATGGACAAGTCGTAGAATTTCAGCAAACCTAATTTTTATAGGAGGCTGCGAGTTGATCGATCCGATGACCGGACGAAACTTGAGATCATCATCGACTTCAACATGATTTCTCTAATTTAAGCTAATTAAATCATTTATATCCACAAAATTGCAAATACACTAAATGGGGGAAAAAAGGAAGGGCATGGCTGCGTCTTAACGTGCAGTTACAGAGCAATTTTTTTCTTAAACATTTTTTCCGTCAAGTATGGTTTTTCATATCCTTAGTCTTGTGTTTAGAAAAGGAAAATAGAATAATTTAAAATAAATTAAATTTTTCCTTCTCGCGTTCTCATAGAAATTTTAAAATTTTTCCTAATTTGTGGCTGAAATTTCATTTATTTTATAAAAGGTGTCTCGTAGTGAACTCATCAACAATGATATGACCCATTTTGTTATAATAATGCAATGCTATGTTGGAGAGTGACAGATGAACACTCGGATAGAAAATGCCTAAATTTTAAAGTTGATTTTCATCTTTCCTGTTTTTCCTTTGAATATAAAAATTTCAAGATAATAAATAGAGTAAAACCATGTATATAAGAGTATATAAATCCCATAGATAAAAATGTATAACTACACATGAAATTTAGCGAATAGGGTATACATGAGATAAACTAAGGCAAAATTTGACTCAAATAACATGTTAGAAAGATAAACATAAAATTTGAGTTAATTTGTAAAGGAACACTGCAAGTATATAAAAAACGTATAAATTATTTAGATAAGAGATGTAAGGATACTCAGATGATTTGTCTTATTTCTTGTTTCGTCTAAGGTTAGAGAAAATTGCTGTCGCACTTCCCAGCCATAGCCTTGAAATACACGTTCACTGGTTAGATAGAAAACAAACGATCATGCATATTGTAAAATTCAAGCTACAATAAAATTTATGGTATTCGAATTTAACGATGAGCATGAACGATAAGGTCTTAGGTAGCAAGTGTAAATCTTTTGATATGATCGATAATTATGACTTGTGTAGTGGAAGACTTCAATCCATCATTGCCGGACCATGCAATCATTAATTATATTTTGTTTTAATGGGAGGATGTCATTATCACAATGTGAATGCCATACAGTTAGTCTCTATAATGACTAATTTTATGGAAAAGGAATATAACTATGTCTGCGTGATCAAAATTGTCACCATCCTGATGTGATTAGTTCCAATTATTGGTCCTTATAGATGAACATATTTTTTGATTAGACGAGCTAAATTAATTTTTGTAGGTCTGCGTTGAAGTGACTTTTCTTCATGCATGGTTTGGCTTTGTCATGACTCATGGCACTGTCAAGTTATAGTGTTGTGGAAAATAACGATTCTCATCAACACAGAATAGGTTAAATGAAGTATGACAAATTCATGAATAGCTGTCTATATGAGGTAAGCAACCGGACATATTTAATTTAAAAACGGAATTGAACGGATTTTATGCAATTGATTCCAAGTTTATTCACATAAGGACTGGCTCAATTCCCAATTAAAAGATTGATCAGTTCTATTCCCAATTCTCAGCTCTAAATGTTCTATTCTGTTTTAAAATAGGTTTTTAATGAGAATCGATTTCGAATTGATTCAAAACCAAATCCCACAAGTTTTTGATTGAGAATACAATAAATAATGAAGTTGAGTATTTCCATACAAGTAGGTGGCTAAGAATCAATTCTCATAGGGTAGGTCACGAGTTCATGATCCTACTCTAACACTGATCACCAATTATCATTAGGATCAGAAGAAAAAAAGACAATAAAAACTAGTATAAATGCATGTGAATTAAATAATGATGGAAAAGGAACTGATAAGATAGATGATGTCATAAGATTCAACCATGGCCAGTACTTTCGAACACCCTTTTATTATTCAAATAATGTATCCTAGGGAGAATAGAGTGGAGCCCCTAATTACGATAATATTTTTTTGTTCTCCCTAAGGTCGCATTATTATATAGTTCTTTTGTTATAGGAACCACATAGATTATACTTGAGGTTCAAGCTAATGATGCTAATCCCATTGACGAGTAATATATTATCGGAATCCGTGCCTTTATGTCAATTTCTTTAAAAAAAAAATTCGGCACCACCTTTAATATTCATCGATAATAAAGTACCTCACCTCCGATTTTCGTTCAAGTGGGGTCTTTTCTTGAGTTAAAGTAGCCTTTAGTTTGCTTGCGTGGCGTCTCATTAATTCAATCAGTGACCGAATTAGAGATTTCCTTTTTTCTTTGGGAGGTCGAAATTTGTGTTTATTTTTCACTAAAACAGAATATCTAATCAAAATAGAACAAATATGTTAGATGAAATAGGGTTATATCCCAAAATGACCGGACCTTTAATTAGTTTTTTTTTTTTTTCAAATTATCTCCACGTTTAGATATAACTACAAAGGGTGGTGTCTTCGTGGCCAACTTGCATACAACTAAACCTTAAATAGCGACTAAAATGCCGAGTTGTCAAGAGTCGAGGAAAACAAAACCCACTTTGCTTTCTTAAAGTTTGTCATCAAATATTTTGCCCCTCACCATTTTTCCTCTAATTCTTAATTTTCTCGAACTTGCCATGTATGGATATTACTGGACCGTTGTATTAGATAATTTACGAGATCAATCGGAATGATTATATTAGAATTTCTCATAAAAATTCAGTGCTACACTAAAACAACTAAAGGGCTTACAACTTTATTTGGAATCCGTATAGCAGGGTTACAATTGAAATAGTAATTTCTTTTTATTGATAATAATTAATCCTATTATGAAAATATCTTTACTTGGCTACTCAACAAAACTAATATATTTTAATCTGGTAAATTAATTTTTGAGGTACTTGTTGTTAGTGCGGCAGCTTTCTAAAGGACAAGTTTGGTCCTGAATGTTTTTCATACACTTATAAATGCCTAAACGAGGGTGTCTTTGTCTGTACATCTTACATTATCTCTCTTCATAATCATTTTGGGCCACACCTCCTTGTCGTGACATCGTTTTGCTTGACTTCAATGCATGCGATAAATTGGACTCTCAGCAAATTTAGAGAGATAAATTGTACTTACAGGAAGAAAAGTAATCTTGCAGAGGATGAAAATTTGTGCATATCTCCAGGTACTGAGGTTGACTAGCTCAGTCAATATTGTGAAATTTTTTTGGTCGGCCAGATAATTTTTTGGGACTTCGAAGCTCCTTCACGAGAAATTTGGCGGGTCCGTAATTGGTAATTAGCCCACTTGGGAAAATCCCTCTATCAGGAGAAGGGGAGCTTCGAACTCCCAGGAACTCCCTGGTGGTCCAATATTGTGAATTAATAAGCTCTTAAATTGGAGTTTTCATGATTATTATAAAATCATTAAGAACTAGCTAGTAATTGCAGTCCGATCATGGCTAGAGGTAAATTGAATTAAATTAGGCAATATAGTGGCCCGATTTGATTGTGTTTATCTGTCTCAACAAAGAACAAGAAGCCAAGAGTGCATCTCTTACATTCGAGTTTCAAACTCTTTATATAAAGGCAAAATATTTCACCACCTCTCAATTTGAACTTCTGAAATTTGTACATATTTTCTTCTTCCCTTTTTTAAATCCAATTTTAACTCCTACCACAACAGGTGCCAAAGAAAAATAAAGGGAAATAAAAAAGAAACCCCAAAGAAAAACGAGCGAATTCATCGTTATTCCACATCGCTCGAACCTCACGACAGACGACACCGACCGTCGCTCATTCCCAGCCCAAATCACACGAGGGTCTTGCACGCGGACGTCTCCGGGTCCCACATCGCCGGCAGCAGGAACTTCCGGCCGCCGAGCCCGTGGCCGTTGTAGCTCGCGCCGGTCGCCTTGTCCACCAGGAGCTGGCCCGGGTAGCCCGGGTACGCGCCCGACCCGTATATCCCCGTGCACGCCGACACCGCCTCCAGCGGCGCGTCCGCCGAGCCCTGGAAGTACCCGCTCCCGAACGGGTTCGTGACGGCGCCGGCGAGGAGCGTCGCCAGGTTGATCACCATGCCGTCGGCCCCGACGTCGCCGCTCGGCGCCACCAGCGGCGGCGTCTGCGGGCCGTACATGGGCTGGTGGAACGGCCACGCGCACTGCCCCGGGCACTGCGTCTCCGAGTTCCCGACCCACACGAACGCCGACCCGGGCCGCGCCGACCCGTGCGTCCCGCACCGCACGCAGAACCCCTCCACGGCGACGTCCGCCGCCGTGAGGACGACGGTGATGGTGCCCGGGGCGGCATTGAACTTGCCGGCGAGGGCGCGGAGGTGGCGGTTCGTGAGGACTTCCCGAGGGTGTACGCCTCGTGGACGGCCTGCCTCCCGACGACGAGGTTGGAGCCGCCGCCCTTGTACTTCTCGGTGGTGCGCCACCAGGAGGCGGCGGAGGGGGGAGGGGAGCGGGCGTAGCCGAGGGAGCGGATGAAGTCGACGATGACGGAGCGCTGGGTGGGGGAGAAGCGACCGTACCAGACGAGGTCGACGGTGATGTTGCCCTTGAGAAGAGCTCCGTTATGGTACTTGAGGACAAGAGGTTGTTGCTGGACAAGGGCGGCGGAGGAGGAGGAGATTGAGCTCGAGAAGAGGATGACGACGAAGAAGAAGAGAGGGAGTGCGAGAGAGTGAGACGCCATTGACGCGGCCTTGAAGCTTTTAGAGAGAGAGAGAGAGAGTAGAGAATGGAGTGAGGAAAAATACGAACGGAGAGGCTATTTATATTGGGAAGAGGAGGAGGAGAGGGAGACAGCTGTGAGAGATTAGCCAAGTATATTTTTATTTGCTTCCTTGTGACTTTTTTTTTTTAGGTCAGAAGCTTCCTTGTGACTTTGTGGTATTTAATGTCGGTCGAATTCGTTTCCCTTTTTTCCTGGCCATAGCCAAATTGATTTTCGATACATATGAATATGGCCAATCTAGGTATGGTAGTGTATGTATTTTGTGATGCGGTTTAAATCAAATATTGTGCCGAATCAATTATAGGTAACACATGTGAAAGTCAATTATTTTTTGTGTTTGTGGAATAAGAATTCCTACCTAAAATTGAATCTATAAATTGAGTGCAATTTTTATGATTGAATGTTAGAGCACATACATAATCATAATGATTTTGATTGCTTCAAGTCCAATAAATATTCAATTGTTGTAATGATGAAAATAATTCATATGAAGAAAGAGAAATGAGACAAGATTCATTAAAAACTATGAATGTCATGTCTTGTTAGATCTACGCTCATTTTAAGGCCAAGAAACCCTCCCAAAAAAAATCTATTTGCTGGACAGAACTAGCCTTTTCTTTAAAAGATTCGAAAGCAAAAGTATCTCCTACTCTTGCACGAAATTGGACGTACATGTACTTCCTACCCAAAATTCTAGGGGGTAGGTGACGTGAACAATGATGATGGGACATTAGTTATTAATAAAACTGAGAGAAGTGATTGCTAATTTTAACTTGGAGGGAAAGTAATTTATAGCAAGGGAAAAAGAGCATACCTAACGTGTCCTCTACGGGCATTCATTTCAATTTTTTTTTTTAAATTTATTTATATTAAAAAGCGTCGCGTCAATCTTTTTCTCTCTTTAAATTGAAAAAAAAAAAAAAGAAAAAAAGAGAACGACGATGATTCTTTTTATGTCTTTGCCTTTGCACCAATTGGGGAAGTCCAAGCTCTTTGGGTTTTTTTTTTTTAAGGTATTCGGTACAATGTAGTGGCGTAGGATACTCGTGCGCGCAATAATTTATAAATTGGCGTGCGCAAAATACAGTCTCGTGAAGAGAAAGAATCAGGGTCAACGTCAAGGGAGTGCCACGTGGAGTGAACCGATTGGTCAGGGGATTGGGAGTCTCTGCCAGGCTGTAGGGTGACGTGGCGGTCTGGGCTGTAACCTGCAAGGCAGGGAGGCTTTAGTAGGTTCTTGATGGCGCCCCGTAACTTTTAGGAGCTACGGACCCCCACCCCCTTGCACGCCAATTTTGAAGAGAGCCCCCAAAAGAGAAATTAATAAAAAATAAATTAGGTGATATTATGTTTGATTATTTAGATTGCTAAAAACACTAAAATAAAAAGACACCAACTATTAATTTGTGAACTATTGTGGACTCTTAGAGTCAATTTGGTAATTATTCTGCTATGAATAACCTTTTGATTAGAAATGATTTTTTCTAATTCTGCTCCTCGAAATAATTTTTGAGCAAAATAACGCGTTCGATAACTGTCCAAAATTTTTGTTCTCAAGATAAAAATGTGTTTAATAAAATTCTTAAATTTTTTGTTTCTTTTAATTTTTTAATACTTTTATTATTTTATTATTTTTCTTTTTCTTTTCTTCCTCTTTCTTCTTTGTAGCCTGTTGTCGGCCACAGCGGTGGTCATGATTTGCTAGTAGAGAGTGCATAGTCCAGGCAGACGATTCTTGACTTAAAATTGGGAACTGTCTGCTAAGAACCAATTTGAAAAATGGGAACCGGGATCCACTCATTAGTTGCATGGATCCACCCAAGAACTGGACTACCAGTCCGGTCCAGTTCCCGGATGGATCCATGGAATCGATATTTACGTAAAACAATTTTGGTTTTCGATTGAAATTGCCGATTCTTCACCCTACCTATTCTTTTTCTCCTTCTCCTACAGCCCTACTTCTTTGTGTGCTTGCTTTTTGCCCACCCAGTGCTTAGTGTTTTGTTAAGGACTCAAGGTGTGCTTTGGAATTTTTAGCTTTTGGATCTCTCCATTTGGTTTGACTAGAGATTACCCAGCCCTGCTTCTTCACAATCTTGACTTAATTTTTTTAGTTATTTGATTTGGGTTTATTAATTAGTAATTTCAATTTTTTAATATTAAAAATTAATATATTATTTTAATATAATCGGTCCGGTCCAGGTGGGTGGGTAGACGGATTTGTCCATGGAACTAGGAACCGAATAAGTACCCACCTATTCCCATAAATTGGAACCGAGAATCGGACCAGTTCTCTTAAGAACCATCAGTTCCAAGCGATTTCGATTTGATTCCGAGTGGTCCAAGCGGATCTCGGTTCTTTTGTACACCCCTACTTGCTACACAAGTTTGGCGAGCTTGCATTGGAGCCTCGCTAGGCTAGGGTAAGGTCCGGCGAGCCTTGGCCTCACCAGATTTGGGCGAGGTCGAGCCTCACCAATGGTCAAGCAAGCATGGCCACCAACAAGGCTTGGCGTCGCTAGGGATTGGCAATGCTTTGGCAAGGTCGTTGGCCATAATCAGGCCAACAACCAGCCAAAGGGAAAGAAGAAGAAAGAGGAAGAGAAGAAGAAGAAAAAAAAAAAAAAAAATAGAAGAAAAGAAAAATAGGAACTAATTCTAGGAATTGTTCTTAGGAACAAGAAACTACTTTTTTCTACTTCTTGATTTTGTTTTAAATCTATTCCCGGTAAAAAAACATATATTTTTGTTTCCAAAAATAAAAATTTTACCAAATGGATTTTTATTTTTTTTTTTTTTTTTTTATTCAAGGAGCTAAAAGAACAAAATCAAACACTATTTGGAGTAAAAACAAGCATGCCCTTATTAAGCATAACAAATGACACATTATTTAAAAACGATGAAAAAGAATTTTCCACATGTAGCAATCGTTGTCTTTATTTTTTGTCAAAATTGTCCTCATTGATATTTGTTAAAATGTTTGATTTATATAATAAGTTGAAAGAGATCACACGTATATAAAAAGCATCTAAACCCTATAAACAAAAGAACATGAATATTTCAATAGATATATTGATTAGCAAAGTAGTATTGCAGACATGTATTGCAGACATTGCCATTAGTTTTTCTCTGCAATTTTAGGTACCCTAAAGACTAATGTAAATCCAAGACAGGTATGTTGTCCTAAAATGTAGCCCTAGCCTCCGCCTAAAAGAATTGCCTTTTTGCCTCCTAATACCAATGATCAATATCTCAAGATCTTTGAGTCTCCGAAACTTTCTGACTGGATTTGAAAATATTTAACTTGTAGCTAAAAATAAAATTGGAAGAAGTAACATGTTTTTCTTTTCAAATAAGTCCCTACAAGAGCACATCCCGAACCCATTCCTTTTCTATACACTTCCAAAGAAAGGGTATGACGTTCCAATTGAGGACTATGCATCCCACCATGACTTCAGTCCAGTCTCGCCCATGATTGTTCCGATCGGATCGGACGTGGCCGTGATTAAAAAAGACAGTCAGCTGACGAGTCAAGATTAGATGAGATTAGACCCGACCTTGCTTGATTGATTGGACGATCTCATGCTATTAATTTGCACAGTTCTGCACTGACTCTCTTCTCTCCTCTCGCATCATCATCACTTGTCGCGTCTTTTGTCTTTCGTTTTCTCTGCAAAAGCCTCCCACTAAACGCATTGATGACCTAGTCTTCTGCTCTTAAAAGAGTCTCTGACTTCCCTACTTTGGCTCTTGCGTATGGGCAGTCCTTTAAACATAAATTTAAGAAAATAATTAATATCACAAAAAAACCTTCAAATTAGTAAATATATAATAAATTTATTCCAAATTAATTTTTTTTAACCCCGAAAATTCAAACTAGGATACCTACTACACCTTTAGCCAAATAAATTTTTTAATCACCAAACACCCATTATGATACATTTATAATAAATTCATCCTTCGTTAGTTTTTAATAAATTAGATTACTATAAAGAAAAATTATAAATAGGACACACATGTGACAATCGAAGGATAAAAACCCCAAGTCATTCATGTCATCCGATTAAACAATTTGATGATAAAATTTCACTAAAACTAACACAAAGATAAATTTATCATAAGTATATTATTTTGGAGTTAGTATGGGATAAATGTGTCATAGATGTATCAATGATTTTTCGTAGTATTAACTATTAAGCAAATATTAAGGCAAATGACACAGATGATCCCTCAATTTGGAGAGATCAATTAAAAAAATCAAAGAGTGGAAATTTATTCTCTTTTTATGATGGCATAAATAGAAATACAAATTTGAAAACATAATTAATTCATTTTATCAAATATCTTTGGGTACATTTTCAAAATCCTTAATGAATTAATCTACCTAGTTTGATTTAATCTTTATTCAACAAATATTCAAAAGTCTTTCATATTATATAAATACATTTCCATTATTTATTTTTTATAATTAAAATTTTTTTAATTGGCTATTAAGTCACAATGAGAAACTAATTTTTTTCTTTGAATTTTTAAAAAGTCTAAATAAACAGGCCTTGTATTGGGGGTGTGTATATATATCTAACTCTTGAGAGATAAAAGAGGTTGCGTGTAAAATATCCAGTTAATAAGCCTCTGAACATTTGTTAAACCATAGTTCAAGATGAAGTAGTTGATCTTTAAAAGATTAATTGTTTATATTACCATTAAGTGTTATATATTTTATAGTAACTGAAAGTATTCCATATTGGTATATCATAAACGATATCCAATGGGATTTGTAGTCCAAAAATTTTAAAATCTATTATCCAACAGCCAATTCAATCTAATTTTTCAATTTTATGAATTTATTCCTAAGCTTATTATTAGTGTTCACCATCTTACAAGGCATGACTAAACATGGACAATTTTTAAATTTATAATTTATAATTTTTTTCTTTATCTTTTTCTTTCTTTTTTTCTTTCCTTCTAAAATATTCAAAAGAAAATTTTATTATGTCAATGGTTGACACGTCAGAGATTTCAAACCAAAATTGACTAAAATAATTAAATTAACAAATCATTAAAAATGTTTATAACTAAATTAGAAAAATTGAAAATTTTATGACTAAATTGATTACTAAACAATATGTTAATAATTTTTGGGAAAATGGCAAATTGTTGAAAGGTTTAAAAATAAATTTAGGTTATCAAAAGGTTCAAGACTAAATTAGCAAAATTGACTATTTTAGGACTAAATTAGCCACCATACAATAGGTTTATAATTTTTTGGATAATTTTCTTAATGACACTTATTAAACATCCAAATTAGGAAAGACTCTCTTTTATGATACATGCCTTTCTCATGTTATGTGAAATCAATACATTGGAAATCAGTATAGCTCTTTACTAAATGCAATTAATAAGTGTGTCGAGACACTCATTAACAAAATTGGACACCATCCAGTAAAATTTTTGGTGGAAAAAAAGAAGAAAGAAAGAGCAAGAGACCCAATTCCCATTTCTTGTTTGGGAGTGACAAGCCTAGATTTCCATCACAATCGAAGTTGGGAAAGAAGGGGAATTTTGAGGACCACAAAGGGAGCTAGGCCATGGGGGGCTTAGAATGCATCCGATTCCTATATTAGCTGGCATACATGGGAGAGTCAAAAAGGACGTGTGTGTGCATTAAACCACCTTCCCAAGGCCTCCCCCCTTTTCCTAGAATTGGGTGTAGACCCGACAAAATCGAACTCTCCTTCGTGTTTTGGTTTTTTTCTCCAAATTTCTATATTCTTATCTCTAATAATGGAGCACATAGACTCCCTGAAAGGTCTTTGTGCTCATAATTTTTGGACATTACCCAATCACCGTTCCGGACAAGAGAGGAATTTCAAGGAAATAATTTGACATAGTGTGAGAAGATATACTTAATTCATATGTTGATTCGAATCGGCATGTGTTCATTGTTAATTAATTGTTTGATTTGATTATCAAAATCAAGATGTTTAATACAAGCCGAGGTAACATGAATCTCAAGTACCTTTATGACATGATATTACAAAATGTTGACCATGATTAGGTGTGAAAAAGTTACTTACATGGGAAATATTTTCTTGTGAAGAGGAATGTCTAGATAAATCCCCCACCTAACGATAAAGCCACTAGTTTTAAGGTTTAATAAAATGTCAACCAAAGTTTTACCTTGAGTTTCAAGTGATTGGCCCGATATGCAATTATTATTATTATTATTATTATTATTATTATTATTATTATTATTATTATTATCATTTAAGCGATGTGAGAAATCGAACTTATGCCGTTTGCCTAATTTATTCACTAACAAAGCCGATCTTCCTTAGTAAATACTCAAATAAAATATTTATGTATATCAAGTAGCAAGCACAAGACTTTAGCCTAAAACATTGTTATTAATTTTCTTAAAAGTCCATATGTGAGGCTTGTTAAATAACTAGACACGTGAAGTAGCGTAATTCTTAATGCATTAAGCGTACTCCCGATATGTAAAATTAATATTTTGAAAATTGAACATCAATTTTTTAAATATCTTTTAATAAAGTACTTTGGGAATATTCCATAAAAGTACTCTAGGAACAAGAATCAGCAAATTATCACAAAACGACAATGCCATTCATCCTATGACGTTGCTTCCTTATCTTATCTTACATCGAACGATGGGGAGGCTTGCCAATTCGGGAGCAAAGGACGGACGGAAAGCTGTCGCGCAGAGGGTGAAAAATAGGCACCATTTTAGGATGACGCCAGACATTTATTACTTCCCCCCTGGACCGCAATGACTATTACTTAGCCTTGACACGCGTCTAATGAGAGTAAATGAATCACAACCGTCGATCCTTCCACGAGATCAACGACCGTCGTTCACTCGACCTATCGAGTTCGGACCTGATCAAGAAATTCGTGCCCCGAGGTACTTGGATTGGAAGTGTCGGACCATGGGTGTGAGAGGGTTTCTTAAAGATAGATGGGTCGGATCGGATATGAGTCATTAAATTTACACTTAAGAATATGAATCAAAATAGGTTAAATTGATCAAATATGTATCAACCCATTTTCAATCTGACACATACCCGACTTGACCCGATCCACCCATTTGCCACTCCTAGGAGTGACCGCCCAACTTGCACTTAAAATGGTGCAAGCTAATTTTGTTTGTAAAAATGTTTAAATGTGAATTATGATCGATAGTCAAAATGTTTTTTAGTAATTAATTATTTTAAAATGTTTTTTAGTAATTAATTATTTTAAGTGTTATAAATGATAATATTTTAGAAAATATATCTAAAATCATTTATTTTTTAGCAAAATAAATCGAGCATACTTACTTTGGAACTTAGCCTTTTTCTGTTTTTTTTTCTTCTAATTGTCAAAAGATATGAGATGTGAATTAGTTCACTTGATTAAATAACTATAATCGAAACCCATAATGACACATGATATGAGTAGTTGGTTATTCCATTAGAATAATTGTGGAAAAGACTGGATAAGATCATTAATGTCTTGAGAATTGCATATGACAATGAGACAAACCGTGTCCAAGAATCACTTATAAAATAAAATAAAATAAAAACAAAAAAATCACATGGTGCATGCACATTACCGAAATAGACGACTCATGCAAATTAATTAGGTTGGGGTAGCCAACACGTTCAAAAGTGACGGATCATGCAAGATTGAAGCCGACAATTGACCGAACGGACTATAATATTAATATCGATTTGAATATTATTTTTGTTTTTTTTTTCCTTCTCGAGTCTTCGTTAGCCAGTTTGCATGGACGACCTATTGATATTTTCCCAATAAATTAAAAATTATCAGCAAAATACATGACTGTCCAATAGAAACTCCCAGTAATTTCATCATGTAAATCACTAAAACAAATTAATATTTTTCGATAATCATCGATATTATCATTATAAGCCACTTCCTCTATATGATAATAAAAAAAAGAAATAATTAATACCATAAAAATTCTTAAATTAGTACACTTATGATAAATTTATTTTAATTTTTTTAATCGTAAAAAGTCCCGAACTAGTTATATTATAACAAATTTATTTCAAAATAAATTTTAATTACCAAAATCCCTAAAATACTACATTTATGGCAAATTTATCTTCTATAATTTCTATTAAATTGAATTAATACCACAAAAAATCATAAACTATAACACTTTGTGACAATTGATGATAAAACTTAAAAGTGATATACTTGTCAAATATCAAAATTAAATTTAACAAAAACTAAGTGAGAGTAAATTTATTACAACATTATCAATTTGATATTTTTTTATGATAAAAAATTTAATTTGAGATAAATTTATGATAGACATATTGATTAGAAGTTTTTCGTGATATTAATTTAAAAAAAAAAAAAAAAATGCAAGGCGAGTGCCACGGGCGTGAAGCAGCGGCGCGTGGGAGGAGTCGGCACGCAAGCGGACAATCTCGCGGTCAGCGCTCGAAGAAAACGCGCGCGCGTCATGCCAAGGCCAAAACCCACGTGCTTTTTACCAAGTTCGTCGTCAAGCATTTTGCCCCCTCCTTACCGTCCCTTCGATTTTTCGAATTTTTCAACCTACTTTACACGTGTCGTCTTCTCATACACTCGCTGGGTGGGGCCTTTTAAGCCGGTCCAATCTTCAACCGGTCCCTTCTGATAAAATTATTAGGAGTACTTTTCATAGTTGGATTTCTTTATGGAGTCATCCCAGCTTGACTAATGCTTAGATATATAACAGTGTGAATATCATTAAAAATTCCAAATCAATATCTCTATTTTAAAAAATTTCTAACCGATGCATGCATGGCACATTCATTATAAAATATTTTTCTCTTTACAAAAAATCTCAAATTAATACTATTGAGCTAAATTCACCATACATTAAAATACGTACATGTCAACACATGATATGGATTTATATTTATTGTATTGACAATATGCATTTTAAGGAAAAAAACTTATAGAGGATGAAATTTGCGCATAGCAATGGCAATCAAGGTAGATACCATGAATCAATTAGGTCTAAGACACGAGTTTGCACATCACTCGAGCTTTGTGTCGGTGCATTGCATATCCCCACCATGATTTGATTGAATAGTTTTGCATAAATGCATTGCACGTTTGTCAATCATTTTGATGGGCCTTTTGATGTGTTATTTTACCAACATCCTACCAATCATTTGCTATATGTTTTTTTCTTTTTTTTTATAGTCAATTTGCTATGTGTTTTTTTTTTTTGTAAGGAAAAAAAGAAGAAGATATATATGTTTTTTTTTTCGGAACGTTCATTCCAAATTCTACATATTTATATACTTTCTCAATTTCGGTACGTGTTTGGAGTGGCATATATCATGATTATTTCGTTTTACTTTATGTCTTTCTTGGATTTTTCTTTTTTGAAATCCAATAAATAACAACACTTAAAAAGGTTTAATATATATATTATATATTTACGAATTTAAAAGAATTTAATACAGCGGACATTTCATTTCTTCCGAAAGTTTGGAGAAGACACATATTGACTCTCCAACTTCTATAGAATGTCATATTTGCATCCCTGAATTGAGATAATCTATATAGTTATAACACTAGAACAAGGAATGAAAACTAAATATAAATAAAGACTCTAGGACCTAAATAAGCTTGTATAGTAGTAAGATAAAATGTTTCCATGATTATCATTAGAAAAATTGATAAATGGAAGAATTCGACTAGCATAATGAAAATATAGGACTCTTCCATCTCTATAGTCACAATAGCGTGATTGATTTCGCCATGATATGTCAATAACATGCTGACTGATAAGTTAGGTTTAGAGATGCATGGAGTAGATTTGGATCAAATTGAAACAAATAGCACACAAATTGCAGCATTCTATCGTCCTTGCGTTGTACAAAATCGTTATTCTTTTGGTAATATATGATGTACAAGTTACGTCGAAACATTATGAAGTTAGGTGTGGATAGTGATGAGGGTGGGGTCGAAAAAGGAGAGGATGAATTTGAGCCGCGAAACTAACCGTTGAGGATCCAATAAAGAGCAAGTCTAATAAGGCAATTGTCATCTGTACCTCAAGCTCTTTCTCTCATTTTTCATCCAAACTTTCATCTTTCCTCTTTTTATTTTTCATCTTCTTAATATAGCAGATCTTTTTTAGTTCCAGCTAAGGTTAGAAAACCTCGCCGTCGGATCACTTCCATGTTACGGCCACGACATACACGTTCGCTGGTTTTAGCATCTATGGAATGATATAAAATAAAGGATTAATACCCTGAAAAATCCCAAACTAGTACACTTGTGACAAATTTACCTCAACTAACCATAAAAAAAACCATAAACTGATACATTTATGACAAATTTATCCAAAACTAATTTATTCGACCGCAAAAAACCCAAAACTGGTAAATTTGTGACAATATACCCTCTACTAAATTAGATTAATATCACAAAAGATCACAAAAATTGTAAACTGTGACAAACGGAACGTAAAATCCTAAACTGGTATACTGGTCAACTGTCATGTGTCATTTAACTTAATAATTTGATAGTAAAATTAAAAAAAATTAACATAGGATAAAATTGTCACAAATGTACCGGTTTGGGGTAAATTTGTCAAATGTATACTAGTTTGGGGTTTTTGGTAGTCAAAAAAATAGTTTGGGATAAATTTGTTATATTTGTACTTGTTTGTGATTTTTCAGGGTATTAACCTTAAAATAAAATATTAGACACGTTGTAAAATCGAGACTATTATAAGCCTATCACATTCGAATTTAAAGGTGTGCTTAAACGATAAGGTTTTGGGTAGTTAGTGTGTCTATTTTAATATCACATATGATCATGACAAGTGCGAGACTGCTGTACATCATTCAACCTTACGTTGGCGGAAGAGGTAATGATTAGTTCTTTTTCTGTTTAAATAGGAGATGTCATTATTACAATGCGAATGCTGTACAGTTACGTGTCTATAATTATTTATTTTTATTGAAAAGGAATATAATTATATCTGCGTGATCAAAATTGTTACCATCGCATCCTGATTGGACAGTCAATTATTGCTCCATATAGACGAACAACCTCTTTGATTAGGCAAGTCAAATTATATTAGTGGTTCTTTTTTTGGTGGACGTTGAAAATGGCTCATTTCCATTCATGTCATGTCTCAGAACACTGTCAAGTTCAAATGTGATTGAAAAATGTGGTTCCCATGTTCAATAATGAAAAGGTTAGAGGAAACACGACAAATTTAGAGTCGTCCTCTATTAAGGATCCGTACTGGTCTTACTTAGCGGGACTACAAACACGTTTACACGAGGGCCACTCAATTCCTGAATTGAACATTTGAGAACCAGCCTTGACCGGTTTTTTGGCTTTGAATTGATCGATTTTGCTCGGAAACTGGCCTTAAGCCAAACCTTACAAGTCACTTAATTGAGAATTTTTTACAAAAAATAAGAAAGTTGAGCATTCTAGCATAAGCAGGCAATTGGGAAGCGGCTTTGACATAGTAGGTTCTCGATTCTTGATCTGGAATGATTCCTGATTTGAAATGTACCTACTAAAGGCTAATCACTCCATCTTTTACGAATCATGGTCAGGATCAAGAAAATATTCAGTACAAAATACATTAAATTATAAAAAATTCACTAGAATGGAAAACAGCTGGGTCGTTGGCTTAATATAAGCTGACTTTTAGTAAACTTTTGAAAAATACCTTGGCCCCTTAGATCTGTACCCAACCTTTCATGTTCACTTCAAATCTATCCTATCATTATTATGTGGCCGGTCCATTCGTTAACATTCGCTAATGAGCAAAACGATGTCATTTCACACTCCCTTCTCTCTCTCCCCGGCCTCCCAACCAAGCAGCCGCCTCCGCCGAGCCCTCATAAATTCCAAAGCGAGTATCACGTGCCTGAAGTGGTGGCCCGTGGGGCGGCGCGTGGGCCGGAGTCGGAACACGAGCGGACAATTTCAGGGTGAGCACTTGAAGAAAACACACATGCATCTTGCCAAAGGCCAAACCCCACTTGCTTCGGTCAAGTTTGTCGTCCAACATTTCGTCCCTCTTTATCATCCCTTTGATTTTTCGCTCCCCAGTCATATCGCTTAGTACAGCCGACGCTAATTAGATTTCAAATGAGCAACTCCAAGCAATAATGAACCAGAGAGATTATACTAGATTTCACCTGAAGGTTTATAACTACATTAGAATAAATCAAAAAATTTAGGACTACATTAGAATCTGTACAATAAATTTAGAGACAAAAGTGTGAAAAAAGTCATAAATCTATTGTATTTGTACCAATTCAATTCTAAACATTTTATATTTGTGCCAATTGAATCCATTTGGCTAATTTTGATCATGGATCATTGACATAGACGTTGTCCATCCTACTAGTGATTCTTACCAGTCACAATGGAAAAAAAAAATAAAAAATTAATAAATATAAAAAATATGAAAAAAAATTATAAAATTTATTTACGTTAGCACTAATTGTGTCACATAAGAGGCAACATGCCAAGGCCAAATTTCCCTTGCTTTTATCAATTTTTTGTCCAACATTTCGCCCCTCTATATCATTCATTTGATTTTTTGATGGCTAGCCATGATTAGTATGGCCGACAATAACCAGATCATTATGTTAGTGACTTCATGTAAATGTTTAGAACTACATTACAAAATTAAAATATTCACAAATACCTTTAAATATGTGCAATTAATAATTACTTATACTGTTACGTAAAATACATTGATAAATAATATATTTTGATTTGGCAATTAATTTTAGCATGCCTAATATAGTTATGGCAGCCTTATGAAAGGATAAGTTTGGCCCTGAATGTGTTTTTTTTTCTGCCGCTATAAATGCCAAAAATGTGGGTGTGCCTTTTGTCCGTACCTCACATCTTCCCTCCACCTCGTCCCTAGTACCGTTGTCTCTTCATATTCACTTTTGCCCGCACCTTCTTCTCATGGCATGGTTCAGCTTGATTTCATTGCATGTAATAAATTGGACTTGCAGCTGAAAATGTTAAGAGATATAAATTGGAATTGAAAAATAAAACTTGTGGAGGATGAATATTTGTGCATAGCAAAAGTGATCGAAGTTGACCGAATTGGTTAGATCTTGGATGAGATTTGAGTTTTGAGGACTGTTATATAACCCTTAAGACTTATAGCTATTGGTTTCTTCGAGATATTGCGAGAGATGGATTAAACCAAATATGACAATATTAATACTCGATCAGCCTGATTGCTGGATTGTCTCTTTTCTATCGGAGGGTATCAAACTATTTTGAGAAAATGACTAAATAAGTCTTAAAATTATTGTACTTTTGCCAACTTGGACCTAAATCTTTCAATTTTTACTAATTTAATCCCAAATCTTGCAGTTTCCTACGTCATACATATTTTTAAAAAATATAAAAATTGTCCTAAGTTGTTCTTTGTATGACATCAGCTGTGTGCTGTGCATGAATGCATTAAAAACATTCCCACCAATAATTTGCTGCAATGATTTTGCATGCATGCATCTTCTTTTTTTCTTTCAACATGAATACAAAGAAAATGGGTGAGAGAAATTTAATTCGAAGGGCATGACGCACGCTCGCCAATCATTTTGATGTGGTCTTATAACCAAACACCGTTCCAATAGAGATCTAATTTCATATGCGCATTTAAAGAATGAATTGCAACGACAAAGAAAAGCCAAATAATGCACGCAATGCAAAAGGGTCTACCAATATGCTAGTTGGCCGATTTGTAGAAGACTTGAATTGTGACATCCTAATATTCTTTTTGGCTCATCTATTTATCAAGGAGTGCGTATTGATGGTATGTGGGTAGGGTCAGAAAAGAGGGGGACAAATTTGAGCCACGAGACAAACCATTTAGGATCCGTTAGAAAATGAGTCCAATTGGACAAGTGCCATCCGTCTCTCAAACTCGATTTTAAGTCGACTTTTAAAAATTTCTCATTAATAATTTTCTTTGTGCGGTCCATTGCATGTTTGTCCAAATAAATAATCTCAAATTGCAATCTTTGGATGAATCATCTTTAAGTTGTAATGCCATTTATAACATTTTGTATTTTTTGCTTTTCACAACGGGTCACTAGACCTTAGCTGGTAGCTGGCAGCCCCCTACCAGTCTTAACTATGAATGAAAAGAGAAAAGAAAAAAAAAAAGGAAATAAAATATTCAAAAATTTATTAAAGCATTATAAAAAATTGTCGATGTCGGGTTCAACCATGCCACGTAAAATTAAACTGAAAAATCGTTTAAAATGTTTATGACAAAATTGAAAAATATTTAAAAGGTTTATGACTAAATAAATACAATTGAAAGATTTATGATTAAATTGACAAATTATCAAATATTTAAACTAATTTGCTTGGATGATTTTGCATGCATGCGTGCGGGTGTGGACGCACGGTTGCCATTTTGATGGGCCTTTTGATGTGGTCATACAACCATCAAAATTGATTAATCTTTTTTTGTTATTACAATCGAATACTATAGAGTCATGCGTCTGTATTTTATTGGAAAGGAATATAATTGTATCTGATTTACCGAATTGTCACCATCGCATCCTGATTGGACAGTTTCCAATTATTGGTCCGTATAGATAAACATCCTCGTTGATTAGGCAAGTCAAATTAAGTTATTGATTGATTTTAGGTGGACGTTGAAAAATGGCTTCTTTCCATGCATGTCCTGTCTCATGGCACTGTCAAGTTCAAGTGTGATTGAAAAATGGGATTCTCTTGTTCAATAATGAAGAGTTTAGAAGGAGCACGACATATTTGTGGGTTGTCCTTCATTAAGTATCCTTACGAGTCTTACTCAGTTGACTACAAACACGTCCACACAAATGCCAGTTCAAATCTCAAATAGAAAAACTTGAGACCTAGTCTTGACTGGTTTCTTGGCCTTGAGCTGATCGATTCAACTCGAGAATCGACCTTAAGCCAAACCCTAAGAACTTTTGCGGAAAAATTAAAAAAAAAAAAGTTTAAGCATTCTAGCAGAAAATGGGGAAGTGGCTTTAGTAGGGTAAGTTTCCGACTCTTGATTTGAAACTCGCTCATCTTAAAACTGATCACCTATATCTCTTACTAATTATGATGAGGTACAAAATACATAAAATTAAAAAACTTCTCCAGAATAGAATATACAATCAAAATAGCAGGGTCAATATCTTCCAATAAGTTGACTTTTGGTCAACTTCTAAAAAAATATCTCGAATTTTTTTTTAAGCTGCCGTTTGTTCTCTTTATTAAAATGTTAAGTTGTGAACTGACGTGGCCGGATTATGCGCCGGTGAGAAAAACGATGCCGTTTCACACTCCCTTCTCTCTCTCTCCCACCTCCCAAGCAAGCAGCCGCCTCCGCCGAGCCCTCGTAAATAAATTCCAAGGGGAGTATCACGCGCCTGAAGTGGCGGCGCGTGGGGGAGGAGTCGGCACACAAGCGGACAAATCTCAGGGTCAACCCTCGAAGAAAATACGCCTTCAATCATGCCAAGGCCGAACCCCACTTGCTTTTGTCAATCTTATCGTCAAACAATTCACCCCTATTTATTATCCCTTTGATTTTTCGATAGCCGGCCGACACCGCTTGGTACGACTGGCCGACAATAACTAAATTATTATGTCATATAGTAGATTTCATGTGATCCTATTTGGTCAAATATCTAGCAACAAACTCCTAAAGATTTAAAACTACGTTAAATTATCAAAATAATTTAGAACTACGGTAGAATCCATGCAATTTATATTGGTAATTACCTATTTTGTTAATTTGGTTACCAAGCAAAAAGAATATATTTTGATTTGGTAATTTAATTTTGACATGGCTAACATAATTGTGGCAGCCTTATGAAAGGATAATTTTGCTCCCGGATGTTCTTTTGTACCACTATAATTGCCAAAAATATGGGTATGCCTTTTGTCCACACTGCTTTCTATTCATAATTTCTTCATGGCATGGTTCAGCTCGATTTCAATGCATGCAATAAATTGGGCTCGCAGCTGAAAATGTTAGACATAAATTGGACTTGAAAAATCAAAATTGTGGAGAAAGAAAATTGGTGCATGGCACGACAAGTCATCGAGGTTGACCAAATTGGTTAGGTCTTGGATGGATTTGAGTTTTCGAGGTTGTTACATAATCATTAGGAGTTAAAGCTATTATTCATTCGAGTTATTGTTAGAGATAAATTGAACCAAAATAATATTCATGACCCAATCAGCTTGATTGTTGAATTATCTCTTTTCTATAGGAGGGTATCAAATTACTTGTGATGAACTTGTGACCTAAATCTTTCGATTTTACTAATTTAGTCATAATTTTTTCAATTTCCCGTGCCATATGGGTTGGCTGGCACTGATAAGAACAATATTAAAAAAAAAAAATTGTCCTTAGTTGTCCTTTGTATGACATCAGCCGTGTGCTGTGCATGGATGCATTAAAAATATCCGCACCAATAATTTGCTGCAATAATTTTGCTTGCATGCGCATCTTGAAAGAAACATAATCAGAAGGGCATGGACGCACGCTCGCCAGTCATTATGATGGCCCTTTGATGTGGTCTTATAACCAAACACCGTACCAAGAGAGACACAATTTTATATATGCGCATTTAAAGATTGAATTGGAAGGACAAAGTAAAGCCAAATAATGCACGTAATGCAAAAGGGTCTACCACCAATTTGCTTGTTGGCCGATTTCTACGGACTTGAATTGTGACACTCTAACATTATATCGTCCTTGTGCTCTTGACATCGAACGAAATTGTCATTCCTTTTGGTTCGCCGATATATCAAGAAGTAGGTTACTGATGGTAACGTGAGCAGGGTCGAAAAAAAGGGGACCAATTTGAGCTGTGATATGAGCCATCTAGGATCCATTGGAAAGCAACTCCAATTAGACAAGCACCATCCGTCCCACGGGCTCAATATTAACTCGATCTTTCTAAATTTTTCCTAAATAATTTTTCTCTTTGTTCCATTGCATTTTTCTCTAAATAAATAATCTCAAATTGAAATATTTGGAAGAATCATTTTTCAGTCGTGATGCCATATGTAACATTTTGTATTTTTTTTTTTTGAACTTTTTGTAATGTAAAGGGTCGCTGGGCCTCAGCTGGTGGTTCGTATCCCCATATCGACCTCAATCATAGATCAAAAGGGGGAAAAAGGAAAAAAAATGAATTAAGGGAGAAAAAAGAAAATAAAATAAAAATTTAAAATTTTAAAAAAAAAAAAATTGAAAAATTATCCATGTTGCAACCAACCATGCCACTAAGACTAAATTGATAAATCATTCAAATGTTTATGACTAAACTGATTAACTTTTTTTAAAAAATATAACTAAATTAATACGTTTGAAAAATTTAAGATTAAATTGATACAATTAAAATATTTAGAACTGAACTGCCATACAATAAAATTAGAATTTTCTTACAATTATGATTTTGCATGGACGCTCGCCAACGATTTTGATGGGCCTTTTTTCTTTTCTTTTTTTTTGACGTGGTGATATAACCATCACCATCCCAACGGAGATCCAATTTCTTATATTTAAAGAATAAATTGCAACGACAAAGTAGAGCCGAATACTGCACGGAAAGGGTCTACGGGTCATTTGTCTTTATTTTGGATTCAATAAAATAGCAAAAAATACAATACAAAAAAAAAAAAAACAAAAAATAATTTTTTTCATAATTTTTATTCCAAATTATACGTTTTTTTTTTTGGCTACGTGTTTGCACTGGACTATATATATATATTATTTTGTTTTACTTCCATTTTAATTTGACATTTTCTTTTTGTGAAATCCAATAAATTACAACACTAAAAATGATTCAATTTTTTAAGGATTAAAATAAGGCATTTCAACCCAAAGTTTGGAGAAGCCATATACTAAGTAGCATCAACACGACACGTGACATTACGACACAACATGACATATTATTTATCAAAAAATAAAAATTTCGATAGTAGGGACACGTTGTATGTTAAATAAAAAAATGCATGATAAATTATCATTTTTATGATTATTTTAATCAAATTAATTTGATTCAAATTCATAAATAAATAAATAAATAAATAAATAAATACTAAAGCCTAGAATGAATTAACACTAAAAATATTAATTCATCATTTGTTAATATCATTCATTAGTTCAATTTGACAAATTCATTTCATTCCAATATTCCATAAAACTTGGGAGGAAAAAACAAAGAATCCACATTTTGGACTCACTTGTCACATGCAAAAGAAGAGAAAAAAATAAACTTGGGGTGAATTGTGTATCATGGGAAATGAGAGGTGAGAAAATGAGAAGAAGTATATGTTTTTCCTCCTTATGATTTTTATTATTTTTATTTTTTTATGTTTATAATTTGACCTCCTTATTTATTAAAATTTTTTAAATATGATCTCTTACGTTGGAACATGTGTCAGAAATTTGACTCGCGTGTCAAAATATCGTGAGAGTTGATCAGGTGTTGAAATATCCAACACTTGTTGATCGAGTATCGAAGGAAAGTATCAAAGAGTGTCGGACACGAATTGGAGAGTCCGATGTGACACGAAAACTCCTAAAAAGTATCGGTGTTTCCTAAGGCACATATCAGCCATTAAACTTGGAAAAAGAGTGTAGATAGTCCTCTCCGCATGCCCTAAATTGAATTCATAGATAAATCATAGAAAAAGAGAAAAACTAAAGATAAGAAAAGAATTAAGGATCCGGACTAGGTTCTCGAGTAGTAAAATAAAATGTTTCCATGATCATCGTTAGATTATCAATACATGGAAGAATCCAACGAACATGATGAAAATACAAGTCCTTTATCATTACAGTTCCAATTGTGTGATTGATTCGGTCATGATAAGACGATGATGTGATGACCAATAAATTAGGTTTAGAGATACATGGGGCAGATTTGGATCGAATTGAAATAGATAGCACAAAAATCGCAACATCCTATCGCTCTGGTGCTTAGACGTTGAACAATATGGACATTCTTATGGTGCCATATGATCAACGGGTTACATCTAGATATTACAAAGTGGGTATGGATTGTAATGTGGGTAGGGTCGAAAAAGAGAGGATGAACTTGAGCCATGAAATGAGCCGTCGAGTACATGTTGGAGAACAAGTCTAATCAATCAAGTATCATCAACTGTCCCTCAAGTCATCAAGTTATCGTTAGAAAATGTTAGAGATATACATTTGACTTAAAAAATAAAACTTGTGGAGGATGAAAATTTGTGCATGGCATGACGAATGATTGAGGTTGATTGAATTAGTTAGGTCTTAGATGACATTCAAGTCTTTTGGACCGTCATATAATTCTTTAGAGTTTGTGCCGTTGGTTTCATTTGAGTTATTGCTAGAGTTAAATTGAACCAAATAAGGCAATATGGTGACTCGATTGTTTTGATCATTGGATTTTTTCTCTTTTGTGGGATCGTTATTTATTACCATTGTTAGTATTCTATTACACGTGTATCAATTTAGACTTAAATTTTTTAATTTTTACCAATATAATCCTAAATTTTTTGATAATTTGCAAATACAGTCTATTTGCTCAATTTTGATAGGAAATTACTTACACATGTAACATGAATCATTTTTCCTATATTTTGAAAATTGTCCTTATTCGTTCTTTGTGTGATATCAGCTTTGTCGGTGTGCTTTGCATGGATGCATTAAAAATATCCCCACCATAATTTCCTGCCATAATTTTGCATGCATACATCTTTTTTTTTTCTTTCAAAAAGAAATAAAACGGGTGAGAGGACCTTATAGAAGGGCGAGGACGGACGCTTGTCAATCATTATGATGGCCCTTTGATGTGGTCACATGGCCAACCCCATCCCAAGCGAGATCCGATTTCAGATATGCGTATTTAAAGAACGAATTGCAACGACAAAGTATAGCCAAATAATGGACGCAATCATTTGTTTTTACGTTCGATTCAACAAAATAGCAAAGAATAGGTTTTTTTTTTTTTCCTAATTTTTCTTCCAAATTGTACATTTTTTTATTTTATTTTTTTGCTATGTGTTTGGAGGGGCCTATATTATTCTTGATTTTTTTTTTTACTCATGTTTTACTTTGACATTTTTTTTTTTTGGCGAAATCCAATAAATTATAACACTTAAAAGATTTAATTATTTCATAATTTTTTAAGAATTAGAATAAGCGCATTTCTACCCAAAGTTTGGAGAAGGGCACATATTGGCTCATTAACTTGGAAAAAAAGTGTGGATAGTCCTCTGTGCATACCCTAAGTTGAATTCATAGATAAATCATAGAAAACAGAGAAAACTAAAGATAAATAAAGAATTAAGGATCCGGACTAGGTTCTCTAGTAGTAAAATAGAATGTTTCCATAATCATTTTCAGATAATCGATACATGGAAGAATTCCGCTAGCATAATCAAAATACAAACCCTTCAGTCGGTACAATTCTCATAGCATGATTGATTCGGCCATGATAGGACAATGACGTGGTGACCAATGATTTAGGTTTAGAGATACATGGAGCAGATTTGGATTGAATTGAAACAGATAGCACACAAATCGTGACATCCTATCGCCTTAGTGCTTTGACGTCAAACAATATCGACATTTTTTGGGTGCTATATAATCAACCGTTTACATCTAGGTATTATGAAGTGGGTGTGGATTGTAATGTGGGTAGAGTCGAAAAAGAGAGGATGGACTTGAGCCATCAAACGAGCCATCAAGTGTCTGTTGGAGAACAAATCTAATCAATTGTCATCTGTCCCTCAAACTCAATCAAACTTAATCTTTCTAAATTATTTCTCAATAGTTTTCTCCCTCCATTTTTTCTTTTTCCCTACTAAATAATCTCGAATCATAATCTCTTGAAGCATCATTTTTCAGCCGCGGCGCCATTTATAATATTTGATCCCTTTTCTTTTTTGTGACATGGACATCAAGTACTATGAAAGTTTTCTTGATGAATGTGTACATGAATATGAACCATAATCGTTGCTGAAAATTGGAGACAGCTTCTACAAGAGAGGTCAGTCCAGTCCTAACCAAGGTGAACTGATTTAGATGGCGAATGGACAAGTCGTAGAATTTCAACGAAACATAATTTTGATAGGAGGCTGCGAATTTATCGATCCAATGACCTGACGAAACCGTGAGATCATCATCAACTTCAACATGAATTCTCTAATTTAAGCTAGTTAAATCATCTATATCCACAAGATTGCGAATACACTAATGAAAAAAAAAAAAAAATGGAAGGACGTGGACCCGTCTTAAAGTGCAGTTTGATAGCAATTTTTTTCTTGACAACACTTTTTTCTCAAGTACGGTTTTTCATATCTTTAGTCTTATGTTTAGAAAAGAAGAGCAGAATAAGTTTTTTTTTATAAAATTTTTTAAATTGAACTTTCCCATCTCGCATTCTCATAGAAATTTCAAATTTTTTTAAATTTGTGACTGAAATTTCATTTATCTTATAAAAGGTGTCTTGTATTGAAGTCATCAACACTGATATGATTCATTTTGTTTGAATAATGCAGTGCTATGTTGGAGAGTGAAAGATGAACACTCAGATAGAAAATGCCTAAATTTAAAAGTTGATTTTCATCGTTTCTGTTTTTCCTTCAAATATTAAAAAAAAAAAATCAATCTAATGGATAAAGGAAGACCATATATAAGGGCATATAAATCCCATATTTAAGAAATGTTGAACTACATGTGAAATTTGGTGAAGAGGGCACACGGAAGAGATAAACTAAGGTAAAATTTGACTTAAATACCATGTTTGAAAAATCGAACCTAAAATTTGAGTTAATATGTAAAGGAACACTACAGGTATTTTTACCGCAAAAAAAAAAAAAAACTACAAGTATATAAAAAATGTAGAAATTCCTTAGACAAGCAATGTATGGATATTCAAAAGATATATCTTATTTCTTGTTCCATCTAAGATTAGAGAGAATTGCCGTCAGGTGACTTCCTGCCGTGGCATTGAAAAACACTTTCACTGGTTACAATAGAAAACAAACGATCATGCACCATTGTAAAATCCAAACTACATGAAGTCTATGGCATTCAAATTTAAAGATGAGCTTGAACGATAAGGTCTTAGGCAGCGAGTGTACGTCTTTTGATGTAATCTATAATTATGACTTGTGTAGTGGGAGACTTCAATCCATCATTGGCGGACGACGCAATCATTTAAATAGGAGGATATCATTATTGCAATGTGAATGCTATACACTTACTGTGCCTATAATTACTAATTTTGTGATAATATCCGCGCCATCAAAATTGTCACCATCGAATCGTGATGTGGACAGTTTCCAATTATTGGTCCTTATAGATTAACATTTTCTTGAATTAGGCGAGCCAGATTAAATTATTGGTTCTTTTTGTGGGTATGCGTTGAAATGTCTTCTCTTCATGCATGATTTGGCTTTGTCATGACTCATGGCACTGTCAAGTCATAGGTGTTGTAGAAAATAGTGATTCTCAAGTTCATCACTGAAAAGGTTAGATGAATTATGACAAATTAGTGAGTTAAGGTGAGCAACCGGACTGGTTTAGTTCAAAAATCAAATCGAACAGACCTTATCTAGCTGATTCACATAGGGATTGGCTTGGCTCTGGAGTAAAAGATTAACAAGCCAACCATGACCGGTTCTGTTCCCAGTTCTTGACTTTCGAATGATCTACTTGATTATAAGACCGGTTGTCAAGTAAAACAGGCTTTGAATTTGTTCAAAACCAAACCCAACAAGTCTTTTGATTGAGAATACTACAAACAGGCACCTAAGAATTGATTCTGATAGGGTAGGTCGAGGTTTTGTGATCTCATCCTAACACTGATCCCCAATTATCATTAGGACCGAGGGAAAAAAATAAGCCAACAAAAACCAGTAGAAATGCTTGTGAATTAAATAAGAGTGGAGAAGGAACTGATATGATAGATGATGTCATAAGATTCAGCCATTACTATCGAACGCCTTTTTATTATTCAAATATGTTTCCTAGGGAAGATAGAGTGGAGCCCCTAACTATGATAATATCTTATTTGTTCTCTCTCAGATAGCATTATTATATAGTTCTTTTATTATAGGAACCACATATATTATATCTGAGGTTCAAGCTAAGGATGATAAATCGCATTGATGGGCGACCTCATTTATTAATAGAATCCGTGCCTTTGTGTCAACTTTTATTTTTATTTTTATTTTCAGCACTACCTTTAATATTGATTAATAATAAAGTACCTCACCTTCGATTTTCATTCAGTTTGGGTCTTTTGTTGAGTTAGAGTAGCCTTTAATTTGCTTACATGGCATGGTATAGTTCAATAGGTGACGGAGCTGAAGATTTTTTTTTCTTTGGGAGGTCAAAATTTTATTTTTTGCTCTAAAAATATATTTAATAAAAATAGAAAAAAATATGTTAGATAAAATAGGGTTAATATCTCAGAATAACCCTACCTTTAGTCATTTTTTTTTTTTAAAATTATCTCAACGTTTAGGTAAAATTACAAAGGGCAGTGTCTTCATGCCGATTTGTTTTTATACAACTAAACCTTAAACAAAGATTAAAATGCCGAGTTGTTAAGAGTCTGAGGAAAATAAAACCCGCTTTTCTTTCTTAAAGTTTGTCATCAAGCATTTTGCCCCTCACCTTTATTTCTCCGATTTTTTCAAACTTCCCTACTTGCCATGTACGGCTATGACTGGATTGTCAAAGGATTGTCATATTAGCAAATTTCAGACAGAATCAATCAAAATAATTACATTAAAATTTCATCTAAAAGTTTAATGCTATATTAAATAATTAAAAAATTTATGATTTCATTAGAATTTATAACGTATGGTTACTGATTATAATCAAAATTGCAAATTTTCTTTTTTAATCAATAATCATCTATCCTATTTTGTAAATATCTTTACTTGGTTACTCAACAAAAAAGAAAATATTTTAATATGGTTAATTAAATTTTAAAGGAAGCTGATGTTATTCCAGATTCACGAAGGATATGTTTGGTCCCGAATGTTTTTTTGTACAGCTATAAATGGCAAAATGGGGGTCTCTTCGTCCGTACATCTCACACATCTTCATTCCCACGTGTCCTTCCTTTGCACTATCATCTCTTCCCAATCAGCTTTGGCCACACCTCCTTCTCATGACATGGTTTAGCTCGACTTCAATGCATGTTATAAATTGGACTCTTAGCTCAAAAAATTAGAGAGATAAATTGGACTCATAGGAAAGTATTATTATCTTGTAAAGAATGAAATGTCGCGCCTATCTCGAGACGTTAAGATTGACAAGAAGTCGATATTGTGAATTCGTAAGGTCTTTGATTTGAGTTGTAACAATTGTCATATAATCCTTAAAAGAGATAGTTATCAATTGCAATCCAATTTTGGCTAGAGAGAAATTGAATTGAATAAGGCAATATCATGACTTAATTGGCTTGATTGTCGGGTTCTCTCTTCTTCGACGAGGGTTGTCAAACTCCTTTTATTAAGGTGAATCATGCCGAGATTTTGGCTCAAGAAAGGAAAAAAAAAATGCAAAGTGAGCATTTCTTATACATATAAACTCTTTATAATTTGTATATATTCTCTTTCTCCGTTTTCTTTATACAAATTATTACTCCTACCACAACCGGTGCGAAAGAAAAACTAAGGGAGAAAAAAGAAAAGAAACCCCAAAGAAAATCAAGAGAGAACTCGTCTCGACTCGTCTTTATCCCACATCCCTCGAACCTCGCGACACACAACACTTACCGTCGCCCATTCCCGGTCTAAACCCGGTCCGAATCGAACCGACCCGGGTTCGACTCGGATCAGTCAAACCGCGAAACGAGTCCAGACAGAGTTATAATACAACAGTACAGCGAACCGCCCCCGCAATATCTACAGACCGTACTACATGGATTACGACGACGATGTTCTTCGTCGTCCACGCGGCGCGATCACACGAGGCTCTTGCAGGCGGACGTCTCCGGGTCCCACATCGCCGGCAACAGGAACTTCCGACCGCCGAGCCCGTGGGCGTTGTAGCTCGCGCCGGTCGCCTTGTCCACCAGGAGCTGGCCCGGGTAGCCCGGGTACGCGCCCGACCCGTATATCCCCGTGCACGCCGACACCGCCTCCAGCGGTGCGTCCGCCGGGCCCTGGAAGTACCCGCTCCCGAACGGGTTCGTGACGGCGCCGGCTAGGAGCGTCGCCAGGTTGATCACCATGCCGTCGGCCCCGACGTCGCCGCTCGGCGCCACCAGCGGCGGCGTCTGCGGGCCGTACAAAGGCTGGTGGAACGGCCACGCGCACTGCCCCGGGCACTGTGTCTCCGAGTTCCCGACCCACACGAACGTGGACCCGGGCCGAGCCGACGCGTGCGTCCCGCACCGCATGCAGAACCCCTCCACGGCGACGTCCGCCGCCGTGAGGACGACGGTGATGGAGCCGGGGGCGGCGTTGAACTTACCGGCGAGGGCGCGGAGGTGGCGGTTCTCGAGTGACTTTCCGAGGGTGTACGCCTCGTGAAGGGCCTGCCTCCCAACGACGAGGGTGGAGCTGCCGCCCCTGTACTTCTCGGTGGTGCGCCACCAGGAGGCGGCGGAGGGGGGAGGGGAGCGGGCGTAGCCGAGGGAGCGGATGAAGTCAACGATGACGGAGCGCTGGGTGGGAGTGAAGCGACCGTACCACACGAGGTCGACGGTGATGTTGCCCTTGAGAAGAGCTCCGTTGTGGTACTTGAGGACGAGGGGTTGTTGCTGGACCAGGGCAGCGGTGGAGGAGGAAATGGAGCTCGACAAGAGGATGAAGAGGAAGAAGAGGAGAGAGAGCGGGAGAGAGTGAGAAGCCATTGGCTTGGCCTCGAAGCTTTTTGAGAGAGATAGAGGTGGGGAAAGATCAGGGGAGAAAGAGGATATTTATATTGTGAAGAGGAAAGGGAAACAGCTGGGAAAGAGAGCTAAGTACTTCTATATGTGCATCTTTCTGACTTTTTGATTTTAATGTCGATCAAATTCTTTTTCTTTTTTTCTAGTCGTATATAGTGGCCTGTTTAGTTATGGGCCACTATACGTGGTACATATAAAGTCAGTCGTTTTTTGTGCCATTGTAAAGGAGGCATTTCTATTTGAACTCTACTCTACAAGTCAAAGTGCAATTTTTGCTATTGAAATTTTCAGGATTCACATAATCATATTGATTTCCATTGATTAGCATCAGATAAATTTTCCCAGTATAAGAAATTATTAAAAATTATACAAGATAAGATGAATTTGAAACGTAAAAAACTACAGACCTTATGCTTGTCTATTAAATAGCCTTTTAAGGGCCAAAACCTGGATTTTATAAATAAATTTATAAAATTATATATTTTTAGATTAAAACTAGCTTTATTTTTAAACAACCCAAAAAAAGACCTGAAATTCTTCCTACTACATCGAATTGGCTGTCATTATATTATTTACTTGAAAGTAGCTAACATGATTATTGATGATTACATGATATTTATTATTGTTAAAAAATGCGAAAAGTGAACAATGATGATATTCATAATTATGATGGAGATGGGTTTAAGAATGCTCCTTTTTTATCCCTTAACATAGATGATTTTCCCTTAATTTTTTTACTAAATCGATTTAATTATGAAAATATCAGTTGCCACGTAGGATCGTCTTTTTAGCTCATAAAACAATGATGACCATTGCGATGCAAGTTGCCTTCATTCAAGAAGTGAGGGTATTTCCGTCTGAGGATTTCTTATTTTTTTGTCTTTTTCGTCGGTGTTTCGGTACATGTAATGACGCAGAGTGCTACCGTGCACAGACTCTGATGTCGTCGGGAAGAGAAGAATAGGGGTCAACGTCAGAGGAGTTGCCACGTGGAGAGAAGCGGTTGGGTGCGGGATGTGGGGATGGAGTCTCTGCTAGTCTGTAGGGATGACGTGGCGGTCTGAGCTGTAAGGGTGGAAGGCCGGTAGTAGATTGTTGATGGCGACCCTGCAGACTTTAGGGGCTCTAGAACCCCCCCGAAGAGTGGCCCCCCGGAAAAGAATTAATAAAAAAATAGATTAAGTGATTATTATGTTGATTATTAGATACAAAAATATAGAGAAAAAAATGATAGAGATACATAATTTTTTTTTTTTTGGATTAATACCATAATCAATCTCAGATTTTGCCTATTGTGACATAAATATTTCAAAAAATTTATGTTATTAAAAATCTTAAACTTACCTATGATACAAATACCTCAAAAAAATTTTGTTAAAAAAATCCAAATTTATATTAGTATGACAAATATACTATGGATGAAATTATTAAACAAATAGTTAGGGATATTTATGGCACAGTGGACAAGTTTATGACAAATATCACAGTAAATATAATTTGAAATTTTTATATAGTATTTTATTTTTTTTTTCAAATAAATCCCTACAATAAATTATGAATTTTGCAAACTATTGCAACATCGTCATTTCGCTTCGATTCCCCGCCTAATCTCTCCTATCCAGAGAGACGAGACGAGCTCATGTCGGAACCGTTTCCAGTCCAATCCCAACCCATGATCGTGGGGATCAGACTGTACGTGGCCGTGATTCGAAAGATAGTTCGCTGAATCGCGTACCGAATTTCGTCCGGATGGATTGGATTAGACAAGATTAGACCCTTACCCCTGCATCGTTGATAATCCAATGCATTGAATTCTGCACAGACTGTCTCTTACTTCTCCGATCATCATCACCTCTCACGTCTTTCAATTTTATCGTAATGCATTGATAATGATGACCAGCTCCGTCCGAATGGAGAGAGAGAAAGAGCCTTTGGCTCTTAAAAAGAATTGACTCTTTTATTACCTGAGATTTTGTGCATGAGTGTCTCTGACAGATTTCAAACAATATTTTAAAATATATATATTTTCAATGCATTCTTTTATAATGTGTAATCAATATTTTCGAAATCAAATACTTTTTTATTAAGTATGTTTAATAAGTTTCCTGAACCCTAAAAATCCTTAACTATGCAAAAAAAAAAAAAAAAAAAAATTAAAAGAATTTTGACTTTCTTTTTAGAAAATTTTTATTAGTGGTTGCTTTAAAGATGCTTGATGACATTGTGAAACTAGAAGGAATAATTTTCAAAACACATTAAAGAAATTGAAGATTGAAAATATATTATCATTTTGGCATTTCGTAAATATAAGTACTTCTTATCAAATATCTAAGGACACGTTTTTAAAATTTTGAAAAAGACGACCTGTTTTTATTTAACTTTTATTCAGAAAAATAATTAAATATATATCTCAATATATAAAGTACGTTTACTCCAACCAAAAAGAAAGCATTTTATGTATAAATCATATGTAATTTGCCATAATTTTTAAAAATTAATCGAATATTATGTTGTAACGAGAAATTGATCAATAACTTTTAACTTAATAAAATTTAAAACAAACAAGTCCTGCATACGTATTACTCTGGGGAGATAAAAGAATTTTGATGTTGCCAGTAAAGAATCTTGTTTACAAGCGTATTTGTCTCCATGACATTTAAACACGATTAATCATGAAGCATCTGATATTTAAAAAGAAAAAAGCGATTGCAAATAACGATGTCGAAGACATATGTGTATGAGAAGTTGGAATGCTTCTTTGTTAAGACTCCATCGATGGATACACTCGTTAAATATCCAAATAAGAAGGTACGTTCATTCTCAACGCACATCTCCCTCATGCCGTGTAAAACAAACATATTGAAAGTAAAAAATGGGTGTTTTTATTAACCATAATTGATCGGTAACTCGGAATGCTTGAATTCAACTATCTGGTAAAATCTTTGAAAAAGAAAAGAAAAGCAAGAGACCCAATTTCCATTTCTTGTTTGGGAGCGGCAAGCCAAGAATTCCATCTCAATAAAAATAGGAGAGAAGGGGAATTTGAGGACCACAAGTTGAGCTTCTCAAGTTGTGGTGATGGTGGAGAGGGATGGTGAGCTCACATATTAGTCGGCCATTAATGGGGCTGAAGGACAGAGTTTGTGGGACATCATGGGGGGGCTTTAGAATGCATCCACTCGTTTCATTAGCTGGCGTGCATGGGAGAGTCTAAAAAGGATGCGCGCGCATCATTCCACCTTCCCAAAAGCCTCCTTTTTTCTCCTGGAATTGGGCGCAGACCCGACAAAAATCAAACTTTCTTTCGTGTTTTGGTTTCTTCCTCCAGATTTCTATGCTCTTATCTGTAGTAATGGGACGTACGAACTCGTTCCGAAAGGGCCAGCCGACCATTTTGGACACTACCCGTTCACAAGACATGAACACCGACCAAGGCGGAAAAATGAGTTGCACAGAGAAAATGTGGCGCGGAGAAGGTACACTTTATTTGTGTGTCGAGGCGAACTTACACGTACTCATTGTAGATTAATTGTGATGCTCGCTCAATGCACCAACAAATTGGCATTATTCTTAAGTGCTATTTTGAAGCGCCGGTACAAATCGTCAACCAAATTTAGGAAAGTAAAAAGTTGTTTATACGTGAGATGTTTTCTTATGTAGAGGAATGTGTAGATAAATTCCAAACTAATCATGAAATCCCTAATTTCATGAATAAACTAATGTCGGCCAAAGTTTGAACTCAAATTCCAAGCGGTGTGCGCAATTGAACTTATTTTAGTGTGCCTAATTTCTAAGTACACAGCCGATTATCAATTGCAAATACTCCAAGCAAGAGTAGGACCCTAGCCTAAAACCTTGTTAGATGATCAAATAAGAACGTGTTTGGTAATATTTTTTTTTGTTTTGGGAAAAAAATTTTTTGAACAAAAATAGTTTTTTTGGTTTTGTTCCTGTAAACAATTTCTGAGTGTATACCTTTAAAAAAAAAAAAAAAAAAAAAAAAAAAAAAACAATTTCTGAGTGTAAAAGCGCGCTTGTAAAAAAAATTTTACTCCAGGAATAGAAATACATTTGGGGAACTTGTATAATTTTGTTATTTCTTTTAGTTTTTCAATTTTTTTTTTTTTCGTTTTTTTTTTTTCCTTCTTTCTCTTTGTGGCCAGTTGCGGCCATGGCAGCGGTTGGCGACCGGTTGGGTGAGCTCCGGCGAGGCTTGACCTAGCCCAGGCGATGCAAGGTTGGCCTCGCCTTGGCTTGGCGTCTTCGAGGGCTGGTGACGCTCCGGTGAGGTTGTCGGCTCTCGTCTAGTTGATCGTCGGCATCGGCCATGGCCGAGGATTGGCAAAAGGAAGAAGAAGAAGAAGAAGAAAGAGAAAAAAAAAAAAAAAAAAAAAAGAGGAGAGACAAAAATTGTTTCTCGAAATTGTTCTTGAGAATAAAAAATAACTTTTTTTTTTACTTCTTGTTTCTATTTCAAATCTATTCCTAAAAATAAAAAAAAAGTTGATTTTTTGTTTTTTGGGAATAAAAATTTTACTTAGCATATTTTTGTTCTTTTTTTGTTCTCTAAAATAAAAAAATAGAAATTTTTATTTCAAGGAATAGAAACAAAAATAAACAAACAGACCCTAAATAACCTTCAGGACACTGATGCCAGGGTTATCAAATATGCCAAACAAAGTGCGTATTGGCAATATCAATTCAATAAGGGGAATATTCTTTTAGAAAAAGTATACTGCATATGACCTTTGGATTAAGAACAAGAATCAAACAATTGATCACAAAACGACAATCTCGTTCGTCCCACGACAGTGCTTCTTATCTTATCGACATCGAACGATGAATGATGGGGGTTGTTTAGGAGCAAGGAACAGGGAAAGCTGTCGCGGCAGTGGGTGAAAAGATTTGACGAGATCTGAGGATGACCTCACCAGCTAGAGAGGCATGCGTGTTAAAGTTGCAGATACAGAAGAAGGAGAAGGAAGCATCTCGGTACTTTCACACGAGTTGAACCCGACCCATGACCCGATCCACTGAACCATTCGATAATAATTTCAGGACTTTACTCACTACTTTGGACCACAGTGACAAAATACTTTCCTCGACACCTGGCTGATGAATCAAATAAATCAAAACCATTAATTCTTTTGCAAGACCAGTGATTGGCATTCATATTAGATCTATCTCACTCAGATCCAAGCAAGAAATCCTCGCAACGTCCGTTATTTTGCTGCAATTTTAAAAAATATACACTATAATATTGACCTTTGAGCTTATGACTAGTTACTGAGTATATATAATTTTCTTTTTTTTCTTTTAATAATTAAGGGCTGTGATAGAAATATTCAATGTGCTAATTATGGTGGAGTATTATGTTGATGTAACCTTAGTATAAAGATGAATCAAGATAAATCTAAGAGATAAGTGTACTAGAAGTCTTGTCACAAAAGTGTAATGAAGTCTTAAAATTTTTAAAAAGTGTAATTAAATCCTAAAACTTGTCATAAAAGTGCAATCGAATCCTAAAATTTTCAAAAAATATAATCAAATCATAAAATTTGTCATGAAAATACATTTGAGTCCTAAATTTTTTTAAAAAATATTTATTAATGGAATGACTTGATTTGACTAATTTGAGAAGTTTGAGAACTTGATAGCACTTTTTAAAAGTTTTACAACTTTATTGCACTTTTGTAATTAGTTTAAAAATTAGTATTTTCTTGATAAGTTTTAGAACTTCTATTATATTTATCCCTAAATCTTATATCTCGATTTCTCTTCCTCGCTTTTATCTTTAATTCTTTGTGTTAATACGCCTAATCCCATTAAGTTCTGGACAATTGGGACGTTCTTCATGGTGAGGGTGCATCGTTTCATTCACCTGGGCCATGTGAATATCTCTCATCGGTGCAAACACGGACACCCTTCCCTGATCCAATCACATTGATTGCTTGCTTACTATCCAATAATCAAGAACCCCTTTCAACACCTCTATAGTGCATTCGTTTCTTTGCAATTTATGACGCATTCGTTTTTCATGTCCATATACGGTGATATATGTAGACAATTATGAATATAATATAACGTCATTCGCATGAAAAATTCATGCATTCTCGACGGGTCGAATTTCCTGCCATCGCTTGGAAAATGTTCGTGCAATTAAGCAAGGCGAGTACAAAAGGGAGTGCTTCATGCTCAAGACCAAGATAAGCTCGTTTGGTCCCATAAGTTATTGTCATTTTTGTACCAAACTAAATCCAAAGATTCGAACTTGCTGTGGAAGTTGGCCTTTTCTTAGACCTTTTCCTTCCAACTATGAAAGATATGTGACGTGAAAATACATGATTTAGACATTGCACGAATAAATTGACTTGATTAAGTAACATGATTTGAGTAGTTCCCATTAGAATGAATGCCGACAATACTAGATAAAGATCATTAATGTCTTGAATATTACATGTTGGAAGATACACGGCATCTCTCAAGATCATTCAATATCGGATCCAATTGGATTCCGATTGTAATTCCAATTATAGAATATTTACTTACCTTTTCTTGTACGCACATTGTATTATATACAGGACAATGTACATTGAATATGCATTGAATACAAAGAAAAATTTCTCATCTTTTCTATTCGACTATATTCTACCCAAATTCTTTCATGGTATCAGAGCAGCTTCTGATCCCAATCTAGCTTCCGCATTGTTGATCGAATTGCCTTCCAATCCTTTTCTGTTCTTGTTGCTGCGACATTCGCAAAACAGAACAACGTCTAGAAGGAATTCCCTTATGTATTCATCTGCAGAACAGACTTCATCATGACAGACCCACAAGAGCTTACCTCGCCCACTGAAGATCAATCGGGAAGGAACGTACCACCATCAGATCCATCCGTTGTCACCTCCATGTCTGGACACACGCCGTGGCAATAGATTCCGGCTCAGTTCAATCCAGGGCTACCTCTTTCAGGGTATCCTTATCAGTGGATGCCTTACCCATGGATCCAGGGACTAAACCCAGGTACATCACAGCCGGGCTACCAAGGCGTGCGGGTCGATGGAGGCCTACCTACCGATACCGGAGCAGGCTCAGCCACCGGCCTTGAGCAGACGGGCGGATTAGGAAGTTCGAATATGGGTCGGTCCTCAAATAATCCAGGTTTTCCAACGGATTTGTACCCTTTCCCTTCGCGGCCGCCATGGGTCGCCCAGAACCCGGCGACGCGCTGTACGTCTCCAACACCGATGGACCTGAGTTGCAGCTAATCAGCCACCCTCTCACAGGACCTGAAAATTACTCAAATTGGGCACGGGAATTCTGTCGAGCCCTCATAACAAAGGATAAGGAGGGATTCATCGACGGAACCGTCCCGGTTCCAACTGAGGAAAAATTAGCGCGACAATGGAAAAAATGCAACTAGTTGGTAAGAACGTGGATCGGCAACTGCGTCAGCCAGAAATAGCAGCTGGGTTGCCTCCGACAGAGGATTCCAAAACATTTTGGGATAATATAAGAGAGATGTACGGAAAACTGGATCGGGCGAAAATTTTTTCGCTCCATCAAGCCCTATCCGAACTGAAGCAAGGAAACACGTCGGTGACAACGTGCTTCAACAAGCTGTCGACTCTCTGGAATGAGCTTGAGGCAGCGGAGGAAAAAATCAATGGACCCGAAGCCACCCTTCAACAGTACAAGGAGATGAGAGACAGAGAGAAGGCGACTTGTTTCCTACTCATCCTCAATGATTCTTACCTCCATTTCAGGTCACAAATTCTCACGATGGAGCCTGTGCCTTCAATCAGGCGTATATTTCTGGAGCCAGTGATCATATTGCATGTGAGAAGGGATTATTTGCTACTGTTAATGATAGGTTGAATAGTCCTATTGTAGTGCAATTACCAAATGGAAGCATTGCTAATGTCACTATAACTGGGTCAGTCAATCTTAGTCCTGAAATCACTCTCACAAATGTCCTTTATATCCTTGAATTCCAGTTCAATCTTATATTTGTGTCTAGAGCCTGTAAGGAAAATTCATGTCACATTTCCTTCAATGTTCATGGTTGTCATTTTTAGGCCCCTTTGACTGGGAAACTGATAGGATGGGGTGATCTATCTGAAGGACTATTTTTCTGGAGAAGTTCGGCCAAGAATTTAGATGTTTTTCCTTATAATAAATCATTGTGTAATTTGACTACCAGTGATAAAAATTTCATTTCCCATTCCAGATTGGGTCACAGTTCATTATTCCCATATCCTCAATGTCACATTTGTCCACTAGCGAAACAATCACGCAATTCCTTTCCATTAAGTAAAAATCGTGCGGCTGATATTCTCTCTTTGCTTCACATCGATGTTTGGGGACCATACCATACACCGAATCATGATGGTTCTCGTTTCTTTCTCACCATTGTGGATGACCACTCGAGAGCCACATGGATTTTCCTCATGCAATCTAAAAGTCAAGTCGTGTCACATTTAAAGACCTTCCTTTCCCTGGCAAAAACTCAATTTGGAAAATCTATCAAAAAAATTAGGACGGACAATGGAAGAGAATTCTTCAATTATGAGTGTACGTCCCTGCTGACATCTCAAGGGATCCTACATGAGAGCTCTTGTACTTACACACCACAACAAAATGGAGTGGTGGAAAGGAAACATCGTCACTTGTTGGACGTTGCCCGGGCCTTAAAATTTCAGGGTTCTATTCTAGATATTTTTTGGGGAGAATGTGTATTGACTGCAGCATATCTAATTAACCGTATGCCGACTAAGGTCCTTAATGGTCGAAGTCCTTTTGAACTTCTTTTTGGGAAGAAGCCATATCTTGATCATCTAAGAATTTTTGGATGTCTGTGTTACGCTTCTATAGTGGGACCCAAGGATAAGATGGGCCCACGAGCTCGCCGTTGCATATTCATGGGGTATGCAACTCTACAAAAGGGATATCGAGTATTTGACCTGTCCACAAGCGAATTCTTCGTCAGCAGAGATGTTCAGTTTCAAGAAGATTCGTTTCCTTTCTCTATCCAGGAATCAGATGCGCAGAGACATCGACATTCTGATACTCCTCATATGGAAGAGCCACATAATGATTAGGGATATTTTCTGGTTCCTTATCCAGACAATACAGGGACTGATGCTATGTACACTATGGGCACAACACCCTTAGAAGAAGACATGGATCAACACCTGGGAGAAGAGATTGCATCAGAATCTCCTTCTGAAGATCTTATGGAAACTCCAGCACTTCAGTCTTCTTCTGAGGCCATCCAGCCAAGAAGATCAGGGCGAGCCACGCGTCCCCCAACCTGGACCAAGGATTACGTATGTGGAGTAAGGAATTCACCAGGTATTCTCTTCCCTATTTCCTCTTATGTCTCCTTCGATCGATTATTTGAGGAGCATCGATGTTGCATTGCTCGGATTTCTAAAGAACGAGAACCTTCAACCTATCATGAAGCAAGCATTGATCCACGATGGCAGAAGGCTATGGAATCATAATTACAAGCACTGATAAATAACCAGACATGGGATCTTGTCAGTCTGCCTCCACATCACAAGCCTATTGGATGCAAGTGGGTCTACAAAATCAAATATCGAGCTGATGGTTCTGTTGAAAGGTACAAGGCACGGTTAGTGGCAAAGGGCTTTACACAGAAGGAAGGTTTTGATTATCACGAGACCTTCTCCCCAGTTGCCAAAGATGCTACGGTCCGGTCATTCCTTTCGGTTGCAGCTTATCAAGACTGGCCACTACACCAAATGGATGTCCACAACGCTTTCTTACATGGAGATTTGGATGAAGAAATCTATATGGACATACCACCAGTTTTACGGAGACGGGGGGAGGATAAAGTGTGTCGTCTCCGCAAATCCTTATATGGGCTCAAGCAAGCATCTAGACAATGGTATGCAAAATTCTCTCGAGTCCCGATCGCTCCGGGTTTCGACAATCCAAGTTCGATTATGCTGTCTTCACATGGACCAAAGGTACGTCATCTATATATTTAATGATATATGTAGATGATATATTGATCATGGGAAATGATGAGGCAGCTATCAATAGTTTCGAGCAATACTTGCACTCCACTTTTCACATTAAAGATTTAGGGTCACCAAAGTATTTCCTTGGAATAGAAATTGCTTGTTCAAGCCAGGGAATATCTCTTAGCCAGAGAAAATTTGCCTTGGAAATCATATCAGAAGCTGGATTATCAGGGTGTAGGCCGGCTATAATTCCAATCGAGCAAAATATCAAATTGACCACGGCAGAGTATGATGCTGGAATCTCTCAAGAAGCTGATCCTACACTGAGAGATCCAATGAGTTATCAAAAACTTGTTGGGAAACTTATTTATTTAACCATGACCAGGCCGGACATTAGTTATGCAGTGCAGACACTTAGCCAGTTCATGCACAATCCAAAGCAGTCCCACATGAATGCAGCACTCAAAGTGGTCAAGTATTTGAAGAAATGCCCAGGCCTTGGGATTCTTCTCTCCAAGAAATGTGATATGAGGATGACTGCATACTGTGATGCAGATTATGCGACATGTCCGATGAGCAGAAGGTCGATAACAGGTTTCTGTATCAAGTTAGGGGATTCTTTACTTTCATGGAAGACGAAGAAGCAACCGACTGTTTCGTTATCCTCAGCAGAAGCAGAATATCGAGCTATGGCAAAAACAACATGTGAAGTAGTGTGGTTACGTGGATTGCTTCGAGATCTTGGAGTGCAGCTTGAAGGACCAACCAAATTGTTTTGTGATAACGATGCAGCCCTAAAGCTTGCCTCAAACCCAATAGTCCATGAAAGAACGAAACACATAGAAGTAGATTGCCATTTTACACGAGAGAAGATCCAACAAGGGATAATTGAAACACTGGGGATCCGAACAGAAGAACAGCCAGCGGACATATTCACCAAGCCTTTATGTCAAAGCCAGCACGCGTATCTTCTGAGCAAGCTAGGCGTCTTGGACATATACAAGCCACCAGCTTGAGGGGGAGTGTTGGAAGATACACGGCATCTCTCAAGATCATTCAATATCGGATCCAATTGGATTCCGATTGTAATTCCAATTATAGAATATTTACTTACCTTTTCTTGTACGCACATTGTATTATATACGGACAATGTACATTGAATATGCATTGAATACAAAGAAAAATTTCCCATCTTTTCTATTCGACTATATTCTAACCAAATTCTTTCATTACAGGTGACAATGCGATGAGTGATGTCCAATAATCATTTATAAAAACAAAAACAAAAATAAAAAATCACACGATGCATGTACGTTATTGAAACCGACAATTCATGCAAATTAATTGGGATGTCGTAGCCAACACATGTGAAAGTGACGAATCATGTGAATTCAAAGTCAACAATTGACCAAAATGGACAATATTATAAATATTAATTTGAATGTCTATCTTTTTTTCTTTCTTGAGTCTTCATCAGCCAGTTTGCATGGATGGAACATGGATGATTTATGACCTTCTCCAATAAATTAACAATTATCAATAAAGATACATGATATCGAGTGCAAACTCACAGGGAATAAATTAACAATATGGTGTAAATCACTTTAAAAAATTTAATATCCTTTGAGGAAGCTCTTCATGGATAATGATCGAAAGTATCATGATGCACCACCGCATCTATATTCTATAAGACAATATTAAAAAAAAGAGGTGCAAAGTGAAGAGCTGGATGAATATGTTGAACTGTCCAACTTAATCTCTATTGTAAATCTAATATCATTCTGCCTTATGTAAATCACTCAAGAATTATTAACGGTAAGATGTTATTTTGAGCCTGATTCCACACCATAGATTAAGTCCACATCTCCAGCTTGATTAAGAAGATGTCATCCATAGAAGTCCCGACGAATTACCCTAAAATAGAAATGTTTCTTTCGTTTTACCACTTTACAATCTTCTTGTAATACTTTTCCTCAAGAACGAAAGAGAAAGCAAAGAAAAGGACGGAGGCACACTTTTCATGTACGCTTGGTGAGTCCTCACTTTGATACTTGAGTAAGACACTTATTTTAATTTTGGCGGTATTTTTCCACATCCATTTGAGGAAATTTCCTCCAATCATGCTTTGATTGATTGGTTACAAATTATGACAATCGTACTGATGTAAAACTTAAGTAAATCTAAGAATCTGTGATATTTATGCTCATAATCCACTAATTGAAGACACAATTGGAGGCCTTGCTTCAATCACTCTTTGATTGTTTTTGTCATGATCATATTAGCCAAATAGAAAATGCACGTTAAAAAAGAAATAGGGAAACTAATCCGATATTATAGTGAGATAAGAAGAGACGGTATATGCTCACAAGGATGAAAAGATTTAGTATACCCAATTACTAAATCTTGTTATATCCTCTTTTTCTACGTTTTAGGAAGCAAAATGGCATCGCAAACGGAAGAAAAAGGGCAAAGAAGGAAGAACAAGAGCGCGAGGGCGGAAACTTCACAAATTCAAAGGCGAGCACCACGTGCGTGAAGTGGCGGCGTGTGCGGGGAGTCGGCAGACAAGCGGACAAGCTCGGGGTCAACATTCGTAGAAAACACGTGCATAATGCCAAACGTTTTGGCCCTCTTGATTTCCTTTGATTTTTCATTTCTTTTAACTCTCTTTTACACGTGCTGGCTTCTCGTACACTCGTTGGCTGCTTTTGGAATATTTTTTGAGATGAATTTCTTTTATTTCCATAAAAACAACATATCTCTTATGCAGGATGAAAGGGCGCGCATGGAATTATTTCTTATTTTTTCTTTTTCGCTTCCCTAACGAAAAAAAAAGTGTTTTTGTTAACAATTTTTTTGAACAAAAGAACGCGTTTGGTAACGTTTGGTTCGGGAATAAAAAATGAACGAAACACGTTTGGTAAATTTTATTCTTTTTTTTTGTTTCTTTTAATTTTTTAAACATTTTTATTTTATTTTTCATGTTTTCCTTTCTTTTTATTTTTTTTTTTTTTTTTCGGCCGGTCCCGGCCTCGGCGACCGGCCGACGGGGTTGGCAACCTCGCCTTGGGCGGGCGAGCTCGGCCTCGCCGGATCCGGGCGAGCCCGTGCTCGCCCGCCAAGGCGAGGCTCGGCGTTGCGGCGCGGGCGAGGCCGAGCCTCCTTGGCTAGGCGAGCTCGGGCTCGCCGGGGCAGCGACGCTCGGCCTCGCCGGATTTGGGCGAGCCCGAGCTCGCCCGGCCTGGCGAGGCTCGGCCTCGCCCGCTCGGCGACGCCGAGCCTCGCCGGGGCCGGCGACGCTTGGCCACGCCGGATCTGGGTGAGGCCGAGCCTCGACGGCCGGTCGCCGGCCATGGCGAGGCCGGCGACCGGCGAAAGAAAAAGAAGAAAAAAAAGAAGAAAAGAAGAAGAGAAGAAAAGAGAGAGAACGAAATGTTTCTTCAAGAAATGTTTCGGAGCAAGAAAACAACAAATTGTTGTTTCTTTTTTTTTGTTCTTATTTTTGTTCTAAACAAAAAAAAAAAAAAACAGAAACGCAACCAAACGCGTTTACGTTTTTTGTTCCCTAACACTTTCCGTACGAAGTGTTCCTAAAACACTTTTTTGGAGTGTTTCCATGCACACCCAAAATCTCCCGTCGGTTGGAATCATCGTAGCTTCAGTAGTGCTTGCGGATATATATTAGAGCCAATACATAAAAATTCTAAAACTGATATATCTATAACACTTTCATAAGTAAATTTTAACAAAATTTCAAATTGACGCACTTGTAACATATTTGCCCCCAAATTGATTTTTCTTCTTACCCCAAAAAAAAAAAAAAATCCCCAAAATCAATACTACCAATCAAATCAACTTTATACTAAAATGCATACCTATCAACACACACAACAGGCGACTGCAAGATGTATCTGCAACATATGTGCCAACAATATGAATTTTAATGAGATATTGAACGGAATGCTAACCAATAATAGATTTTGGTGAGATGTATTGATTTGAAATTTTTGCGAGACAAAATAATTTGGGTTAAATGTGACTCAAGGAGGGATTGGTTTGAGATTTTCAACAATATTAGTTCTACATATCAAGATCGACCTATTAATATGATATTATAAGCTTCACCAAATAATTTGGTTCCCTAGCAAAAAGAACATATTTGAATTTGGTAAATTAATTTATACCTGCCTAACATATTATGAAAGGACAAGTTTGGTCCCGAATGTTTATTGTAAAGCTATAAATGCAAATGTAGAGGCGTGCCTTTGGTCGCGCATCTTCCACATCTTCACTCCATCTGTCCTCTTTAGTACAATCATTCCTTGATGATCAGTTTCGGCCGCACCTTCTTCTCATGACAGAGTTTAGCTTGATTTCAATGCATGAGATAAATTGGACTTATCCGGGAAAAAAAGAACATGGAGATGAAGAAAATTTGTGCATGGCGTTCGAGGCTGACTGGAAAAAATCGATATCGTGAGTCGATCGGGCCATGGATTCGAGCCTTCATGATTATTTGTAATTCTTAAGAGAGCCGCCATCAATTGCATTCTAAGTTATCAATTAACACTTCGAAAATATTGTTTTTCGAGTCATTCGTTCCCTCATCTGTTCATTGCATTACATCGTGCGTGCTTTGCGTGGACCGTATTATAATATTTAGATAATAAATAGTTCGAAGACCATATTCTAATATGGATGGAGATCTAATGTACAATGTCATCTCTAAATAGTTCAAGAACCATATTAGAATATTTAGATAATAAACCACACATTCATTTAACAGCTTAAGTTTTCAATACAATCGGCAGTGGTCCTATCAAAATCTCATATAATATCAGAGTAGGAGGTTATGAGTTTGAATTTTTTCAGGCCTTATTTGCCTTCCCAATTAAGATTTTACGGTTAGTACTAGATAAAAGACTAAATTAAGCGTGAAGGAAAGTGTTAGAATATTTAAATAATAAATCATGCATTTATTTATTAGCTTAAGCTTTTAGAACACTTGACAATGATTCCACAAAAATGTTACGTATTAGATTAAATAAATTTAAAATTTTGAGATGACATTAAATATTAAAAATTTTAAAGATTATTTGTGTCAATTTTTTTTTTTATTTATAGAATATAGCTAAATTTTCTGGGCGAAGGAGTGGGACAGCTATTAAAAATGCAGATAACCATGAGAGGGTTCAGTCCAGTCCCGACCAACGTGCACAGACTTCAATGGAGAGGATCAGTCGTAGAATTTCAACAAAACATGACATAAATTTGATAAAGACTCTGTGAATTAATCGATCCAACGGCTGAGATTGGATCAGATCCCTAGATCTTGGCCTTCACTTTTGAATCTCGTCAATGAGGACGAAGTAGCGACACGTGCGCACGACCACGACGAGTCCGACAGCGAAGTCAAACCGTTGACTGGACGGAGCCACGAGATCATCCTCAACTTCAATATGGTTTCTCTTATTAAGCTAATTCAATCGTCTACATCGGCAAAATTGGCAAATATAATAATTGGAGGAAGGAGAAGGACACGTCTTAACTTTCACTTTTATAGCAATTTTGTGGAAAAAAATATATTTTTATTAGAGTTAATACCCAAAAAAATCTCAAACCTGATATCTTATACAAATTTACCCCTAACTATTTTTTTGACCAAAAAAAATCTCAAACCGGTATGCTTATGACAAATTTACTCCGACTGATCATAAAAAATCATAAACTGATACATTTATGCAAATTTATCCAAAATTAATTTATTCGACCGCAAAAAACCCAAAACTGATAAATTTATGACAAATATATCCCCGCTAAATTAGATTAATACCGCAAAAAAATCACAAATATTGTAAACTATGACAAATGGAGCGTAAAATCCCAAATCGGTGTACCGGTGAACTATTACATGTCATTTAACTTAATAATTTAATAGTAAAATTTAACAAAAACTAACAAATGGTAAATTTGTCACAAGTGTACCAGTTTGGGATAAATTTGTCAAAGGTATATCAGTTGGGGTTTTTGGTGGTCAAAAAAATAGTTTGGGGTAAATTTGTCACATGTGTACCAGTTTGGGATTTTTCAAGGTGTTAACCCTTTTCATTAAGTATAGTTTTTGATAATTTAAAAATATAATGAAACTTTCCGTTTTCAACGTTCTCACAATAATTTCAAAATTTTTCCTCATTTGTCACTCAAACTTTCATTCCCCTTTCCTCACATTCCCCAACATAAAAGTAAACCTAGTTATTGTCGAGTGGATGTTTAAAACATTTGATATGGTAAAAAATAAAGTAATCATGAGGGAGATGAATTGAGGCAAAACTCTATTACAAATGAGGATATCTCATTAAAAAAATCGATATATTCCTAAACTATAATCTTCTCTCTTTTTATGTCTTTCCCCTAAATATAACAAAATTCACGTTAGAAAAAGTCCAATAAAAAAACTTAAATTAAAATAGAGAGAAACTGTATGTATATGAGGAGTATATAAAGTGACATGTGATACTTTAATAATTTAGATGACGTGCCTTCTCTTTTTGATCCGGCTAAGGTTAGAGAACATTGGCATCAGGTGACATGGCCATGACGTACACAGTCACTGGTTTTACTAGGTAGCGAACAATAAAAAATAAGCAATCTCGCACGTAGTAAAATTCAAACAGTCCATTATGTTAGAATTATAAGAAGAGCTTAAACGATTAGGTTTTAGGTAGCAAGTATACGTCTTTTAATTATCACATATAATAATGACAAGTGGGAGGCTTCAATCCACCATTTTGAGGCATGGTCGAGACGTCCATTGGCGTCCGACATAACCGTTAATATTTTTTGTTTTTATAGGAGGATGTTCGTTATTATAATGTTAATGTTATACAGTGATGTGTCTATAATTTTATATATTATTAAAAAGGAATATAATCATTACTTCGCGGTCAAAATTGTCACCTCGTGACGTGGACGGTTCCAATTATTGGTCCATATTGATGAATTCGTGCTTTGATTAGGCGAGTCACATTAAATTATCGGTTATTTTTTAGGCGCAGCCTTGAAATGGCTTCTTTCTATGAATGGCTCAGCTTTCTCGTGACTCGTGGCACTGTCAAGTTAAAAAGTGCTGTTGAAAATGGTGATTCTCATGTCCAACAATGATAAGGTTAGATGAGATAGGACAACTTTGTGGATCGTCAGCAACCGGATTGACACAAAACTGAACCCAATAGAACCGACTTTATTAGGCCAACATAAAACTGGTTCAGATGGGGACCAGTTCAAATCTTGAGTTAAAAATTTGGAAACCGATCTTGACCGATTCAAAAGGCTGAGTCTCAAATAACATGGATTTTCAGGCCGGTTTTTGAATACAATTGATTTTAAATCAGTTCAAAAGCAAACACCGGAAGTCTATGAATTAATAGCTTTCACAAAATATAATGAAGTTGGGCACTTCAACATAAGTAGGTGACTGGGATTTGATCTGATTGGGAAGATGCCATGTTTCTAGTGTAGAACTCACCAGATTCCTGATTTAGAACTTACCCATCTTGACATTGAATGCCCATCTCTTTCACCAATTATGGGTAGGATCGAGAAAAAAATGAGACAACAAAAACCGGCAGAAATGATTGCAAATTGAAAAATAATAGATGTGGAACTGAGGTGATAGATGACCGTCCAAATATTATTAAAATATGTTCTCCTAGGGATAATAGGGTATAGGCCCAATTTAACGATAATATTTGCTGTTCTCCATAGTAGTGCAGCACTATATAACGGGAACCATAATGGAACCACCTAGAATATATTTGAGGTTCAAGCTATGATGATAATCCGACTTGAATAATGGTCCTTCGATAGTATAATGTTGCTTGGCATGGATGAGTGACCTACTTTATTAGAATTTTATTTGCAATTGCAATTTTAGCAGCATATTCATCAATAAAAGAGTACCTAACATTCTAACGATGTCATTTTGCCCTTCCATCTCCCTCTCTAACCTCCCAACTAAGCAGCCGCCTCCGCGGTGCCCTCGCCAATGGTGGGAGAGTAGTGTAAGTAGTTACTTTAGTGTTGTGGAAAGCAACTACTAGAGAGTCATACAAAATCGATGGACGTTCCTTGTGTACAAACTACAAAGGATGCTTACAAGTTAGAACTGTTTCATTGTTATTGTCAAGAGGCAAGGAGACAAAACATAACGTAATTTTTCAACGCACGCATCACGTGCTGAAGTGGCGGCGCGTGTAAGAAGTTGGGACATCGGCAGATAGAATTGGGGTGGGAAAAATGCCAAAAAAGTCTTAAATTTTTTGTCTTTGTACCAATTTAGTCCTAAACCTTTTTTTAGTACCAATTTAGTCATAAACCTTTTTATTTGGTGCCGATTTAGTCCTTCCAGCAAATCTAGCCCGGAATACGTGGATACAAAGTCAACGTCAGCCATCCTACGTGGCCGGACCGGCGCCGACATGGATGCCCGAAATCAAAACGACGCAATTTTATTAAAAAAAAAAAAAGAAGACCTAAAACCTTCAAAACAAAACGGCGCCGTTAAGAGCTCTTACGTTTTCCGTTTTCTCACTTGCCTTGAATCGTCTTCAACGATGGAGGAAGAACCCAAAATCCCATCTGCCCAAATCGATTAATCAAACTCAAATCCAAGGAGTTTGCTCAAGCCGAGTTGCTCTTTGATTGAATCGACTCCCCAATCTAGTCCAACCCCTTTGTCTGCCCAAACCCTACATTTCGGCCCTCGAAATTGTGAAGACTCGACTAACCCAATTCAAGTCGCCACCCGATTGACCCGATTCAGGTTGCAACCGGATTCGACCTCACTGAACACGACAAAGTGTGTGGTTCCAATTTGCTCGTGTTGTCGACACTCAACGGACATAAAGGTATGTTTTCGTGGTTGTTTTTGTGGTTGTTTTTGCGGTTGTGGTCCCAACCCTCAAATTTTGTCAATACATCCCACGATGTTGTTGTGATGATATTCAGACACTCAACACTCAACATGCCTTGTAGCCGTGCTTATGGTCTAATGTCCAGTAAATTTTTAGGTTTTTGTTGTCTTTACATGAGCTTGACATAATATAAAGAAAAAAAAAAGATACGGCAATATTACCATTATATTTTGAGAAGCAAAACATTGAAGTAAATGGCTATTGAACTTATTTCCTTTGGAGAATATGCATTCTAATTTCACTCAGAAATTTCATCGAACAGGTGGCGTTTGAACTGATTTTAGTACAAATTGATTTTAACAAGGATTTCTATGTTCTCTTATGCGATGATTGCGTATAAATTGATTTTAGTACAAATTGGCTGTTGTGGGATTGCTTTACCTTAGCATTTCTACTTTTTATGTACGAAGGTATGCGTTTGTGATTGAATGTGGCACTCAAATGAAGACTTTTTCGTACGGACTTGAACCGTGCAAGGTTGGAAGTAGTTTTTTTTTTTTGGTATTATTTCTCCATATGAAAAAAAAAACTATTTCTCGGGAGGCAACACAAAATCGATTGTCTCCTCTAAACATAAGCGAAACCTGGCTGTAGGTGTATCTTGATTGCGTTCTGATCAAGCTGACCATAGGGGTAACCACAATAGTTTGTCAAGTGAGTTAATGGTAGGGGAGACCAAAACTTGAAAGAACAGCGTATTGATTATAAAGGCCAAGTCAAAGCACAACATGCGATAGAATTTCAATTGCAATTTGTATAAATGTGTGTTTGAATTTTTAGTATTGCTACTTATATGGCCCACCCATTTCCTAGACTGTATATATTTGGAGTCAATTGCAGTCTTCTCTCATCTTCCACCTTCAATTTGTTGATTCTCATGTTGAACTGGTCTTTTGAATAGCAATAACTTAAAAGCAGAATCATGATTTGCCATTGGACCTATTATGTTGTTGGTCCATTACGAGTCTCCATATGCTTATAATATATGTTTTTACTTTGTGTACGGTCAAGATGAGCAACAAGTCTACATTGGTTTGCTTTTATCACGTTGGGAAATTTGTTCGTCGCCCAATGCTTGAATATATTGGGGGAAAGATGGATTTAGTACACTTAAATATCGACTCTATGAGCCATGAAAGGTTCATCAGAGACATTGATAATGTGGTAAATGGTAAATTTGAAAAACTATATTTTAAGCTTCCTGAGAAATCTCTAGAAGATGGGTTGAGACATATATGTGATGATAGCACTATTGTCGATCTAGTTTTCTATCATTTGCGACATGGATTGATTGAGGTATATGGAGAATCTTTTGACAATACGGTAGGTGAAGGTGCTAGTCATGGTGAGGGCAATGGCAAAGGTGCTGGTGAGGGCATTTGTCAGGGTGAGGGCAATGTCGAGGGTGCTGGTGAGGGCATTTGTCAGGGCGAGGGCATTAGTGAGGGTGTTGGTTTAGGTGATGAGGCATTTGCTCAGCATGGGCATGGTTTAGATTATGATTACTTAGTAGATGAGGGTGATTATGCTGATTTAGAGGGTGATGAATCTATGGTCGAAGTCGATTCGGAAAATGAAGACATGGACTTAGTCGATGAACTATTCTTGATTGATGATGACAATAGGGATAACGAAGACCTTGTAGAAGGAAGGAAAAAACTCAAGGAATTCCACAAAATGGCCACAAAGGCTTAGATTATAAGGGAACCTCTCGCGGAGTTTATACCATCTCAGTAGTCTATCGGAGAATCGTCTAATCCCCAACAATCTGACATGGTTATTGCTGAAGCCAATTACTAAACAGGCTATTACAAAATAGATGGAGATGAAAGTTTGGAATCTAATGTGGAGCCAGAAGATGAAGTTACAAGAAGGAGAAGTAGGTATCCAAGGTACGATCCTAATTGTATAGTGCTTGTGTTTATTACATCTATGATGTTTGATGATGGTAGACAATTCAAAGATGTTGTCAAAAAGCATTCAGTGGTTGAGCGTAGAGAGATAAAATTTGTCAAGAATGAAAAGAAATTTGTTAGGGCAAAATGCGTCGATGTAAATTGTCCTTGGAAGATTTCTGCATCTTTTGATGTTAGAACTGAATCATTCCATGTGAAGGCTTACCATGAAGAGCATACTTGTAGCATTAGTTTCACTAATAAGAGGGTCACAAGTTCTTGGTTGGCGGATCACTATTTTAGTACAGTTAGAGCAATGCCAACTATAAAGACCATTGCTTTTAAGGAACTTATTAAGGAGCAGTTGGGCTTAAACGTAACTATAGATCAGTGTAAAAAAGCGAAGCTGCTTGCCTTTAAAGTTTTGATGGTGAATTATAGGAAGGAATATTCAAAGTTATGGGATTATGTGGAGGAGCTAAGAGAGACAAATCCTGGGAGTACTGTCACATTGAAGGTTGAGAAGCCTGACATGCATTCTAAAGCATTATTTGAGAGAATGTACATATGTTTTGCTGCATGTAAGAAATGATTTCTTGATGGATGTAGAAAAGTTGTGGGATTAGATGGCTATTTTTTAAAGGGAATTTGTAAAGGGGAGATATTGTGTGCTGTTGGAAGAGATGCAAACGACCAAATGTTCCCAATTGCACGGGCAATTGTGAGAGTTGAAAGTGGAGACACTTGGACTTGGTTTTTGACAAGTTTGATGTATGACCTCAATATGATAGGCACATACAGACAGGGCTCGGTTATAATTAGTGATAAGCAAAATGTGAGTTCGTTATTTTTTTTTCTAGTGTTATGCCTTGTAAATGATCACTCTTGTAGTATGTTGCTGACAATGAAATCATCTTTTTTAGGGCCTTCTTCAAGCCGTGGTGAACTTGTTGCCTTTAGCTGAGCATATAATGTGTGCTAGACACATTTATGCTAATTGGGGCTAAAAGTATAAGGGAATACAAATGCAAAGACTATTTTGGCAATGTGCTAAAAGCAATACTATGGTGGAGTTTGATGAACACACACAGGCATTGAAGAAAATCAGTCCTACTGTGTATCATGACTTGATTCAAACAGAGCCAAAGCACTGGAGTAGGGCTTTCTTTACTACTGAGGTTAAATGCAACATAGTTGATAACAATTTATGTGAAGCATCCAATGGAAGAATTATTGAAGCCAGGTGTAAGTCTATTTATAGTATGTTAGAAGAGATGAGAATAATGATCATGATAAGGATGCATACACAGGGGGATGCCTGTGCTCGATGGATAAGGAATTGTGGTCCAAGAATCATTAAAAAGTTGGAAGAAAATAGAGTTGGCGTGACTTATTGCCATGTGATATGGAATGGCGATGCTGGATACGAGGTGTTGGATAAGGGTGTTAAGTACGTAGTTGATGTGTCCAAGAGAGATTGTACTTGCAGGAGGTGGCAACTTACCGGTATTCCTTGTCTCCATGCCAGTTCAGCTATAGATCATAAGCGACATGATGCATATGATTATGTGGATGAGTGTTACATGAATGTAAAGTTCTTGGTTACATATCAGAATATGATGATGCCAGTTCGGGGAGAGAAATTTTGGAAAAAAACTAATAATGAGGCACCTGAACCACTTCCGACTAGGGTGAAGCTCGGTAGGCCCAAACAGAAAAGAAGAAGGGAGGAAGGTGAGGTCGCACGTGATATTAGAATGTCGAGAAGAGGAATGAAAATGACCTGTCGAAGTTGCTCGAAGACAGGACACAACCGTTTGACATGTCCAACTAAGAAAGCTAAGACTGCAACATCACAAACACAATTATCTTGGCAAAAACTTTTAGTAAATACTTTCATATCTATTGTTTCATGTTTATTTGATGAATAAATTTTAAATGAATATTATTCTTTCCAGATTAAGCGACGTACTAGCAAAGGTACAAGTGAAAGTGTTGGTGGAACACCAATTGCTAGTGCTGCTCTTAGGACACCATTATCTCATGGGAGTGTAAGTAATGTTTTTGTTAGTACTTTTGTTTTTACTAGAATAATTCTGTTGAGTAATGAAATTAATAATGTCAAGTGCATAGTATAAGTGCCAGACAAGACAATAGAGTTGATATACAAGCACAAGTTGAATCAACATCACAAGCAGCTGCAACTGAAGTTCCATTTAACGCAGTAGGCCCAACAAGAAAGAAGAAAAAAAAAAAAAAAGAGGAAGTAACTCCAATTTACAAGAAGTGACATCATTAGGAAGTAGTGTTGTGGCTCTTTTTTTATTTGTCGATGATGTGTTGGTTCAATGAAGTAGTGCAATGGCTATTTTTGTTTTATTGCTGATGTATGGGAGATCGATCAACTCCTCCAAGTGTTGTGTGGTCTTCACCACTTGACGTTTGTGGTGTGTGAAAGGCTACTATGGATTGGAATTCTCAGTTTACTTGGGTTATGAAATTCTTGAAAAGATAATACTCTTTATAAAAAAAAAATCCTGAAGTTGGCTTAGAATGGGGCCATTTAATGTATTTGGAAAAAAAGAAACTCTGTTTTGCATGCTGATCCTTTGAACTAAATTGGTCAGATAGTTGCTTATGTTGTTATGATAAGTGTGTTGGAGAATTGGTGAAGCCTTCCATCAGCGCACAATTGTGTTTTTCATTGATTTCTCCTAGCTCATTAAAATTGATTGATTTCTCACGTGTCTTTACTTGTCAACTTATGAACTCGTCTCCTTTTCATTTCTTGCTTCTCCATGCTGATTTCTGTTCCATTTAGGTTGAATTCCCTGATTTGCATGTTTATTAAAAGAGTGGTTGGGCAAGAAATAGAGAAAAAAAGGTATCGGGTTTGGATACCAAATTTTATAACTTAATAAAACAAGAAGGTTTTAAACTAGGTGCGTGCAAAGTTTGATGGAATAATTTTGAGTATTTGAGCATGTATGAATTTATTTCCGAAAGCTTTAAGAAAAAAAAAGTTGCCCAAGATTATTTTAAAAAAGGGTGGTTAAGCAAGAAAATCGAAAATAAAAAATAAATGGGGTGTCGGGTTTGGATGCCAAATTTTATATGCTCAATAAAACAAGGAGGTTTTAAACTAGGTGCGTGCAAAGTTTGATGGATTAATTTTGAGTACGGGAGCATGTACGAATTTATTTCCGAAAGCTTTAAGAAAAAAAAAAGGTGAATAGGCAAGAAAATTGAAAATAAATGGGGTGTCGGGTTTGGACGCCAAATTTTATATGCTCAATAAAACAATGAGATTTTAAACTAGGTGCGTGCAAAGTTTGATGGATTAATTTTGAGTACGGGAGCATGTATGAATTTATTTCCAAAAGTTTTGAAAAAAAAAAAAAGAAGGTGAATGGGCAAGAAAATAGAAAATAAATGGGGTGTCGGGTTTTGATGCCAAATTATATATGCTCAATAAAACAAGAAGGTTTTAAACTAGGTGCGTGCAAAGTTTGATGGATTAATTTTGAGTACGGGAGCATGTATGAATTTATTTCCGAAAGCTTTGAAAAAAAAGGTGAATAGGCAAGAAAATAGAAAATAAATGGGGTGTCGGGTTTGGATGCCAAATTTTATATGCTCAATAAAACAATGAGGTTTTAAACTAGGTGCGTGAAAAGTTTGATGGATTAATTTTGAGTACGGGAGCATGTACGAATTTATTTCCAAAAGCTTTGAAAAAAAGAAGAAGGTGAATGGGCAAGAAAATAGAAAATAAATGGGGTGTTGGGTTTGGATGCCAAATTTTATATGCTCAATAAAACAAGAAAGTTTTAAACTAGGTGTGTGGAAAGTTTGATAGATTAATTTTGAGTACGGGAGTATGTACGAATTTATTTCAAAAGCTTTGGAAAAAAAAGGTGAATGGGCAAGAAAATAGAAAATAAATGAGGTGTCGGGTTTGGATGCCAAATTTTATATGCTCAATAAAACAAGAAGGTTTTAAACTAGGTGCGTGCAAAATTTGACGGATTAACTTTTAGTACGGGAGCATGTACAAATTTATTTCCGAAAGCTTTGAAAAAGGAAAAAGGTGAATAGGCAAGAATAAAGAAAATAAATGGGGTGTCGGGTTCATACGCCAAATTTTATATGCTCAATAAAACAAGGAGGTTTTAAACTAGGTGCGTGCAAAGTTTGATGGATTAATTTTGAGTACGGGAGCATGTACGAATTTATTTCCGAAAGCTTTGAAAAAAAAAGGTGAATAGGTAAGAAAATAGAAAATAAATGGGGTGTCGGCTTTGGATGCCAAATTTTATATGCTCAATAAAACAAGGAGGTTTTAAACTAGGTGCGTGCAAAATTTGATAGATTAATTTTGAGTACGGGAGCATGTACGAATTTATTCCGAAAGCTTTGAAAAAAAGGCTGAATATGCAAGAAAATAGAAAATATATGGGGTGTCGGGTTTGGACGCCAAATTTTATATGCTCAATAAAACAAGGAGGTTTTAAAATAGGTGCGTGCAAAGTTTGATGGATTAATTTTGAGTACGAGAGCATGTACGAATTTATTTCCGAAAGCTTTGAAAAAAAAAAAGGTGAATGGGCAAAAAAATAGAAAATAAATGGGGTGTCGGGTTTGTATGCTAAATTTTATATGCTCAATAAAACAAGGAGATTTTAAACTAGGTGCGTGCAAAATTTGATGGATTAATTTTGAGTACGGGAGCATGTACGAATTCATTTCCTAAAGCTTTGAAAAAAAAAGTTGAATAGGCAAGAAAATAGAAAATAAATGGGGTGTCGGGTTTGGATGCCAAATTTTATATGCTCAATAAAACAAGGAGGTTTTAAACTAGGTGCGTGCAAAGTTTGATGGATTAATTTTGAGTACAGGAGCATGTACGAATTTATTTCCGAAAGCTTTGAAAAAAAAAAAGGTGAATAGGCAAGAATATAGAAAATAAATGGTGTGTCGGGTTTATACGCCAAATTTTATATGCTCAATAAAACAAGGAGGTTTTAAACTAGATGCGTGCAAAGTTTGATGGATTAATTTTGAGTACGGGAGCATGTACGAATTTATTTCCGAAAGCTTTGAAAAAAAAAAGGTGAATAGGCAAGAAAATAGAAAATAAATGGGGTGTCGGGTTTGGATGCCAAATTTTATATGCTCAATAAAACAAGGAGGTTTTAAACTAGGTGCGTGCAAAGTTTGATGGATTAATTTTGAGTACGGGAGCATGTATGAATTTATTTCCAAAAGCTTTGAAAAAAAGTTGAATATGCAAGAAAATAGAAAATAAATGGGGTGTCGGGTTTGGATGCCAAATTTTATATGCTCAATAAAACAAGAAGGTTTTAAACTAGGTGCGTGCAAAGTTTGATGGATTAATTTTGAGTACGGGAGCATGCACGAATTTATTTCCTAAAGCTTTGAAAAAAAAAGGTGAATAGGCAAGAAAATAGAAAATAAATGGGGTGTCGGGTTGGGACGCCAAATTTTATATGCTCAATAAAACAAAGAGGTTTTAAACTAGGTGTGTGCAAAGTTTAATAGATTAATTTTAAGTACAGGAGCATGTACGAATTTATTTCCGAAAGCTTTGAAAAAAAAAGGTGAATGGGAAAGAAAATAGAAAATAAATGGGGTGTCGGGTTTGGATGCTAAATTTTATATGCTCAATAAAATAAGGAGGTTTTAAACTAGGTGCGTGCAAAATTTGATGGATTAATTTTGAGTACGGGAGCACGTATGAATTTATTTCCCAAAGCTTTAAAGAAAAAAAAAAAGAATTGACCAAGTTTATTTCAAAAAGGGTTGTTGGGCAAGAAATAGAAAAAAATATGAGGTGTCGAGTTTGGACGCCAAATTTTATTTGCTCAATGACACAATGAGGTTTTAAACTAGGTGTGTGCAAAGTTTGATAGATTAATTTTTAGTACGCTAGCACGTACGAATTTATTTCCCAAAGTTTTAAAGAAAAAAAGAATTAACTAAATTTATTTCAAAAAGGGTTGCTGGGCAAGAAATAGAGAAAAAATGAGGTGTCGGGTTTGGTAGCGTCGGTAGCAAAGAGAAGGTAATCATCCCGCATCTGTCTAGTGTTTCCTTGGATAGAATTTGCTTAATATTTTCTTCTCGATTTTATATTTACTTAAAATTCTCGCTTGCTGTTATGTTCGGGAAAAAAGCTTGATTTGCTGAAGAACAAGTTTGGATTTGATGACGCTTTCAACTACAAGGAAGAACTGGACATGGATGCTGCACTGAAAAGATGAACTAGGAATATAGTAACGAAGATTGAGCAAATGACTGATGTACATCCAAACTTCAAGAAAGGCAACTTGGTTTGGGGTGTGATTGGATGGGAGGAGTGTAGTCTAATTGTTGCAATTGCTGTGAGAATTAGGTGATCCAGTCGAGCTTTGAGAAATCAGAACGAGGAGTATATTAGGAACTCCATATACCTAACAAACTTTGTTGATCTGAACTTGAGGCAGCAACTCAAAGTAATACATTCTTCCCAAATGAGCCAAAAGCAGCAATAATACCAAAAATTCTAGGCGAGACAGAGACATTCTACGCGAGACCATCCACAAACCCATGTTAGCAATTTGTCCAGCCATTTCAAATGATCCACTTCAACAACCGCAAATCCATTACTACAACAAACCCATGTCAACGAAATTTAAAATAAAATTCAAGTGAAATCAAGACAGCTAAACCCTCAACATAAATATAAAGCATTGCAATTTCAAGAAGACGACGAAGGCGTTGAGTGAGCGTCAAGCAAGCGCCAGGCGAATCTGAGCGAGTGTCGGATGGAGGCGTCGGGCAAGCATTGGACGAAGACGTTAGGTCGAGCGTTGGACGGAGGCGTTGGGCCGATGCACAATAGCAAAATACATACGTAATGTTGTCAATTGGACGGACTGACGTCACTGATTGTGACAAATTTGATGGTATCGTCATGAATTCACTGACCTCCTCTTGTTGTCAATCGCAAAAGTCCATTAAAAAATCTAGCCACAAAAGAGTGCACATTGGATGATGACCAGAAAACTTTACAAACTAGAGGTCTAAGATGAGCAACCGCCAGTCACAGAAGCATGGGTAGAAATTATATCCAATTTTTTTTAACAGAGAAACTAACTAATCACTTTCTACAAAGGTTTAAGAAAAATTAGCCTTTTTAAGAGCCAAAATAACCCACATTGTCACTGGACTTACATCACTTGAGAGCATAGAGGATCTATAATTTTGCCTACATGGAATGCTAATTAGACCTCTTACCATTGATCTTCTCAAGAAACTTGATCACAATTTTTGAATTATTATCCCATATGATGTTCTCACATTTCATCACATACACCCAAGAAAATATTCTTCATCTTCTGCTTTTTCTAATGCTTGCAATGCACAAAGAGATTCCAGTAGGTCATTAGCTGAAAAAGAATGCACCTAAAAGTGATACAAATCATACAATCCAACCAACAAAGATGCAGTTTTTCCAATGACTGCAATGTACGAATAGATTTCAGTAGGTCATTAGTTGAAAAGTAATGCATATAAAGTGATACAAATCATACAAACCAACTAACAACGACACAAATGCAGCAGGCACCATTTTCACCTCAACAAACTGACTTAGAAATCTACTGCTTCTCATGCCAACACCCCCAAAACTCGAATCATGGAACCTCATTCCTGACCAAACTCAAAGTTCCACTCATCCAAAGATGCTGATTCACTGAAATGGATAGTACTAAGTGCAGAACTTCTTCTCCACTTGTCGCAACACACCAATACCTCTTCCAAATGATTAGCTCTGCGATTTTCAATTCACTAAATCTCGGCCACAAGAAAATGATCGCCTGATATGCGGTGGCCTGAGCTAAAAAGGGGTCGACGGAAAATGAATCCGAACTCTAACCAAAGCAAACAAAACCTCTATCCTCCATTGCAATTCCTAGGCAAAACGTTTCAGAAATTTACCTGATAAATGTAGGGCTGAAAAGGCGTCCAGAAGAACAGCGCGGCCATGGTGGAACACTTTCTTGTGTTCGGTGAGGTCGAATCCGGTTGCGACCTGAATCGGGTTAATCGGGTGGCGACTCGAATTGGGTCAGTCGAGTCTTCGCAATTTCGAAGGCTAAATCATAAGGTTTGGGCAGATGAAGGGGTTGGGCTAGATTGGGGAGTCGATTCGATCAAAGAGCAACTCGGCTTGAGTAACCTCCTTGGATTTGATTTTAGATTGAATCGATTTGGGCAGATGGGATTTGGGGTTCTTCCTCCATCATTGAAGATGATTCGAGGCAAGTGAGAAAAGGGAAAACGTAAGAGCTCTTAACGGCGCCGTTTTGTTTTGAAGGTTCTAGGTCTTTTTTTTTTTTTAATAAAACGGCGTCGTTTTGATTTCAGGCATCCATGTCAGCGTTGGTCCGGCCACGTAGGATGGCCGGCGCTGACTTTGTATCCATGTAGGCATTTTTCGGGCTAGATTTGTCGGAAGGACTAAATCGGCACCAAATAAAAAGGTTTAGGACTAAATCGGCACCAAAAAAAGGTTTAGAACTAAATCGGCACAAAGACAAAAGGTTTATGACTTTTTTGGCACTTTTCCCGAATTGGGATCGACAATCAAAGATAACACGCACACGTCATGCCAAGGCCGAGCCTGCTCGCTTGGCGGTGCCTCAGGAGCATCTGCTTAATGATATCAAATGTGAAGTTCTTTATAAAATGAACTGTTGAATTAACTGCACAATACACAACCTTGCCAAGCATACTCAATGAAAGATGATGGCCTATACAACCACCCTGTTTAAGAGGGATCCTCTCGTATGTCATACAAAGGCTGGAATGGGAAGATAAATCATAGGAGGCTGAATAATATCAAGCCCCAACTCTCAATGTTTAAATGACTAAACATGGTGTTCAAGAAAATAGTCTTACGCAGTATCGCAATTTATTACTTTTAGTTTATTTAAGATTAGCAAAAGTATCACTCTTTATGTCTGGAAATGATCGTGAAGAAGTTTCTTTCTAGCCAATAGGCTTTCCTCATATGAAATAAAAGGTGCATAGTTAATAACATTAGTACCATGGGGGTTGCCATGGTTGCAAGTGTAAGCTATAAAAACGGCACCCAAGATCTTCATAATTAGAATCAATAACGACGATCTAAAGCTCAAGTGCTTCTCCTCTGTTACCCTTGTATCGCTAGCTCAATGGGAATTCCCTTCACCCTTAGCATTTTGTAAACGCTCTTGATGTGAGATTATATGTGTGTTATGGTTATATGAAATATTTGAGCACTATTTATAGAGTTTTAAGTCACGGGCCATCTCATCATAGATGGGGTTTTACTTGGCCTGTACTACCCAGCTCCATATTTGACTAATTAAGAAATCTTATATCTCACCTTATTAGATCAATCCGGTAAAATAATAAATTATAATATTAATTAATGTAACTCATATTAAAAAAACTCTTCCAAAAAGGGTTTTCTCCCAAGAGCAGGATGTTAGGTATATGATTCCTGCCCAGGGGATTTACACCAGCAAAGTTTTGCTTGGTCCAAGGTAAGGGCATTACCTAAGGGCTCCGAGTTAACTGACCAATATGAGTTGCGGAGTGGCTCGTCCTTCAGGAGGTTCTCAGCAAGAAAAAAGGAATAAATAGATGACATCAAAACCGCAATTGCTGTGCTTGGCTACGTTCTGATATTCTTTGCTTTCATGGTTTGGTATAAAACGTCGGAGAGATTCTCCTTGTAGTCATCAAATCATAATCTTTCAATGGGAAAATTGATTTTCCACTTTATGTTAAGAAAATAAACAACAGATATGTACACCTAGTAAAATCAACGATGATCACAGTAAAAATGACTCTCCTGATCTTAATAACGCTCTGAATGTCCTATCATCCTCTTTGCCATTGAGCTTCGACCAATAAATAGGAGGGCATGGAACTTAAGAAAACCTGGTACTGAATGAAAAATATATAGCTAGTAAATTGGATGGGGGAGAAAAGGCCTTGAATTAACTCTTCTTTTTTCAAAGGACTTTGACAACACAGTGGCGCCAAGGTGTGCTAACCCTAAGTTATGGAAAGCACGACAATCTTAGGTACACGGAAGAAGTATGGAAATGAGGAACCCTCCATGTCTGGCACATGGTATCATAGGGGTCTGCTAGACGCCAGGGTGAAAGGGTCATATTTCATGGAAAAACACAAACTTCTAAATATATTATTGAAATGAATTTGAATGGCAGCTTTTTAGTTGTCTATACCTGTAGACAATTCAAGGAGGCTTTTTGAGTCGTCTATACTTACTGACAATTCATTGTGAAAGAAAAGAGATCAAAGAATATATTTGAAATAGAAATAAGAGGTAAAATGATCTATTTTCTTGTTCAGGGAGTAGAAATGAAAAAAAAATTATTTCTACATAGAAATTATTTGTGGAAACATAAATGTTACCAAACTTACTGAAACAAACCATAATGCTAGAGCAGTGAATTCCCATACTGGCTGAACTAGACCTCACCGATCAAACTACAAAATACTAGGGACCCAACCTAGATCACAGTGGAAAATGACTGTCGTATAAAAAGAGTCTACAATATTCTAATAGATTAAAAAAACCAATTCTGTAGATAAGAGTTCAGCCAACGAACAGGGAGTATCAAATGCATCTAAGTGTCGCCAAGAATAAGTGTCAAGGATTCTTTAGAGTCCAAAACTACCTATTAAATAAAATTGTTCAGGCAAACCTAGGACGTCAATTCAGTCTCCATTGACACGAATATGGTTTTTTCCTACAAGAAAAGGTAGCACAATGAACATATTAAGGAGAAGTACACCACAAGTGCCTTAACTTGTGACGGCGCTTACTTTAGTGTCACAATTATTTAAGTGCCAACTCCGATTTAAGTCGCTGAAAATTTGACGTGGCAATATTTTAATAATTTCTCAATTCTATGTGACTTGCCGGCATGTCCAGTCAACATATAATCTCTAAACGACGTCATGAAGCAAGTTAAAAAAATGATCATTTCAGTGCCATTGTTGAAAAAATGATCACTTTAGTAAAGTGATCACTTCAGTATCAATCTTAATGAAAAAGTGATCACTTCAGTACAAAAAAAAAAAAAAATCCTTAAATGACGTTGACATCATATAGCAAGTTAAAAAGTGATAACTTTAGTTCTAGTCATTGTAAAAAGACGATCACGTCAGTGCCAATCATTGTTAAAAAATAATCACTTTAGTACCAATCTTAATGAAAAAGTGATCACTTCAATGCTAATTTTAATGAAAAAGTAATTACTTCAGTGATACTTAAGTGATCGTTTTTCTCCGATTTTGATACTTAAGTGAGCATGTGAAAAGTTATGACACTAAAGTGAGTACCGTATATAAGTTAAGATACTTTTGGTGTACTTCTCCCCTGAACATATTGAATCATTCACAACTTGTCCCTTTTTCCCTAGCTAGGTTATGGGGATTTATGCATAGGTATGACCAGAATTGTGAACTTTTATTCGGTCAAAATTTCGGGTGAACCACCTAGGGTTTGGCTAATAGATTACTAAGCTTATACTTAACTTAGACTCTCATAAGCCTATACCAATTCGCGACTTAGGTTCAAATTCTTAACATGCAATTGATTTTTAACTAGGAGTCGCCACTAATCAGTTTATGATAGGTCGATTAAATACCTAAGTAAAATAATGGGGGAATTATTTTACTCCTACGAACAAAAGACTTTGGGCACATGGATTTCGTTACACTAGACTTCTCTAATGCTATTATAGTACAATTTCTTTTTATTTTCAAAAATGTTTTTGCAAGCAGTTTGAATTAATTTTAAATTTATTTCTCTAACATGTGAGGTGATCATGTGGGTGTGCAAACCACCATTTTGTTTTTTGGTGACCCAGGGAACCCGCGTAGCGTACCAACACGGACAGCCCGAAAAGTCCGAGGTAACGGGGGTAAACCCTAAGGGCAACACGTGGTAGCCACCATACACGTGTCACCAGGTAAGTCACCCTGCGACGCCCGGGAATCGAACTCCTCCCATTGCGTTAGGGGAAGAAGCTCGCCGCCAGCAGCACCACCCAGGTGGGTGGTACAAACTAACAATTTAATACCCAAGAAAGCAATAAACTACATGACTTACTTTGTAGCAACGAAAGTATCTACAAGGTTAATTCATAATTAGCATCAAAAGCCATAGGGTTTTTTTTATTAATAGGCAGTCACTTAATTTTTTACGAATTTTCTCTTTTTTAATAAAATCTAATCTATATGCAATGCAATATAACCAAATGACCTAATTCTAATGACGGACAATTTTTAAATAAATGGACCTACAGATAATCAATAAATGACATGCATTTCATGAACTTAATTTTGGATGACGTGCACATAATATTTTTTGTGTTTTCTTAATAAGTATGCAATCTATCTTAGAGGATGGAATTAATTTATTCTAAAATGATTTTTTTGGTATTTTTCATGAAATTCGAAATTAGAAAATTGCAAGAAAAATGTCTATCAAGATTACGATACCATCCAATTTATATTATGAATTAGGTTAGGCCAAACCCTAATTTAAACTAGAATGTTATCATAATTTAGAAATCCCTAATGCAATCTACCTAAAAAAAATATTTAAACTTATAATAATTAGAAAATACCATCAAGAATTAAACTACGTGCGATTTCATCCTAATATGCAATGACGTGCAAAGAATCCATAATTCTATTTTTTTTTTTTTTTCCTCTTTTTGTTTATTTTTTTAGGTTAATACCCTGAAAACCCCAAACCTGTACAAACTGTGACAAATTTACCCAAAACTATTTTTTTTTTGACTATGAAAAAACAAATTTACCCCAACTGATCATAAAAAATCATAAATTGACACATTTATGACAAATTTACTCTAAACTAATTTATTTGACCGCAAAAAACCAAAAACTAATAAATTTGTGACAAATATACCCTTCGCTAAATTAGATTTATATCACAAAAAAATCACAAAAATTGTAAACTATGACAAACAGAGCGTAAAATCCTAAATTGGTATACGGGCAATTGTTACGTGTTATTTAATTTAATAATTTAACGAAAACTAACATAGGGTAAATTTGTCACAAGTGTACCATTTAGAGTAAATTTGTCAAAGGTATACTAGTTTGGGGTTTTTGGTGGTCAAAAAAATAGTTTGGGGTAAATTTGTCACAAAAAGTGTACCGGTTTGAGGTTTTTTTCAGGGTATTAACCATTTTTTTATTTATAAAAAATCGAGATTAAAATTTGGCAAATAATTAAACATGCAATTTAAATTAATGAAAAAAAAATCTAACATCCTAAATTTATGTTTTTGGTATTTTTTATTTTTTTAAAAAATCGAAATAATAAATTTTCTACCCTAAATATGAAAAAACCCTAAAACAAGAAATAAACCTAATCTAACTCACATTTTTTTGGATTTTTTTTTATGAAAGCAAAGTCAATTTAAACTACATGACGGCAAATCAGAGCCAGATAAGATTGATATCCAAAAAATTGATGAATCATATCTCGCGCATGAGATCGAGTTGGTTAATTTTAATTAAATAGCGAATCGAATCTTTAACATGAGATTGGATTGGCAATTTTTCAAGCGATTGCGTGTCGGATTTCGGGCACAAAAATCGAATCGTCAATCCCAAATTTCAGAGGCAATTTCATGTCGGGAATTTCATCCATACATTAAAGAATAATTCTATTAAAAAAGCAAACTATAAAAAAATAATAAAAATACAATAAATAAATAAATAAACTACCCGATGTATTTTTTTTTGCTTTTCTTTCCAAAGTATGTCGGTAGCTGTGGTGGGTCGCTGTGGGGGTTGGGTCGCCGGCGTTCGGAGCTCTGGCGAGGACCGGTGACGGGTGGATCGGCGACGAGCGGACTGGCGGAGCGGCGGTGGAGCAGAGAGGGATTGTGGGTTACCAGCGGAGCAGCGGTGGTCGGCGGCTTGGGGGTTGTGGGCGGGGCAGCGGTTCCGGCAGTGGCTGGTGCAGACGCGGGGCCAGCGAAGTCAGGGGGTCCCCTCCGAAGAAGATGAATAGTCGTGCGCTTCTTTCTCTTCTTTATTTTTTCCTCTACTGATTGACGTCCCTCACATCACTCTCTCACTGCTCTCTGCCCTCCCACTTCTTCGACGAAGGATGGACGCGAGTTGACCTTCCCCCAAAAGAAAAAATGTTTTCTTTTGAAATTTCCACTCAAAATGAAAAAGCCCCCCTTTTTGTCCGTACACAATCTCTTTTATAGGCCAAAAAATTAGATCTTCGTGATATATTTTACTTTCCTTTTTCTTATGCATAATTCCCCTGAATATATCATTGAAATATATGCACCTCGCACAATATTATTTTTTTGTATTTTTTTTTTCAAATATTCCATTCGAAAATTTTCTTTCTCCTCAAAATATGTTCCATAGTATATATTACCTAAATATGTGAAAAATCTCAACTAAATATATGAAAAATCTCGCGTCATATTAACGCTCATCGTCGGCCCAATGCAAAAAATAGAATCAAATAAAATAGGATAAAATAAAATAAAGTAAATGTTTCTAAACTAAATGTTATGCAATTTTAATTTTATTTTTTGGGGTAAAAACTAACCCATTTTTTATGCAAAAATTTAGGTGTTAACACCAACAGAGATTCATAAAGCCAAGGCTAACCGATGAATTGGAACTTGAGTCAATTTGACATAGAAAAGGTCTAGTTTTTGCAAGCACCATGTCGGACTAATATAGTAACTCAGAGGCTGGCATAATGTAGCAAGCAACATCTCTGTACTAGCGACACCTCTAGTGTCGCTTTAACTGTGAGCGAGATTCTCAATTAAGAAAGGCTCCTAAAGTCACCGGTTCATATTTCAAAAGAATACCTTTTATGGTAGTCTAGAACAGCCTTCCCTGTGACTTTACTTTTCACTTTTTTATTAATTTTTGGGTGCGGTTGCATGTCCGATGACGTGGAACCGCACCTTCAATGAGTAAACCCCAACTCGTGACATACACCAGCAATAAGCCAAAGAGATGTAAAAGCCAAACTGATAGATGGAATCATTGACAAAGAAAATTTGCGATAAAAGGTAAGATATATGCGCCAATGATATTCAACGACGGCAGTGAAACCTCATTCTACTGCAACAAGCAGATGGTAAATATAACTGCTTACCTCAAGGGTTAGACTTTAAGCCAATTTGTCAAGCGTTGTGAAAGTTTTTGTTGGATATATGCCATAAAGCTACTATGTAATAGTTACATATTAGGGATTTCAGTTGTACTATCATTATTATTATTATTTAATTAATGGTAATGATGTATTCATTCATTTGTCTAATTATTTTATATTTATGAATGATTCCATAAGAGCAGTTGCAACTAGACCTATTCTTGAGACCTCAATAATATATGTGACGGGTTCTTACTTAGGCTAAGTTTTTAAACCGTTCCTAGTCGATGGATTATTAAATGGATATTAATAATCCTGTTGAGACCAGTGTATTCTTAACTTCACCATTAAGTATTGGATACTTAAGGGAATGATGAGTCGCATGTCATTGGGTATTATGATGCCTAAGTTAGAACACGGATGTTTGTATTAGACAAGTTCACTGAACGTGACGCATATGGAACAATTAGCGACATGGAAGCTTTAAGTGTGGTCAATGTCTAATTGTTCATGTGTAAATAATCCTTAGACATGAGGCACAATACTAACTTGTGTGTCAAACAACTATGGTTCACAGGTGCATGTAATGTCGGGTCGTTGATCTGTCTTTATACATGATGGTCATAGTTCTTACACGTGTGCGCAATATGGAATCTGTCTCCTTGTTACATGCAAAGTATAATAATGATGTCCTATGCGATCTAATTATGACACTGCATTAAAATTCTCGGCCGGGGTTGTAACTGAGAATAAATTGTTTATGTCTAAAATAAAATGCATGTCAATTAGATTTATATATATGATCGAATTGGTGACTTGACAAATATTTCATGGTCTTTATTTGATCGGGACATAGTAAGACAGAGGGATTGAATTACACCGTAGCCAAAACTGACAGGTTCATTATATTCTTAAAATATTCACACTATCTGGGTAGCCATCACATATTGTTAGATGTCAATCATGGCTTGTATGACCCAAAGATTAATCAAGACAATTAATTCTTTTGGGAGTAATCTTACTACCAGCTTAGTGATGAACCTAGGGATGTCACACACCATAAACAATTAGGATAACGTGGAACAAGAGAGAAATATTGTTGCAAATGTGTTTTTGATTGAGTCGATTTGAAATTAAATTAAATACGATTTAATTTAATTTGTGTTATAGTCACGAGCCTATTTGCATATGATGCACACGCATGCCCAAAGTGGATACATCATGTATTCCAATTGTACATATAAAGATTATGTTCTTTTTATTTTTAAAGAGGATTGATTAATTAATTATTTATTCGTATAAATAAATAAATAAATAAATAATTAATTAATTAATTAATAACTAATAAAAAATTGAAGCTTCATGCATGTGCACGAATTTGTGCACATACACGAAGCATAATGGTCAGCGGTTGCTGACCATCCATGATGCGTGCATGAGCAAACTGTTCATGCACGATTGTTCATGCATCAGCGGACGATCAACAATGATTGCTGATTGTCCATCGTTCAGCAACCGTTGCTGATCGGTTTTATTTTTATTTAAAATGTTGAAGTGTGGACATACAAAGGTGTTGCCGAAAATAGAGAAATGGGTGCATGTTCTTGTGTTTTTTGAGACGCGAGAAAGAAGAGTGTTCTCTCGTTCGGGCCGTGACTATAACACATCAAGGATACGACAGATTGTCTTCACGAGATTGCTAGCACGATCAAAGTGGTGATTATCCGAAAGTTCTCTCTTCCATTCGACGTCCATTGTTGGTGTGTCTGAACTAGAGGTCCGACGTTTGTAGGACTTGAACTAAAGAACATCCGAACCAATTCGTTTTTAAAGTGCGCTTCGAATGGTAATTCATGTAACTACCTTTTTATATTCAGATTTTTTTTATTAAAACGCACAAATAATGCCTTCGGAGAATCATGTATAATATATATCATCTTTGTTTCTGCTGAGTTGTTTTGTTAATTTTATCTATACATGATTCATGAAATCCTAACAGTTTTTTGTCAACTCTTTTTGCCAGTTAGGTACTAGGGGTGATTGGGTCCAGGATGGGTAGGGTTTAGATTTTGACCCTGTACCTTGTACCCGATCATGTTATAACCGGTTCTCTTTTATGGACCCTGTACCTGACTCACCTTGTTTTTCCGATCCGGTTCCAAAGTCAACCCTATTTCTACTGAAACCTGTTTTGCAATCTCCGATATCCTATACGACTTCGAATTTTATATTAATACGCGATAAAATAATATCATCCTCCTAATTTGTATTGAAACATTAAGCACTTGTAATAAAATAAATATATAAACTTTTTGACTAAATGAAAAGTTAAGGATCCACATGACTAATTATAGTAAATAAAATCATAAGGCAAATAATTAGCAATAAACATGGGTCTAATATTAGTCTATTCTCTCAACTACTACATGAAGTTACTCATTTTATGCAATCATAACTCCTCATACAAAAGAGAAATTAGGAGAGCCAATCCATGTGGTACATAAGAATTTGGCGGTGACGAACAACGTCTGGTCGTCGGACGGTGCGAGGGGGAGCCGGTGAGGGAGGGAAGCAAGTGAAGAAGAGGAACGACAAATGAGGACTGCCATGCGTGTTTGAGAGAGCTAAGGGGAAAAACGCCGTGTGATTGTGGGAATAAGAATAGAAATCAAGAATAAAAAAGGGTTTTGGACCTCTTCTTACAAAACCGGTTTAGGTACCAGTTTCCAAGCGGGTAATCACTTAGAGCCTGTTCCCGGACCAGTTTAAACCCAGTTTCGAATTTTAGGAAATGGTTCCTGGACCAGTTTCAACGGGAACTGGTTCCCGACCTTATTTTCCGGGTGGGCTGGTTCGATTCCCGGGTATACCATGCCTTGATCCTCGGACGCGCGCCCATTCCTCACCTGGTCGATTAATAGTGATGTCCTAGGACGTATCGCCGACCCTTTCATTTTTAATACGCAAGCAGAAGCATATAATAAAATCTCTAGAAAATAAAATAATGGGATAGAAAAGTAAGGCCATATTTTTCACAACTGAAAAACCACAACTAAACTTTTACACAAGGCAAACCACATAGTATATAATACAATACTATTCACAAGTCTGATCTACTATATACCGATCAAAACTCAGAGTCTGCAAAATAGGATGAGGCCTCAGTCCTTATCCGGGTTATACTCAGGATACTCCTCTGGATCCTCCTCTTCTTCTTCTTCCTCTTCTTCGTTTAGCTCCTCATCTTCCGGCTCCTCCTCGGGCTCATCTGCCGGCTCGTCTTTAGGCTCCTCGTCTATGGCCTCATCCTCCTCTACAGGCTCATCCTCCTACCACTCCTCTTGCTCTACAATCTCCCATTTTTCTTCGCTTCAGTTGGCATCATCGACCGAGTACATGGGAGTACGAGCATCATCCTTTTCCTTAGGATTCTTAGCATCCACTATCGACCCGTCCTTGGGATCAGCTGTCCCTTCTCCGAACGCCTCTTCTAGTACAAACAAAGGTACATCACTTTCTGGGATGGGACCCTCTCTTCGCCCATCATAGTAGTGACGGTACCACGACCGATACTCATGAGGCCTCAGGGTGTCCTGACCCACGTCAACCCAAACAGTGGACTTCACCAGCACGTACTCTAGTCCTTTCAGGTGAGGGTGTATGTGGAAGTGGTATGCTATCTCTATGACCTCTTCTGAGATGCCGAAGTGCATAGGAAGATGAGGAGATGGAGGTGTTGCCATCTAAGAGCCTAAAATGTTGTCCCACAATGGTGTGAGATTACGTCTCAGCGAGTTCTATCATCTTAAGACTCAATTAGGAAACCAATACACTATGGGTTGCCTAAGCACACATGGGTAAGAATACTTACCTTGGCCTCAGATCCCACCTGCAAATCAGTACAGTTCAAATAGGCACCCAATCATATTATCACGGATCGATACCTCGATCAATCAACCTAATTGATTACATGTCAATCAGACTATTCCTCGGTCATTTCCATTCATACTACATAATTTTCTAGATAATATACCTAGTCACCCAACCACATACATTTTCTAAGGCGACATACTTAGTCACTGAGCCACGTGCATTCTCCAAGGCGACATGTCTAATCACCGAGCCTCGTGCATTCTCCGAGGTGACATGTCTAATCACCGAGCCTCATGCATTCTCTAAGGCGATGTACTAATCATTGAGTCACGTGCATTCTCTAAGACGATATACCAAATCACCGAGTCACGTGCATTCTCTAAGGCGATATACCAAATCACTGAGTCACGTGCATTCTCCGAGGTGACGTACTAATCACCGAGCCACGTGCCTATTCTAGGTGATGTATATAATCAACGATTCACGTGCATTCTCCAAGGTGACATAACCGGTCACCGAGTCATGTCATACAATATTCTTTCTCACTATTTTATCATATTTGATAGAATATCGTGTGTGAGTACACGGTCGGTCTTAGTCAAAATACCATATTTTCCTTTCCATAAATCCCATCATTTTCTATAGTTCACCAAAATATTTTTGGCACTGTCAACCGATGCCCGGTTATTTTTCAATTAATTTCAAAATTAATTAATTTAAGAATAAATCCTAAAATCACAAATAAATCAATTTCTCACAATTTAAGGTTCAAATAAATAAACAGATTGCAGCATGATAATCAGCATAAATTTCTGGTCACCGGCCATCCCGGTTGAATTTTTGGAAAATAAATAAATAAATAAATAATTACAAAAATTAATTAAATATATACTAAAAATCCAATTTAGGCCCGTAATGCCTAATTGGAAGCCGAACGGACCCAGAAAATTCCCGAGGTTCGTTTAATAATTACTCAAGCCTATCTACTCGCTAATTTCACTAACCATTTACCTAACATGCTTAGGTACATCCCTAATTTAATTATTGTAATTTAATCTACCCACCTAATTGCACTTAATTAAATCTAATCAATCCCTAAGTATCATTAGTCTACTAATTAAGGCTTAGTGAGTAAAATTCACCCGTTTAATAAACGGTTCGAATCAAAACGTCGAGAATGCGACGGGGACCGATTCTCCTCAAAGTGGGCCTAGGTTTTGAGGCCCGGAAACACCTCAAAATAGGCTTGGAAGCCGCTATGAAACCCACAAAAATCCTGTTCCATTCTTGCTGAAACAGAAGGGAAACAAGCACGGTTATGGCGAGGATTGATCGGGAAAGGGGTGAATAGGCCATACCGGGCCTTGACGGACACTCACAAGGGTCGAACGGGACCAAGACAGCTCCAGATGAGCTCCAACAGACTCGAAACAGCTGCTGGAATCACGTGAGGGGGCGAGCGGGGTGGACGATGCTGGCGGTGGCTCGTGCGGGTGGTGTCGCGTCAAGGCGGTGAACGGCGACGGTGGCGACGTGCGAGCGGCTTGCTGGCTGCTTCTGGCCGTCCACCTTGGCATCTGGGGTTTCGAACAGCAAGGATGGAGGAGGAAGGTGGTTTGGATGGCAATGAGGGAGAGAGGAAGGGAAGGGACAAGGGGGGTGGGCCACCATGGCCATTTTCTTCCATGCTATTGTCCCCTTGAACGATTCTTGACCATGCATTGCTCCTTGGCTGCTATTGAGGCACCAATGCTCACCCAACAACTCATAAAATGATTCATTTTGGCTAGGGGAAGGGGGAGCTACGAATTTACAAGTTTTCCTCTCCAATTGGACTTAGTTTCTTGCTTGTTTTATCATGAATTGGCCTCAGTAAATTCAATTGGCACCTCAATGCTCCAATTGATATTTTTCCGCACCCATATATCCATCATGCTTTTTAATTTTGCGATAAAAAATAATCCTCGGCTTTTTCTGCACAAAAACAGCCTTGCGACGACTTTTTCCCAAAAAGTCTTGGGTTGCAGAAAAATCTTCTGAGACTGAGTCGACACTCCTAGAATTTATTGTAACATGACAGAATCTTCAATTTCTGAAGTCGGACTCGAATTTACAGTTAATTTTCATTTGGCGCGTTTTTAGCGTGACTTAGGCTACCGGATAACTTTCAGAAACTTTTAGTACAAATGACCCGTGGTTGATTTTCTTCGAGTCACAATGAACCCACTTGACTCAATGATGACTCTCGATTGTTGTGAAAATCTCGAGGATTCAAATACGGACACATGGTACAAAAATAATAAGAAAATCAGTCTAGTGCTAGCCGACAAGAATTTTCCAATATAGTGGTGTCACCCACAATTAGCCACACATCTCTGTCGAACCAATCTATCTCTGATTTCAAATTGGTTTTTAACTGTGCCATAATGACCTCTAAAGATGAGCACAGTCGAGAAGCCGATTTTTGGTTGAATTCTCAAGTCTATTGCCTTAAAATTCCTTAATGGTTTCCAAAGATAGTCTAGTTATTTCAAGAGTGATCAGCTTTGAAAACAGCCCTATAAGCGCGTTAATGAAATGCCCGAGTGATTCGGTAAAAAACATGGTTGAAAATCTGGGATGTCACATACCCGGTTCGGTTGCACACCCCTATTAGGTACAGCCTTGGCTTCAGATACAGGCCACACAATTGCTGTCTCGGTTGTAGGATTGAAGTTGGTGGCAGATACCTGTGGCTGTCCAAAGTTAGCGCAGAAGAGAAGACACACAGGGTTCAAATCTTACCACAAAAGATGATGAAAGCCATTTATTCTGCAATTCTTTCCACCCACATAAGAAATAATTTAAAACCTCATTTCTCTTTACATTTATGAGAGGACAAATTGCTAACCCAGTAGATGAATATTCTATAACACTAAGTTTAATTCAAGTTGATAATGATACTTTTCATATGAAAAATGGACAATCCTAGATACCTCAAAGAGTATCATAGCAACACAAAAGCAATGGTAAACTCACTTGATTTTCCAAAATTCTCTTAACACTCGCTGCACATTTCCCGCAAGTCATTCCTTGCAGAGACGTAATAGAGACATTCAAGTGATCGCACAACAAAACATGACATGCATCGGGGAATAAAATCTTCATGAATACTTAGACAAAATCGAAGTTGTGTAGCTTGCACATTCACATAAAGTGCAAGAGATATATAGAGGCTTACTCCAACATGAGATTTATGACGTTGAAGGAAACAGCTGAGGCTTTCTTGGCTCCATTCGCGACTAATCCCACCTTCCCATCCTTTCTGTCAACTCTGCCACTGCCGATGTCCACTGAAGACACAAAAAGGAGTAGCAGAGCTCGAAACGCACTACAAACGATACCTTGCGAACGTCAGAGGAGACAGAGACGGGGTGTAATAGGACTTTGTGCCATGGGACCTCACTAAGCCGATTCCACTTCCTATCACAACAACCGGTATGTGTTCACGGCCCTCATTTGTTCAATTGGAGTAGTTTGGGATTTAGAGCTTGGAATTTATAATTATGTGAGATTTGAGCTGCGAAATCCGTTTTTTGAGTTGTTGAATTACGTGTGTGTATATATATATATATAAGAATTTTTGTTAGAAACAATTGATAATATATTAGATCCAAAAGCTAAAAAGCTATGAAAATTTCAATTAATTATAATACGACTTATAATCTCAAAGATATTCTTAATAGAAGTAAGAAAATTCAATTTAGGCCTACGAGTATAAATGACCTCAATAATGACATTAATCAGCAAAAATTAGAAATGAAAGCTCTTAAAGAAATCCAAGCCCAAATGCAAAAGGAACTTTTAGCAATAAAATCTAAGATAGAAAAAGGAAAAGAAAAGGAAGAAGAAAATCCAACTAATAATACCTGTCATGCCCCAAACCTCGAGTGCGCGGACATCTCTCAATGGTCGATTAGAAATGCAATATCCCAAGAGGCATTGCCGACCCATTCTTTTTCCTCTTTTGATTAAATACATGTAGAAACAATTTATATAACCACCCAGTCAATCGGCAAACAATAGAAATAGTGAAAACATAGCAAACATTCCAAAAAAAAGCACTTTCATTTATAAATTGTTAATCCTAGGAAGTTTCATAATTACCTTTATACGGCCACTTCCTACCAACAATCTCAAAAATTTGCAGGGTTAGGGTTAACCAAAACTTCATTAACGACGAGGTCAACCAAAAGTGACGCCAGACATGCCCGTATCTTGGTCCATCAGGACCTCAAACTGCACGCAATGGTTCTTCATACTGCAGACTGGAAAATATTTAACAACAATGGAGCGAGATAAAAAATTCAGCAAGTTAATAGCCTAAGTCTCGACTAAGACGCTAATTCATCTTGGAGGCAACTTAAACACGTATAATATACAAACTTATCTCACCTTGGTAAACCCCTACATATTAGTATATCCCATATGCTAATATCAATGCAATAAGCATAATCAATAAGCAGAACACATAACTCTCATATATCAAGCATCCACACAGATCTTGATTATAAGGTAAAACCTATTTTAGCCCGTCCCATACCGTGTCTCACAGTTTTACCCCATAATTAGGTGCAATGCATCATAATCATTCACACGTGCTCTGATTATTATGACCTATCGGGCCATGGCCAACACACGAGTTGGCGGTCTTTCGACATAACCGGGTATCGTCTCGTTCTATCGGGCATGGCATCGTCTAGAACCTTTGCCTAGATAGTATTCCATAAAGGAGCATTGATTAGGTTTTAATCGCGACTTGGCATCTGGACCTCTACTGGGCATCCGATAAACATCAAGCATCGTCCTAAAGTCCCGTTGGGTGACAGGTTCAATTAAATGACCACTCAAGCACGTTAACTCTAAAGCTATTTTTTTTTTAATTTTTTTATTTTTTGCGTCAATTAGCCTAGTGCAAAAGAGTTCGTGCTTAAATAACAAATCTTGAAAAATCTTTACACTTAAAATTCTAGTAAAATAATCACATATGGTCATGTATTTAAAATCAACCTGCCAAACTTTGCACGCTTTCAATTTAAAACCCCATTGCTCCATTTAGCATGTCATGACCCCAATTCCATCTTTAGGGTTATGGGCGACAAGGATTATTTTCACGACGTCCCAGGCTCATCGCCATTCCGATTCTTGTTATCTTGTTATCATGCACATATGAAAACGTGACTAAACAACTCCCCAAACAAACAACAGTTGGAAGACTGAGACATGTATTACACAAAACACATTAATTTATATCATAACAGTACTTTTACAAGCCTTTTCACTACAAACCCTCTTTTCTTTTTACATCATAGTATAGTTTTCCACATAGGCCAAGGGAAATCCTATCTCTTCTAGTGTAACGTGAGACTTCCAGGCCTCCAAGACTGAAAGATGAAGGATGAGTTTTGGGGAAACTTAGTAAGTACAATTCCTAGTTCTCTACCAGGAAACCATCTCATCATCAAAACCTAGCAAGTACAGAACTCGTAAATAGTGTCGATGGCAGATCAATAGTAAACTTGTTGCTACCTTGACTACATGCAAATGTCCATCTTAACATGCTTCAATGCATACTTATCTTTGGCTTATCAATAAATATATTAACATATCATACTTATGCATATACCGACACTTATGCAAATTCATTTAGCGTTGTCCTGGCTTAACTAGGCCCTCTCAGCTAGACCAGGGCTTCCAACTTTTTATTGGGCTTCTTAGCTCGACTAGGGCATCTCGGCTTGACCGAGGCTTCTTAAGGCTAGCTTCTCGAGACTTCCGGGTTCAAAACCCAGGCACCCTAACTCAACCAGGGCATTCCAGCTCAAATGAGGCATCTCGTTCAATGAACGAGGCATCGCCACCAATGCTGTGTGGCGACAGGCACTTTTTCCTCTTTTAGTGCATGCATAAATGCATCACACAAGCCAATTATTATCTTTTCTTTTGGTCAACACATGTATGGCCCGAAGGCGGCTCATTCGTTCATGTGTGTCATGAATTCTTATACTTCACTTTTACATATGTCGGGAATGATCTTTGATTCGTAACTTGAATTAGTCACTTAGCGCCGATCCCCGCACCAGACAAGACTCGGAACGACACGCCTCAATGCCGAACCAAGACCTCGAGGCTTGGGTACACCTCGCTTTAGTGACGATCCCAAGCTTGACAGATCTCGGCTCTAACTTGATGTGAATGCACATGTATTGAGAATGATTCTAGGCTCGTAGTTTAATCCAACGCCAAGCACAAAGTCCCCACGTCCACTTGGACTATAGAAATCGGCATGCTTGGTGCCTTACCAAGACCTCGTAGATTTAGGCGATCCCTGTACCGATCAAGACGTAAGATCGACATGTCTCAATGTCGACTTAGGACCTTGCGGCCTTAGGCGATTCCCACACCAAGCGAGGCTTGGACCCAACGTCCTATTTATGTCGAAATCAAGGCTTTATGGCTTGGGGCAACCTTGCTTTGCGATGAACTCAACTTGAATGAACGTCAACCTCATTTCGGGCGTGAACAACTCAAGCACACGTTCAAGCATAAATATTAGCAAAACCATACAAAAGATCTAACATCCTACACATGGCTTGATGGGTGAGCACCTAATTAGACTCGACAATGGAGACTATTGCCCTAGAGGAGACATAGGGATCTTATTTACTTTGGCAAACCTTGAGGACCAACTTATATAGCTTGATGGATTGAGGGTGCAAGGTCGAAAGAAAGGAGAAGGAGGAGGAAGGCGTCTAAGGAGAAGGAGGAAGGAGGAAATGAGAGGCAATGTGAAGAAATGAAGATGGCTCATCCTATTTATAGCCCTTGGTGCCATCATTACTAAGCCAAGCAGTCCATTCCAATATTTCCAAGTGTCCCGTCTAAAATCTTTAGTTGGCAAGCCTATGGGTCCAATAATTGTGGCCTAGATAATGAGTTGGAAGGTTAGAACATCTTGCTTGGCAATCTAAGCTCTTAGGCATCATCGATGATGGCCCACTTTTCACTCTTCCATTGCTCCACCTACACCCCACATTTAATGACCATTTAATGAAGTTTGACAATAATGATGCCATAGTTGCCAACTTGGTAATTCTAGAACATTTGGTCATTAATGAGCACTCGTGTATCGCTCTCTAATTGGTTCACATATATGCCGCATTTTTCTAGAATATCCAAAGATATTTTGGCCATCATCGTGACTTTTGAATATTCAAATGGCAACTCACCCCTTCATTTAATGAGGGGATTCTAGAATTCTCCTTATTTTATCATTTTCTTCATCAAGAAGACAATCTAGAGAATTCCATCTTCCAAATTGGTTCTAGGGCCGAAGAAGGGATCATTAGATACACCTTGAAGAGCCGAATCACATACACCAGGTTTTGGCCACCGTTTTCCATGCTTGCCCAAACCATCCCCTTGGGTAGTCGGTCGGCCTAGAGGGTCAGTCATTGGTCAACTCCTTGGTCGACCCTACGATCGACACGTTTGCGTTTGTCTAGGTCCAAGACTAGCCCTCGGGTTGGTCTCTGGCCTATCGTCGAGCTTGCCGCGACCGATTTCCTTTCTTTTTGGTGCTTGGTCCTTTGGTCTGTTCAAGGACAATTCTAAGGCCATCCTTGGCCTAGCACTAAGTCAAGGCACTTATGGACTTTAGAATTAGTGATGGAATAGCCAAGTCTATCTCTGGGCTCATTTTAATCAACACCTGATCCTATCACGCCCCGAACCCTGTGCACGCAACAACCTCTTCTTTGGTCAATAGAAAGCGACGTCCCATGACTCATCGCCGACCTTTAAATTTTATTATACATGCGGAAGCGTATAAATAATCCCTAGACAACACAGATATGGGATAGAAAAGTAGGACAACAATTTTTGCAAAACACACATTCATAAACACCTCAGGTTTTTATACATAAGGTCTATCTCGAAAAGAACTACTGAGCCACCTATGCTCCTGATCCTTCAGCTTCAAGCTCCGGGTCAAGCAAAAGAAAAAGTAGAAGAATTCTTTGCCCACGTACTGGCCCACACGAAGTAATTCTTCACTCATATTCTTGTGACACGGCCTATGGACAAGCATGATCCAAGACCGTCCGTGATCCGGTTGTGTCACGCACAAAGGCCTTGTCACGGACAGCCCTGATTGATCCATGAACGATCCGTGAACCGTGCACGATTCGTCTGTGTACGATACGAGCGAAGGCCTGTGCATGACCAGAGACCGACCCATGATCAACATTTGGCCAATCCTCGTTCAAACTGCGGTTGTTCACTTACCCCGTGTCAGGCAGCCATGTTGACCTTGATCTTGCTTCTGACATGCGCCCATGGGTGTTTCTAAGGCATAGAGCCCTTGAGTGGCCTGATATGTAGACTAGACATGATGATACAAATTCAAACTCCACTGTTGGATTGGAGGGACGATCAACGGCTAGGATAAGTCCTGAACTTGTATAAATAGGGTTCCCTCCCCATTGAGCTCAACTCGTTCACAAGTGAATATACTCGCTCCTTTGTGCATCCGACCTATGTGTTCGTGCGTGTGAGTGAAAAAGGCTGAGTTGGGGTTGCAAATCTTAAGGTCGCACGGTGTTTGATTGATTCTAATCGATCGACCCGTTACAAGTGGTATTAGAGCTTGGTTCCAGGCACAATGGTTGATCCTCGTGCTGATGTCCCGGTCATTCAAGACGATGGCCGAGAAGATGGTGGGCGTCCAGCTAAGAAGGCCACTCGGTCAAAGAAAAACCGTGTTGTATCGAGCTCGAGGGATCCAAAAAGGGATCTGGAGAATTGAGTGACGGTCCTAGAGGAGACCGTTACGGACGCCCAGGCATTGATGGATGACTTGAACTAGACCGTCAACAGAGCAGAAGTCGGTAGGGAGGAGTTCTTGGACAAAGTGCAAGAACTCAAGGCCAGCATAGGAGAGCTTCGTGTCAAGGTGCTGGGATCCTTCACGCACAAGCTGCAGCAACGGGACGAGACCTCGGAGGCCGCGATGGTGGCCATGCACGCAGAGATGGCCATGCTGAAAAAGCAAGCTCACCGAGCTTGAAGCTGCACATGTGAATGGGGTGATCACTGTGCAACCACGTGGCGATGCACCCAAGTCGAAAGTATTCAAGGGCTCAGGGGTGGCGAAGGATATGGACAACTTCTTGTGGTACATGGAATGATACTTCCAGACCATGAGAGTGACCGACGATGCGATTAAGGTAAACACTGTAGCCATGTATTTAGCTGATGATGCACTGTTATGGTGGCGTCGTAGGTCGGAGGATAGGAGTGGCAACCCTATCACGACATGGACGAAGTTTATGGAGGAATTTTGGCAAACCTATTACCCCACTTATGCGGAGGAGGAAGCTTGCGGGGAACTCAAGCGCCTAGAGCAAAAGGGCGGAGTCCGCGACTACGTGAAACGATTCTTGGAGTTGTTGCTCCAAATCCCATCCATGTCCGAGACGGCAGCATTCCATCAGTTCATGAGCAGACTCAAACCATGGGTCAAGTAAGAGCTCAAAAGGTGTCATGCAATGGATTTCACAACAGCTACTTCTGTGGTTGAGTCCCTCATGGAATACAAGCCGTCATCCTCGGTTAAGCCAGACTCTTGTCTAAGGGAAAAGGCCAATGGTGGGGGAGATCGAAGTTGGTACAACCGTTCGAGCGGAGGCAAACCACCATCGGTCCCTTCTAGAACTCAACCCGAGTCGAGTAATGGAGGATACCATCGCAATATGCACCTACAAGTGCTTCTTTTGCGATGGTCCCCATATGGCTCGAGATTGTTCAAAAAGAGGAAAGTTCACGACTTTGTGCAAGGAGAATGAGCGGTGAGAGGAGGCATGGTTGGAATCGTTGCAGATCCTCGGGTCGATCAAGGCCAAGAAGGCCAAGGAACCCAAATGGATGATGCTCGTGGATGTGAAGATCGGTGATACCACGATGAGTGCACTCGTGGCCAACCTCTTCATATCCAAAGAGGCCATGAAGAAGCTGAATCTTCTGGTTAAGACGGGTGACACCAATTGGCTGAAAACAGTGAACTTCAAGGAAGTCCCGACTAGTGGCATGACTAGGGATGTGGAGCTGCACCTTGGTCCATGGACTAGTAGAGAAGACATTGAGGTAATCCCCCTTAACGACTATGATTTAGTGCTTGGTTTGGGATTCCTTGATTGGATCAATGCGGGTGTTATGCCCTTCGCGGATTGTATTTATATCCTAGATAGGTGGTACCAATGCATGTCCCAATCTACCATGAGTTGGGATGTGATAGGAAGATGCTATGGGCCATGCAGCTGACAAAGGGGCTAAAGAAGGGCGATGTGACCTTCTTGGTAGCGTTGAAGGAGGAGGGCATGGAAGAAAGCAAGGTATCGAAGAAGGTGACCCAAGTCCTTGACACCTTCCAAGATGTGATGGCGCTTGAGCTACCCAAGAAGCTTCCTTGTCAAAGGGAAGTAGATCATTGGATTGAGCTCGTACCTGATACTTGACCGCTAGCCATGGCACCCTATCGCATGGCCCCGCTTGAGTTGGAAGAGCTGAGGAAACAATTCAAAGAATTGCTTGACGCCAGGTACATTCGGCCATCTAAAGCCCCATTTGGTGCTCCGGTTTTGTTCATAAAAAGCATGATGGATCCCTTCATATGTGCATAGACTACCGAGCATTGAATAAGCTCACCGTAAGAAACAAGTACCTGATCCTTCTCAAAGCAAACTTGTTCGATCAGCTCAGGGAAGCCCGATGGTTCTCCAAGTTTGATCTTCGATCGGGATACTACCAAGTCCGAACTGCCGAAGGGAATGAGCCGAAAATCGCATGCGTGACCCGCTATGGATTGTATGAGTTCCTTGTCATGTCTTTCGGCCTGACCAACGCACTGGCTACATTTTGCACACTCATGAACAAGGAACTCCATTCGTTCCTTGATCATTTCGTTGTGGTTTACCTTGGTGACATTGTCGTGTATAGCCGGACGCTTGAGGGACACATTGAGCATTTGAGACGAGTTTTCCAAATTCTTCGGGGAAATGACTTGTATGTGAAGTGTGAGAAATGTGCCTTCACGTAAAAGGAATTCCCCTTCCTTGGGCACATCGTCGGGGGCGGATGAGTGTGAATGGACGCGGCCAAGATTTGTGCCATCTTTGAATGGGAGCCACCGATCAAGGTGACGGAATTGAGATTCTTCCTTGATCTCACAAATTATTATCGGCGCTTCATCCGGGAATATTCAAGCCTCACTGTGTCACTCATGGACATATTGAAGAAAGAAAGGCCTTGGGAATGGACATATTGATGTCAAGAGGCATTCGATTGGTTGAAGCAGGCCATAATAAAAGAGCCAGTGCTCATGCTGCCCGACTATACCAAGCCATACGAGGTAGAAATTGATGCTTCTGATTTTGCTATTGGTGGTGTCTTAATGCAGGAAGGGCACTTGGTTGCCTTCGAGTCCTGAAAATTGAACGATATTGAGTGACAATAAACGATCCAAGTGAAGGAAATGACTGCGGTGGTACATTGCCTCCGTACGTGGAGGCATTATCTCTTGAGATCGTGGTTCATCGTAAGGACTGACAATGTGGCCATGAGCTACTTCCAAGCCCAGAAAAAGCTCAGCTTGAAGTAAGCTCGGTGGCAAGACTTCCTAGCCGAGTTTGATTATGTGCTGGAGTACAAGCCTGGAAAGTCCAACTCTGTGGCCAATGCCTTAAGCAGGAAGCTTAAATTTGATATAACTAGTATAAGCACCTAGGGGGTGAATAAGTGTAAAAACTAACTTTTCGAGATACGAAAGCAATACTAGGCGAACAATAGAAATGAAGATCTCCTTTAGCTAACACAATGAATTAAGATCAAAGTAAAGTGGAGAGTAGGGAAGAGAAAATTAAACACAAGGTTTATAGTGGTTCGGCTTATTCTAAGCCTACGTCCACTCTTCTGCACTGACAGCCCACTGGCTGGATTTCACTATGAACAAAAGAGATGTTACAGCAATGCTTTCCCTTGATTCCACAACGTAGATACTCTACCACACTTCCTCAAGGTATCTCAAAATATGAACTCTCTTTTGTGTACAAGATTTTGCTCAGTAAATAATTTGACTAAGAACAAGGAGCTTCAGACTTTGAAATTCTTTTATCGTGCACATCTCGAACAACTAGAACGTCTTCCTTTTATACTCCTTTATGCCATCATACCCGTTAGCACTTACCAAAGGAATTCCTCCAATCTACCCGTTGGACGGAATCAATTAGGAAGATCATTCAAGCTATTAAAGGAACATGTCGATAGCCCATCAATCCTGCTTGCCCATACAATCAGGATCTTGGTTTCCATAAGTAGAACCTTCCAAGTATACTTCGCCAATCATCGGATCCTTAATCAATCTTGATTCGAATAAAGGATTCCGTTGTCGTATCCAGCCAACAAATCTTCTCTAGTTGATAAGGCTAAATCCTTAATGAAACATCCAGTTCTGGATAACCTTTCTTCAACGGATTAGAAATTGTCAATGAGAATAGACTTTGAGTCTTGAGTCTGGCAGTCCGGAGGTCTTCAGACTTTAAATAGTAGAGTCTGCAAATCTTCAGACTAGACTAATGGAAACGTTTTGTTAGCTTCAAAACATTCAGAAGGATTTCTCTAACAATCTCCCCCTTTTTGATGGTGACAAAACTTTCCTGCAGATTTGAATATCTTTGACCTGCAAAACATTACTCAAGCATATATGGATATCTTATAAAGATTAATGGCTTATTGATAACACTAGAATCTGCAACCACAAAAGATGGGTTAGACTTGCATGAGAATAAAGACATTCATAAGATATCAATAATACTTAATATAAGCAACAGTCAAATCCAAATCAAAGTTCAGTCGTCATCCAGACACAAATCAAGTCAAAATTCAAGACAAACCATAGTCAAAACAAACCAAAGTTCAACAAGTTTAAGAGTTAAGTTCAAAGATTTCAAATCTCGCATCTCTCCCCCCTTTTGTCATCATAAAAAAGGTTGAGATGGAGTCAAGTCTGCTTGGGAACGCGAACAAGCTGGAAATCTCCCATTGAATGTACGATGCCTTCCGGTTTTTTTAAGTCTTCCTTCAGATGAGCCACTTCTTCACTCTTAGCATTTGCTTGAATTTGAAGAGCAAGGGCTTGGATCTGATCAGACACGGAAATGGAAGAATCCTGTCCTGCATTTTTCAAGTTCTGAACTTTGCATTCCAAAGCATATATCTGACCCTTCATTTCCAAGAGAACATCAAGGATTATGTGGAAATCTACTGAATTATCAATCTATCTACTAGCTTCGGCTCGATCTGATGGAGTAAAAGCAGATGATGGTATATCAGCATAGTCATGCACAGATTTGGCGATCAAGCATCATGTCCCTCCTCAGGGAATTGAGAGTCATAAATGTCCTCTGGATCTGTTGGAGAGCGGCTGACTCCTTCACTAGTAGCAGGATACAAGGACATTCCTCTTTTCTCACTATCTCCCCTTGTTTCCATGGCTTCCTCATGCTCTCCTTCCTCATGATTTTCTCTTTCTTCTTCTTCTTCAAATCTTTCTTTCTTTGCTTCTTTTTCTTCAACTTCTCTCTCCTCTTCTTCTTTTTCTTCTACTTCTTGCTCCTCTGCTTCTTTCTCTTCTTCTTCTTTCACCTGTCCTTCTCTTTCCTCTTCCTCTTTCTCCTGTTGTTCCATTGATTCTGGAGTAGAACAACTCAGCTTTTAATGTTATAGCAGAGATGGTGAGGTCATCCTCATCATCTTCATCCTCCATGATGAGAGCTCTTCTCTTTTTGGATGGAGCAACCATGGGCTCCTTTCCTTTTCTTTTCGCTACAGAAGAGACTTGATGAGGCTTGGTAGGAGTTGTCTCCTTCAATTTCTCCAACGCCTTGTCGAGTTCTTTCAAATGCATTTTGGACACCATTTTCAGTCCTACCACCAATTTGTCACATGGTTGAACATAGAAAATTTGTGGAGGCCGAATATTCAAATGTCTGAATATCTTTGACACAAGACTTGGATAAGGAAGTTAACCCCTGTTTTTCACCACTACTCTATACATGTGAAACAGAATAGTGTGAGGAAGAGAAAACTTTTTCCTTGCATTGATGGCGTACATTAGCTTTGCCTCTGAATTGGAAACATCAGTTTTTGATGTAGACTTTGGCCTGAGGCAATTAATCACTATCTTGTGAAGCAGGATGTTGAACGCATTCATCCTTGAGTAGGAAATCCTTCCCTCTGTTCGTTTGTCTTTAACCAGTTCCAATGTGGCACGAGTAACAGACACACTGATAGGTTGATATCTCCCTCTCTCAACCCCAATTATATCCGCCAGCATATCCACATCAACCACAAGTCCTTATCTCGGACACTAAAAGAGATTCTATTCGCATCCAAGAAGCTAAGATTTGAATAGAAATATGCAGTTAGTTGAGCATAAGCTTCTGTGGTGTCAGAATAGAACTGTTCAAGTTGAAGAAAACTGAACTTTTCCCTCAAATTTACATTCACAGCATCAAATAATCAAAATCCACACTCCTAGGGTTTATCACCCCATGCTTCAACAATTTGGAGTATAGATCTTTATGTTCCTTCGATCTAAACCATTATGTTCTTTTTCCTCGAATTTTTGCCGCAACACCCATTCTCGGTTGAAATTGGTTGTACAATTTATCATCATCATTCCCATCGATTGGATTCAATCCTCCAACACGCGGATCACTTGGGATATTTGCTAAGGTTTCTTTCGCCAACCCCTTACGAGCAATTCCCAAATCCTCCATTTTCCACAAAAAGATATATTCATTTCCATATCCCTTGTCTTTAAGAAACCCATCGATGTAATTCAATGGAGTAGCAATGCTCTTTAAAGCACAATAAAGCTTATAAATAAAAGAAGGTCTTTAAGATCTTACAGGATCTGCGTCTTCAACGATTTCTTCCTTTTGTTGATGATTAAGACCTTGTGGACTTGGTGGAGAATAACGCTGCTGAGAATGTTGTGGGCTCTACTGCCGACTTGGTGACTCTTCTTCTTCAGTGAGATCAAAGTGAGTAGGCCCCTCACTCATTCGCCGTGGTCCCCTGCTTGCGATCCTCAAAGACTTTCTTGAAGATGACATCTTTCTCAGTCTTCGAAGATTCCAAACTTGTTTTTCCCAAGAAAGTTGACAACTTTTTGAAGATTAAACAAGGAAGAAAACAGAAATGGAAGATCGGTGCTTTCTAGGGTTTTTGTGAGTGAATCGAAGAGGAACGGACATAATATAATGCACTAGAAGAGAGGTATACGAATCGTCGTAAAAAAGAAAGTACAAAGATGCCTTTTCAAATATAACTGCCTTTTTCGAAAAAAATAGTCATTTCAAAAATAACTTCTTTTCGTAAAAGAAACGTTGCAATAATCGCGTCAATTAAAGATAGCAATAATCAAACACGGTTGATAAACGTACCTTTTCAAGATAAGATTTGAGAGAAAATAACTTACAGTCAAGATCTTGTTTGTATGAGTCTAAGAGTCTTTAGACTTTAACTTCTTCAAGCCTCAAAATGTTGAGTCTAGAACGGATGATTTCAAATTGATTTTTCTCCAAAGGCTTTGTAAATATATCCACCAGTTGGTTCTTTGAGTCAACAAACTGAATCGAAATTTCTCCATTTTGAATATGATCTCTAATGAAGTGATGTCGAATCTCCATATGCTTTGCTTTTGAGTGAAGAATTGGATTCTTGGTTAGATTGATTGCGCTAGTGTTGTCACAGTTAATCTTCGTGCATAAATCTTTAATTCCAAAGTCTCTTAGCTATTGTTTTATCCACAGAATTTGTGAACAACAACTTCCAAGAGCTACATACTCTGCTTCTGCTGTAGAAAGAGCTACTTAATTTGGTTCCTTGAAAACCAAGACACTGTCCTGCTTCCAAGTAGCTGACAGGTACCCGAGGTGCTCTTTCTATTAACTCTGCATCCGGCTAGATCTGCGTCTGAGTATCCATGAAAAATAAAGTCTCCCTTTTTAGGATACCAGAGACCGAGACTTGAAGTTGAAGCAATGTATTTGATAATACGCTTTGCAGCACTTAGATGTGATTCTTTAGGGTCTGCCTGAAATCTAGCACAAATGCAAACACTAAACAAAATGTCAGGTCTAGAAGCTGTAAGATAAAGAAGTGAACCAATGATACTCTTGTATAGCTTCTGGTCAATTTTCTTTCCTCCTTCATCTTTGTCTATTTTCAAGGAACTTGACATTGGTGTGTCAGTCTGTTTGCAATTTTCTAGTCGAAACTTTTTGATAAGATCATTAGCATATTTTTCTTAATGAATAAAAGTCCCTTCCTCCAATTGTTTTACTTGAAGTCCAAGAAAGAAGGTTAACTCACCTATCATGCCCATCTCAAATTCATCCTGCATAGTCTTAGAGAATTTCTTGCACAAACTTTCATTAGAAGATCCAAAAATAATATCATCTACATATATTTGAACAAGAATAAAACTTTTGTTTTCCTTTTTGATAAATAGAGTAGTGTCTACTTTACCTTTGACAAAACCATTTTATATTAAAAACTTACTTAGTCTATCGTACCAAGCTCGGGGTGCTTGTTTTAAACCATACAATGCTTTTTTCAGTCTGAAAACTGAGTCTAGCTTCCTTAGGTCTTCAAACCCGGGTGGTTGTTCCACATAGACTTCCTCATGGATAAATACATTCAGGAAAGCACTTTTGACGTCCATTTGGAATAACCTGAAATTCTTATAATAAGCAAAAACAAGTAATAAACGGATTGCTTCTAACCTTGCTACTGGAGCATAAGTCTTGTCATAGTCTATCCATTCTTCTTGCGTATCCCTTGGCCACGAGTCTTGCTTTGTTTCTTACGACCTTTTCTTTTTCGTCCATCTTGTTCCTGAAAACCCATTTGGCTCCAATAACAGATTTATCTATTGGTTTAGGATTCAATTCCCAAACATCATTAATACTGAATTGTCTGAGCTCTTCTTTCATGGCTTCAATCCAGCTTTCATCAAACAAAGCTTCTTCTATGCTTTTGGGTTCTATTTTAGAGACAAGACCTACAGCACTAGACTCTTCGTGCCTTTTGGATCTTGTGCGAATTCCTTCATTAATATCACCTATAATGAGATCTTTAGGATGACTGGACTTATGCTTCTAGTTACTGGTTGGTTTGTCAGGTTGATGATCATTTTCTTCATTTAAATCTTCAACAATCATTTGATGCTGATCTTTAGATGACTGAGCTGCTTCTTGAGATTTAGACCTTGTAGAGTCTTGAGCAGGTTCAGAATCTTCAAGATGAGTCTGAATGGATTCATTTTGCATAGAATCTTGAAATCTGACATTCATTGATTCCTCCACAGATTGAGTCTTCTTGTTGTAGACTCTGTAGGCTTCGCTTGAGGTTGAATATCCAAGGAAGATGCCTTCATATGACTTTTCTTCAAACTTGCCAACTCGATCATTCGCATTTTTCAATATAAAGCATTTACACCCAAACACATGAAAGTATGAAACAATAGGCTTCTTTTCTTTGAATAATTCATAGGGGGTCTTTTCTAGAATAGGCCTTAGAAAAACTCTGTTGATTATGTAACATGCTGTAGAAATTGCTTCAGCCCAAAAACGTGAGGATATATTACTTTCAATTAAAAGAGTTCTAGCCATTTCTTGAAGTGATCTATTCTTTCTTTCCACAACTCCATTTTGCTCTGGAGTATATGGAGAGGAGAACACATGCTGAAAACCAGATTCATCACAGAATTTTGTAAAATCTTGATTTTCAAATTCACCTCCATTGTCTGTTCTTATGCTAGAGATAACATACCCTTTTTCATTTTGAACCTTTTTAGCAAACTTTTCAAAGTAAGAGAAGGTTTCAGACTTACTTGCCAGGAAATATAGTCAAGTAAATCGTGAGTAGTCATCCACAATTACTAAGCAATATTTCTTACCTCCAATGCTCTGTATTCTGGTTGGTCCAAAAAGATCCATATGCAGAAGCTGTAGTACACGATCAGTGGAAACTTGATTTATTGGTTTAAAGGAATTTCTTACCTGTTTTCCCAATATGCAAGGTGTGCATAGATCAGACTTTTGGTAAGACAGATTGGGTAAACCACGAACAAGTTTCTTTGCTGAAATTTTGGCTATCTGCTTCATATTAACGTGCCCAAGCTTTATGTGCCAAAGGTTTGCTTCATCTTGAATTGAGATTAGACATTGCGATTTATTTGGTTTCACATCCAAGAGGTAGATATTTCCATGTCTTCGGCCTATGAATGACTGAGTAGAATCTTTACTGATTCTTGAACATATTCCTTCTTGAAAGTTGATTTTGAAACCAGTATCACACAGCTGACTGATACTGAGTAGATTGTAGTTAAGTCCTTCTACTAACGAAACATTGCTAATTGTAAGGTTTCCAATCTTTACATTTCCAAATCCCACAATTCTTCCTTTGATGTTTCCTCCAAATGAGACTTTTCCGCCATTTACTTGAACAAGTTTTATGAAGCAATTTGAATTTCCTGTCATATGTCTTGGACATCCACTATCCAGTACCATTTTACCTTCTTCTTGATAGTGACCTGCATTTGAAAAAGAGACTCAAGCTTTCTTTGGTACCCATATTTTCTTGGGTCCATTTGTGTTAGTATGATATGCGGTTTTAGCCCATATTTTCTTAACGGGTTTCCAAACCATAGGACATTCTTTCTCAAAATGATCTGCACTTTTGCACTTTAAACATCTGAGAGCATTTCGTCCTACTGGTTTTACAAAAACCTTTTTGAAATGATCCTTGTAAGCATTTCTTGTAGGTCTTTGCTTAATTCTTTCCTTGACTTTAGGAAAATCAATTAAAGGAATGGTTTCTGCTGTCATTCCCAAACCAGATTTATTGAAATAAGGTCTTTGTACTGAAAGAATTTTCTCAAATTTCTCAGATCCTATTGAAAATCTTTCTGAAATATTTGAAATGTCAGTTTTTAGGAATGCATTTTCTTTCAAGAGATTATTTTCGCTTTCTTTAAGAGAAGAAATATTTATGTCCAAACATTTCATCATTTTCTTTCAAAATACTTTCCTGTTGTTTTAGAGCATAATTCTCCTTTTTGAGTTCAAAAATCCTTTTAAGAGAAGATTTAAGACTAAAACATAACTCATCAATGTATTTAGAAACTTTAACAATGATTTTAAAGTTACTTACCTCAAATTCACTATCTGAATTTGAGTCTGATTCTGAGTTTGAATCCAAATCCGATTGTACCATCAGACATATGTTGGCATAATCATCATCACTCTCTTCACACTCTGTATCACTCCAAGTCTCTGCTTTGAGAACCTTTCGATACTTTTCAGCTTTTCCTTTCTTTTTCCTCAGAAGCGGACAGTTGGGTCTGATGTGTCCCTTTTTCTTACATTCAAAGCAAACTACATCTTTGTTTGATTCATCATCATCATCAGACTTAGTCTGTTGCTTTTGAAAACTCAGTTTCTTTGGATTGAATCTTCTTCCTTTTCTGTTCAGCTTTCTAAATCTTCTTATCATGAGAGCAAGCTCCTCATCGTCCATATCATCTTCAGAATCTGTAACATCAGAATCATCATTAGATTTTAATGCAATAGATTTCTTACCTTTAGGATCTTCATCTTCATTGATTCGCTCCACTTCATAAGACTGAAGAGTCCCAATCAACTCATCAACAGATAGTGGCATGATTCTTTGTGTCTCTCTTATTGAGGTCTTTATGTGATTCCAATCCTTGGAGAGTCCTCGCAGTAGCTTGTTTACCTTCATGGGATCAGAAATTGGTTGATCTTGATTTTCAACACCATTCACGATATCTGTAAAACGACTAAACATGTCAGTTATAGATTCTCCTGGTTTCATTTTGAAGGCTTCATATTGACCGAGGAGAATGTTGATTCTTGTTTCTTTCACTCGATCTATTCCTTCATAAGTAATGTGTAATCTATCCCAGACTTCTTTCGCTGTAACACAAGAAGATATTCTGTTATATTCAGTAGGAGACAAAGCACAATATAATGAATAGATTGCTTTTGCATCAAGAGCTTGTTTCTTGATTATCTCTTCCTGAGTCATTTCTCTAGACTCAATAGTTTCTTTTCCTCTCTCTGAGACAGATGCAGCTTTAGGAGTGATTCATCTTTCTACGACATCCCATTCCAGAGGATCCTTTGATCTTAGGAATGCTTTCATCTTGTTCTTCCAGATATTGCAATCCTTTCCATCAAAGTAAGGTGGTCTGGTATTGCTTTGCCCTTCCACCAGCCCTGGAGCTAGCATACTAGCCATGGATCTTTTACTATGAAGTAAAACACTTCAAACAAAGTGAGTACACGAGCTATAATACCAATTGATATAGCTAGTATAAGCACCTAGAGGGGGGTGAATAGGTGTAAAAACTAACTCTTCGAGATACGAAAGCAATACTAGGCGGACAATAGAAAGGAAGATCTCATTTAGCTAATGAAATGAATTAAGATCAAAGTAAAGCGGAGAGTAAGGAAGAGAAAATTAAACACGAGATTTATAGTGGTTCAGCTTATTCTAAGCTTACATCCACTCTTCTGCACTAACAACCCACTGGCTGGATTTCACTATGAACAAAAAAGATGTTACAGCAGTGCTCTTCCTTGATTCCACATTGTAGATACTCTACCACACTTCCTCAAGGTATCTCAAAATATGAACTCTCTTTTGTGTACAAGATTTTGCTCAGAAAATGATTTGACTAAGAATAAGGAGCTTCAGACTTTGAAATTCTTCTATCGTGCACATCTCGAACAACTGGAACGTCTTCCTTTTATACTCCTTTATGCCAGCATACTCGTTGGCACTTACAAAAGGAATTCCTCCAATCTACCCATTGGACGGAATCAATTAGGAAGATCATTCAAGCTATTAAAGGAACATGTCGATAGCCCATCAATCCTGCTCGCCCATACAATCAGGATCTTGGTTTCCATAAGTAGAACCTTCCAAGTATACTTCGCCAATCATCGGATCCTTAATCAATCTTGATTCGAATAAAGGATTCCGTTGTTGTATCCAGCCAACAAATCTTCTCCAGTTGATAAGGCTAAATCCTTAATGAAACATCAAGTTCTGGATAACCTTTCTTCAACGGATTAGAAACTGTCAAAGAGAATAGACTTTGAGTCTTGAGTTTGGCAGTCCGGAGGTCTTCAGACTTTAAATAGTAGAGTCTGCAAATCTTCAAACTAGACTAATGGAAACGTTTTGTCAGCTTCAAAACATTCAGAAGGTTTTCTCCAACAAAATTGGCCAAAGTGGTGAGTTGACCCGATTATCTATGGATCGTTTGTATCAAGGAGGGGTTAAAGCATGACCAAACGGCTCAAGCCTTCCTTCGATATGCTCGAGAGGGCAAGACAAGGCGGTTTTGGTGAGAGGATGATCTCCTCTACACCAAGGGATGTCGACTATATGTGCCGTTCTACGAGAAACTCCGGAAGGAGGTGATGCACGAGTGCTACGATTCCAAATGGGCAGGTCATCCGGGAATCCACCACACCATGGCACTTGTCGAGGAACAATATAATTGGCCACACATGCAGGATGACATTGAAGCATATGTGCGGACATGCCTTGTATGCTAACAAGACAAGATAGAGCAACGGTCACTGGTGAGGCTCCTTGAATCGTTGCCTAACTTAGAACGTCCATGGGAAAGTGTCTCCATGGACTTCATCGTGAACTTGTTGAAGCCCAAAGGGTGTCAGATTCTCATGGTCGTGGTGGATCGGTTCTCCAAGTATGCGACGTTCGTGCTAGCTACGAAAGATTGCCCAGCCAAGGAAGCAGCCAAGCTATTCCTCAAGCACATCGTCAAGTGTTGGGGGGTACCATGAATGATCATGAGCGATTGTGAGCCTTGATTCACCGGGTGGTTCTAGATCAAGCTCTTCAAGTTGCTAGGGACGAACTTCAACTTCTCCACAAGCATGCATCCCCAAACCCACAGATAGACGGAGCGGGTGAATGCACTCCTAGAAATCTACCTCCAGAACTACGTGAGCAACATGCAAGTGAATTGGGTGTGGTTGATCAACGTGGCCCAATTTTCATAAAACTTGTAGCGGAGCGAGTCCATGAACCAGAGTCCGTTCGAAATCGTGACTGGGCAACAGTCGCTTACGCCAAGCGCGATTGCCTCGGGGTATCGAGGAAGCAGCCCCTTCGAGTACAAGTTTGCCAAGGAATGGGATAAACATGCATACTTGGTGTGGGCGTGCCTGAATAGAGCCGCAAAGCGCACGAAGAAGTAGGCCAACAAGAAGTGATGGCACGTGGAATTTCAGGTCGAGGACTTGGTGGTGGCCAAACTGCACTTGGTCTTTCAGTATCGTGACGTGCACAAAAGGGCTAATTCGTCGTTATGAAGGCCTCTTCCAAGTCTTGCAGCGGCTTAGGAAGGTGACAAACAAGCTAGACTTGCCAGGCAAGCTCAAGGTACACCTCGTGTTCCATGTGAGCATGCTGAAGCCTTTCCATGTGGACGAGGATGACCCATATCAAGGTGAGTCACAATGGGCGCCCCTTGAAGCGAAAATCTCATATGATTGGGACGTTGAATGTATCATGGCGGACCAGATCATATGGAAGAAATATTGTGCGCCAAAGAAAGAATATCTTGTCCAATGGAAGGGCCTTCCGGAGAGTCAAGCAAGTTGGGAACCCTCTAAGGCTCTGTGGCAGTTCAAGAAGCACATCGAAGCTTTTCATGCCACAGATGTGATGAGGGCGTTGCCCAATTAGGTGGGGGAGAATGACATGGCCCATGAACGAAGCATGATCCAAGACCGTCTGTGATTCAGCCGTGTCACGCACAAAGGCCTTGTCATGGACAGCCCTAATTGATCCATGAACGATCCGTGAACCGTGCACAATTCGTCCATGCACGATACGAGCAAAGGCCCGTGCACGACCAAAGACCGACCCATGATCAACATTCGGCCAACCCCCGTTTAAACTACGGTTGTTCACCTACACCGTGTTAGGCGGTCATGTTGACCCTGATCTTGCTTCTAACATGCACCCATGGGTGTTTCCAAGGCATAGAATCCTTGAGTGGCCTAATATGTAGACTAGACATGATGATACAGATTCAAACTCCACCGTTGGATCGGAGGGATGATCAACGGTTGGGAAAAGTCTTGAACTTATACAAATAGGGGTCCCTCCCCCTCATTGAGCTCGCTCCTTTGCGCATTCGACCCTTATGTTTGTGCGTGTGAGTGAAAAGGCTGACTTGGGATCGCAAATCCTAAGGTCGCACGGTGTTTGATTGATCCTAATCGATCATCCCGTGACCCTGCAAGAAAGATCTGCATGGATTCTCTCTTTGGATGAAAGCTTCAAAGCTTCTCGACTCTCTCTCTTAAAAGATTTTTTTTTTTTGCTTTGACTTCTGCAAGTTCTGCAGAGATGCTCTACTCACTCTTTTCTTCATGGGTTCTTACGAGCGCACATAGGTTTGTCCCCATCTTCATGGGGTAGTGGTTGAAGATTAACACCTGGAATGAAGCAGCTGGATACTTGCACAAAAATAAGCTTGATCGTATGAAGATTCATTACTTTGAGCTCTCCGTTACTCAATCACAGTAGCAAAACTGAAGCTAAGCCTTCTTTCTTTTTCTGGTTTCAACTTTGATGTAACTGATTAGCTTATTGTTTTTAGCGATCTAAAGCTATTGTGATAGTTTCTTCTCAAATTATGCTTTGATCTTGATCAGTTTCCTTTCAACAGATTTTGTTGATTTTGTTGACGATGAAGTTGAGAAAATGCTTGTAGATTGCAACTATGAAGAAGCAGTTGCGATCATCAAGTTTAAAGCTGAGGCGTTCGTTGATGAGTCTTATAAATTGAAGATTGGAGATCGACGTTGAACAAAGTTTCGTTTATTTTAGATTCAGCAAAATCCAATCGTTTCTTCATCGGTGATCGGTATTTTTTCTTTAGCAAAGTCCAGCGGCTACGACGCACCAATGTGTTCACCTCTGAGTGTCGATCTAGAAAAAAGATTAGAGAAGAGTGATCGTGATATGCAAAAGTCATAAATCAGAGCTTGAAGATCGGTGCTGAACAGCTCCTGCACCAGAATAGGACTCGGCATTCCTCACTTTCCGTGATCCTTGAAGTAAAATCAGAGCTAAGTGCTCCATTTCCTTTTTTTGTCTTCATTACATAGCAAAATAGATTCCGATTCTCCACTAATTTCAAAGAGTATTTGTTGATTAACAGATTCATTGTCACTGAATGAGGATATCTCGAAGGCATGTTCTTCGCTTGTTCAATATGAGTCGAGGTTAGTGCAATAAAACTCCTTTTAATAGCATTTGATGAGGTGAGAGCTTCTCCTGTTGTGACTCATGATCGACAATGAAGGTTTGGGGCCAGGATGCATTGCAAATCTGATTAAAATAAATGCTTGTATGATCTGGAATTGATTGTAGTTGGATTCTGAGATGCTGTGATTTTCGAGTTTGGATGAGTGACTTTCTATTTTGGTTTGATTGATGCCTTATATGAATTTATTTCAACTTGAGTCCTTTCATGATTAGATAATAGATATCTCGAGCTTCAAAATGGTAGGTCACACGCCCTAATTGAGCATTGTTTGACCCTCGAAAAACACCTCCAAAGATGAATGATTCGTAGTAGTTTAGGTCTTTTTTGATTTTCTTTCTATTCCGTCTTTTGATAAAATTGTCTGCATGAGTTTTGTTCCAAATTGTCTCGTGCATCTTTTGTATTTTTTTTTTCATGATTTTTGGATATGCTTAACTAGGTTAGATCTACTCAGATACAAGCCTAGGTCAATTTGTTTAGTATTGATCTCTGATTTTTCTATTTTTGTATTGATTTTTGTGTTGAGTTCTCGAATAAATTAACTTCATGTAAGTTTCTCATGTAAGTATTTTGCATGTCCTGTATTTTATTTTTTTAAAAAATTTCAGAGATGTTTAGCTATGTCAAAATTGCTTAGATTTGAACATAGAATAGTTTGTCCTGCATTGGTTTGAAATTTATTTTGATGAAATTGAGTCCATAAATGCACTTATTTGGTCTCAAATCCTTCATGAGATGCTTTGCAAGGTTTTTACATTGGCAAAGTGAGTCAATTGCATGCATTCGAGTAAAAGGTATTGTAGTGTGCTAAACATACAGTTTGTCGGTTTTGCCATTTTTTCCATGACTCATATGATCTTAATTGAGTTTCGAACTCTAAACGAGAAATCTTCATCATCGTATGCTCTGTATGTGAGATTTTTGGTTAGGATTTATGCATATCTTGAAGATGGCTGAAATCATGCTTGTTTAGTAAACTTAATGCTGAAACGAAACCTTATCATATGTGCAAATTTCCATGCTTGTTTGAGTCATCTAGGGATCAAATCTTACGATCATGCCTTCTTAACGATTGAACCACATGTTATGAGGTTTGCATACTTGTTTAGGTCATATCCTTTGAGTATCATCTTGCACATTAAATTTGTCTCACGAAAGTGTTTATCACACTTAGGATTCCCAAGCATACCATTAGGAATCAAGAATCATTTCATAATATCATCTAAATTGTATGACATTTTGTATGCCAACTTAGGATTAGATTACTATCCAAACCTTCCGTCACATCCAATCTTAAGTCCCGTGTGATTTTTTCATGCCGTTTATGCATTTTTTGAGTGATTTTGAGGTTTTCTAATGAATGTGTATGTTTTGTTTTCTTAATTACTGATGCGCACACTTTTAGAGATCTCAATCTTAGAATATCAAAATGACATAGTTTGGACTCGAGCTCTTATAGGAAGACATAAGGCACACTTAGAAGTTTCCAATGCCGATGATTTCATGCCAATCACTTATCATTTAAACCAACTTTCCATTTTTTCAAAACTAGATCAGAATCTGGACAATGGATCAAATTCGAACCCTTGTCCTAACCCTTGTTTGGATAGATCTTTGATATTTTTGTTCCATTTTTTCTATTTGGAATCTGTACTTGACCTCTTAATAAAACTTGCTTTTCATTATGTTGGCTATGTTGTGTGTAAATTTGATAATTTTTAGACATGTTTTGATATGACAAATCCTCGTGACATTAGCTGAATGACATGTTGTTTTGACAAATTTTTGACGTGTTGTTACTTGTTGTTTGATTTTTATAAAATCATGTATAGATTGTTCAAGAAAACTTTCTTCACGAAAGTTGTTCATCATGCATATTAGGGAATTTTGTCTTTGCCAAATTATCATTTGGTATTGCCCAATTTTGCGGTCTTTACACGTTTGTTCTAAAATTTCTTGATATAAACATGATTGTTATTGTTTAGTTATACTTTTTAGATTAGTTTGTGCATGGAATTAGGCTATACCATATTCATGGAAGTTGTTCTAAATGCTTTGATCTTTGTTGTTAAACAATTAGCCTTTTTACATTGCATCTTTCAAAAAAATACTTTCGTATATGTGATGTTTCTCAAAAACAATTTCTAAAAAAAGCTTCTCTCTAAAACTTGATTTTGCTTAAGGAAAAATCATGGTTTTGACCTTATTCAAAATGCCTGTGACTCTTGTAAGTGCATTTATGCAAGCCTCGGGATAGTCATGGCAATTGAATATGTTCCATAGTTTAGATATTTCTTAATTCTAAATATTTTCAAATCTTTTTTAAATCCTGATTTGACACCATGAAAGTCATAGTTTGAATTATATTTAAAATACCTGCGATACTTGTGAGTACATTTATGCGAGCCCTAAGCTAGCCTTGACAATTGAATGCATTTCATAGCTGATACATTATTGTCTTAAAACTTTTCATGAATGATTTTGAAATATGTTTTTGAAATATCACATGTACTCCTCATACATATAATCCCGTCATGAATTAGAAATTGCCTGTGTTTGTGATTGGTGCATATCTTTGATAATAAGTGACTCGCCGACGATTCACTTTCCTACTTGGTTAGTTGAGAAATAAGGTTCAAAAGACCTACATGCATGTATAATTTTTTTTGCAATGCATGTGACTTTTAGATGAATGGTAGGGTCGATGCATGATATCGAAGGAAAACCATGGGATCATATAGATCACTTGATTAGGAGACTTATAAGTGTTATTGGCCATGCGAGAACACAATTGGTCAAAAATTGCTATAAGTTATAAAAAATGGATTAGGTAAGTGTTTTAGTGGGGCCCTTGTATGAAAGACAAAGGCTGATCATGAGGCCCTAAAATTTTACTTTTGTATTGAACTTTCTTTAAATGATTGATCTTGACGTAATGTCGTGTTTTTGATTGTTTTGATGTGTATGTTTGTTTCTTTCCATTGTATGCACCTAATTATAAGTTTTTAGATTAGGTTTGGATGAGGATCCCGAAGATGGAGAAAGCACGAAGACAGTGGAGGTCGATGTCCATTCCGACCATCATCATATACTATTCATTTACTTGACATATGTCTCGGGTTCCATTTGTTTTATAAAGCCCGACGAGTTGCGGGTTTTCTCTCTTCCTCTCATCATTTTCAATTGTGTTTCTCTTTTATATTTTCTAAGATTGCAGGGTAGATTTACTGTTTTTCTTAATTGTTTACTTACTATCTCGTAATTTCAATTCCATTGATTGTTTTCTTTTCTTATTTTCTAGAAATAAAATAGTATGAGAATGGCCAATCACATATGATTGCTTAGTTTAGGACTAACAATCTTGAAAATGTAAGAAAAAATGCACGGACACGTTAAGAAAACACAACATACTATTTATGTATTGAAATGGCATTAATAGAAATATTAGCGTAATCCAAGTACCGAACCTAAAATTTGGTTGCGTAGGAATCGATGAAACACTCTCGACTTTCGATTGGGTTTTTTAGCCGACCCCCAAAATGAGGCTAGTGGCGACTCCTGTCTTATTTTTAGGTTGTTGTAAACAACTAGTCTGTATAATGAACTCAACGCAAGGGGTACGAGTTTCTATAAAACTTACCATGGTTTAGCATGCTTGATGTGGCAGTACCCCAAAGGATGAAGTGATGCCATCCTTTTGGGCGAATGATACTATTGAGAGGGCCACCATGGTAAAGGTACCCTTAAATCCGATATTTACATTCGACCTCCTTTCTCGAGGTGTGTCACCCGTGTGGGTATAGGTTGCGACACTCCGCTATCATGCGGGGTATGAGTTTGGGAGAACTCGCGATCTCATGGAGGGAACTCATGACAGACTTGATCCAGAAGGTGAGGTGATGACGTCTTTTGGAATGTAAGTCATGAGGGAACTCTCGTAATCAAGTACCTCTAAATCCGACCTTTTCCCTACTTTTTTTCTCCTTGTGATAATGAGGGATTCAAGGGCAACGGGATCGGATCACGACAGGCTTTAAATAGAAAATTCACTTTTGATTTCATAACAAAACTACAAAAGAGAAGCCTAAACATCTTACAAGAACACTTAATTTTAGAAATAAATTGTCTGGTAAAAGATAAAGAAAACCAACTTGAGTTTTTAAAAAAAGACTTAGAATTCAAAAGAATAGAAGAAAATCTCATAAAAATAAACATCAAAGATAAAATAGCATTCCTACAAAAACACCTAGAAAAGATATATATTCCACCTTACCTAATGCGTTTTGGGAAAGAAAGAAACATATTGTAGATTTACCTTATGGACAAGACTTTTTTGAAAATAAAATACCTAGAAAAACTCATCCTACACAAAAGAATTAAGAAGTCTTAAAATTTTGTCAAATAGAAATACAAGATCTTTTGAACAAAAAACTCATTAGAAAAAGTCAATCACCATGAAGCTGTTTCGCTTCCTATGTCAATAAAAGTGCTGAATTAAAAAGAGGAGTACCCAGGTTACTCATTAATTATGAACCCTTAAATATAGCCCTTAGATGGATAAGGTATGCGATACCCAACAAAAACGATATGTTAAATAGCGTGTGTAGATAAAAAATAATTTTGAAATTTGATATGAAATCAGGATTTTGGCAAATATAAATTAATGAAAAAGATAAATACAAAACAACATTTATCGTCCTTTTTGGCCAATATGAATAAAATGTTATACCATTCAGTCTCAAAAATGCCCCTTTAGAATTCAAAAGGATTATGAATGAAATTTTTAATCATTATTTTGAGTTTATCATAGTTTATATAGATGATGTTCTAATATTCTCTTCCAATATAAAACAACAATTTAAACATATATCTACTTTCAGTAAAATAATCATGCAAAATGGTTTAGTAGTATTTCCTATCAAAATATCCATTTAGGTACCATAATTCCAATAAAAAGGTCAATCTCATTTATCGATAAGTTCCTGGATGAGATTAAAGACAAAACTCAGTTACAAAAGTTCTTAGGTAAGTCTCAATTATATTCTAGATTTCTTCCCCAATATTAATATACTTTGTAAACCTCTACACCAAAGACTACAAAGAATCCTCCACCGTGGACTTCAGTCATACAAATTTTGTCAAACAAATAAAGACCTGTGTTAAAAAAATACCATGCTTGCATCTAGCTAATCCATTGACTTTCAAAATAGTTGAAACATATGCTTAGAAATTGGATATGGCGTTATTCTTAAACAAGTCAAAAATAGTAAAGAACCAGTTGTCCAGTTTATTTCAAAACATTGGAACTCAATATAGCAAAATTACTCAACAATCAAAAAGGAAATACTTGCTATTGTTCTATCCATATCAAAATTCCAAGAATATTTATTAAACCAAAAATTTCTCTTGAGAATTGATTGCAAATCAGTCAAAGATGTTTTACAATAGGATGTCTTGAATATTGCATCAAAATATATTTTTGTCAGGTGGCAAGCCATAATTTCAGTTTTCAATTTTGATATTGAATTTATAAGTAGTTCTTCAAGTTCATTACCAAATTTTCTCACAAGAATTTTTATAGGAAATACAATCATGCCACCCAAAATCCAAAAAGGACAAAGATAAAAAGCAAAGCCATTGCCGAAACCTCCAATACACCACTCAAGCCAAAAGGCTTAACATCAATCAAGTCATGGTTCAAAATGATAGAAAACCAACAAAATCTAGACAAATACCATTTCCAACCAATACCAAATACATCTCATAAAGAAGAACCCACACAAGCTCTAGCCCAACTAGCTGTCATACTCCCTAAGAAGAGACTAGAACTACTTGCTTAGTCTTTACAAAAAATAGTAAAGAAAGAGCCATCTAATGCCATTGAGGTAAGAAATAATCCTTCCCCACTTACAGCTCAAAGGCAAACAAAATACAAAAGAATTTCGAATGAGATGGTTATTATGTCACATGTAATCCCTCATTCTTAAAAATCAAAATTCTTTTCAAGAGCTTTATTCCGAAAAATATTAACTGTGAATGATGGATTTTTTTGACAAAAATCTAATCAAATTTGCCAAAAATATATTTCCAGAAAATTGATTTTCAAACCACACAATACAAATAAAACTCTTGCTTTCTATGAACAAATTTGAGTGGAAATGGAATTAGCAAGATTCACTCATTTTACTGATTAAACTGATACAAACAATATTATGTACTCTATTATTTCCATCTGCAAAATCATACACCCCACTCAATGGGGAGCCTCACCCCATACACCCAGAAAATTCCAAGCCACAATAACCCAAAAATTACCTTATACCACCTCATACACCTACTGGGACTATCAACAGGCCTGGTGAAATGTCTTCTTCAAATAATATACATGGTTAGTCTTCTTCAAAGACCATTTCCCAAGAGAGAATCTACCCAACTGGTTCGATTCTTGGTGGGATCTCTTTGGTTATCTGGAAGAAACATTACACCCCATAGTTAAGCAAAGATACGAAATATTTTGTGAAACATGAATCATGATTCGAGTGCCTTATGCACTTCTTTATAATATTCAGAATCTTGTGGATAATAGCATGGGAATTTGACTATAGTACATCTCCCATGAAACTTGGTATACCAATACTAGTCCAAAAATACAAAACAAAATGGTGGGATGGATTCAAATACTATGAACAAGGATCCGAGTTTGTGGTTAGGAGTTGACTAAAAAGCCAAAATACCTAAATAACCACAACACCATCCAATGCAACATTTTTGTAGGAGAAATCCATTACAAGCGCAACTCTCGCTGCAGTCTAGAATGGAGAAGAATATTTCAATATCCTTAGACAAATACTCTCAGAGGTGGAAGAATCACAATGTAGATATTCCAAATCACAGGATAGCCAAGAAGGAGCCTTACAAACACATCATAGTGGAAACTCCAATGATGATGATTGTTACGTGATTAATCTTGTCGAAAGCTAGGACAAGATAACCTATCTAGCCCAAAGATGGGACATCACAAGCCAACAATTATAGCGGCAGAAAAGCAATACACTGTAGCATTTTCACTGTACATATACTATAGCACTTTCATTGTAGACATACATGTAGCATTTTCACTGTAGCACCTTCTATAAATACATGTTCCTGGTATAGGAATGGGGGGAATTTTTCAGATCTCACTTCTTCCTCTTCTACTCCTTCTCTAATCCCTCATCTCCCTTCAAGCTTCAAGCTTTCTCACCTTATACCCCTAGTCACAAAATAAGTTTGTTTTCTTTTCAAAATAAATTTAGTTTAGTCAAGGTTACCAACTTACATGATAGTTAGTTAACTTCTTTCTATAACACATTGTCAATACTTCCTAGAGTGCAGATTACCACCCTAATGGATGACTTGATATTTCAGTTCTTGCACTCTCAATACAAGCAATTTATTTATTTTTTATGTAATTTACAGCTCATGTAAATAAAAGCTTATACCACCCATATGGTTGGTTTTTGGTTCTGCCTACTCTTACTTTTTATCCTATACATTGCTTTCGCTCTTCATATTATTTTTGATGTTCGAGATTTTATTTAGCTTAGTCTTCATTTATACATCATTCTTTTACTTAGTCTATTTCTTGGCTATAATAACTTTAACTTTTGAGTTATTATACCACGTTATACAAACTTTCAATGAATTAGCAGACTTTTTGGATAATATCATAGACATAGAACCCTTAGAGTTCTTCCTTATAATAAAGAGGTCAAACAAACATAGACGTTTAGATTAAGCTTAATGTTAGTTTTTCTCATACTGTTAGATTTGCCAGTCCTTTATACTCCTCATTCTCTCATATAGTACTCCGATCCTACCCCTTTTGTGTGTGTGTGTGTGTGTGTGTGTGTGTGTGTGTGTGTGTGTGTGTGATAGTTTAAGGTGTCATGGAGTAGTAGGATTTTAGGAAACTTGATTTGAGTTTATTGTTTGTCCGAAACAAAATTTGTAAATTCTTGCACATGATGAATAACACACGTCTAGCAAATTCGGGGCTGTCTTTCATCGATTTTCGGCTTGATTTTGGATAGGTCAAGTTGAGGTCCTTGTAGTATGTTGAAAGATCTTTCTATTGATTGTAATAATATTTGAAACGGGGTTCGGTAGAAAGAGTTATGGCGTGACCAAGTTTTGTGCTTAAACTCCACGTTACAAACGGCTTGAATAATCGCTTTGGATAGATAATTTATTAGTGCACAGTTGTTGTTTTATCGATGAATAAACAAAATTTAGTCGAGTCATAAGTTATAGTAGCATATTACTTGATTTTGATATCATTTTTAATTGATTAATAGGAATGCAAGTGCGTTGGTTTGAGTAACTACCGTAGGCTAATTTTCAGCTTTTCAAAGTGAGTGATGCTATCTCTTCGAGAATTTGTAAACTTATGTCTTCAAAATGGTAAAAATTTGATATGTTATGAGATATGAATAAGCATGTTTGTTGCATAAAATTTAGACTGGGCTTTGCTATATTTTGGTATCGGTGAATAATGTAAGAACTGATTGGTGGAAAAATATACTGTTTTTAAGGAATGAAGTTGAGAAATATTATATATTTTGGGTTCGCAAAACATTTTTACAAAAAGCTCTTGATTTTGAGATGGTTTATGGAATGTTATAGAGATATTAATTTGTGAAATGCTTTATGACATCCATTTGATTTAATTCGGTTTGTAAAACTGGTTTATGAGACAAGTCTTGAAATGATTTGAGGATATTTATGAAAAGTATTTCTGGCCGATGAGTTGAGTTGCAAAAGCTTTTGGTGATATGTGAAATGATTTATGGATTTGGCTTTATGGACAAAGGATGGTGTTGTTGTGGATTGGTATTGATATTTAATATTGCCTAAGTCCAATGGGGGATTTATGGGTATGCATACTAGTTTAGGATATCCTTGTGGACTAAGCCCCCATCTAATAATAGGTAGAGGCTTTGCCATTAAGGAATCTTGGTCGCTTTGTCACGGGCGTTATATGTGATCATGGCTAAATATTTGAGCATGAGTTTGGTTAATGGAGTGGGCCATTAACATGTGATATGAGTTTGGTCAATTGAGTGGACAATTGACATGTGATTTGAGATTAGTTAATGGAATGAACCATCGACGTTGTGACATCCTAAAATTCGACCCCATCTAGATAATATGAAATAGGTATTTCGTCGACGCGCCTATGGTCATTTTACTCTAAACTGGCCCTTCACAAGTTAACTAATTTATTAGGTGATGCCGTTAAGGAATATAAACGCGGTAGACTAGAGAATTCAATCAGAAATCGATTGCTTGACCGTAATATTTGGTAAGGGTCAATACGATGCCATTATAATCGAATTGTGATTGAATATAGGTTGATTAGACGGAATCATGTAATTGAATTGCGGGTGATATTGCATGATTGCGAAATTCGTGTCAAAGGACACTAGCCTAATTTGCTATCAATTTTATACTCGGGACATGTAATTGAAATCTTGAGATTTTTATGACAATTGAGAGTCATCTACAAGTCGGAGATGCACGAACGTGGATTGAAAATTATCGACCATGGGTCAAATGAGCTAAAATCCCTAAAGGCTACTCGATAGGTTAGGTTGTACTAAAATCTCGTTCGGTCGATTTTAACCATGAAATTGAATTCGGTTTTGGAAATCAGACGTTCGAGCATGTCACGATTTATTTTTAGGACGTCATCTTGTCTTTTGGAAAGTTTTCATCGAGCTCGGAATTTTGCCGAAAAATTGGTTTTCGACAAAAAGAAATTTAGTGAAATTCGGATGGGCTGTTTAAGACTTTATTTGGCTGCCCAAAATACTTGTTTGTGAGGAATTAAAGGGAAAATGACCATTGGAGGAAGCCTTGACTAAATGGCTGAAGAACTTTGAGGCTTTGGCACTTGAGTGGCTTGATATTTCCCTTACACTCCCATTGGCTACCAAATTGACTTCCATTTCCTCCTATTTTCCCTTCTTCAGCCGGCCACCTTCATCTCCCCCCCTCACGCATGCATTTCCCCCATCAATCAGCAGATAGAAGTTCATTATTTCCCCTCCATTTGCAGTTGTTGCCTCCCCTTAGCCAACCCTTCACCGAGCCGTCCACCCCCACCGCCCATTCCAACCGCCAGCACCACCAGTCCAGTTGCTAGCCTCGCTGAGATGATCGTCTGCCTCAACCGTCGCTACCATTGACCGCCCGCTTCCTCATGGCCAGCGCCGCACCAGCTCACCCTGAGCCTAGCCGCTTGTCCACCCAACATTCGCCAGCCCTTGGCCCATTTGTTCGCCCAGCCCTCACCATCCTCACCTCAGCCGCTTTTTCTAGCCGTTGTCCCCGTGCCGTCCAGCCACCAGCACCTACAGCCAGCTTAGCCCACAAAACTAGATCTCAGCCTTTGGTTGAGACTTGTTGGGCTATTTTCCACATTCGTTGGACCTTCGTTGGAGACACGGTTGCCTCAGGTCCTCACCTCTGTCGCCGTGAACCCGCCGCCATCCTAATCAGATGAGTTAACTCCCTAATCCCAGATTAGGTTGTTAATTACACTTAGGGGGTTATATTAGGGTTAATTAGGATTAGTGGTTAATCCTAATTAGTGTAACTAGAATGGTTAGGTAGTTAGTTTGGTTAATGTAATTAGTTTAGTTAGATTAGCTAGTTTAGTTAGGCTAGCCTACCCTAGGTGAGATTAGTTAACTTGGGTTAGTTAGTTAACCATGGTTAGTTTATTTATTCATTGTTAGGTTAATTAAATTATATTAATTTAATTAATCACAATTTATTTAATTAATTTTAATTAGCGTAAATTGTGACGGATTAGCTGTTTTTCAAAATTTTATGCTTGTTCTTATGGTTGAATTTATACGTGAAATTGATTGCTTATATGTGCAATTGAGTGCTTGATGGTCGTTATGGATTATTATTGTAAAATTCGATTTTATGGTATTTAAATAAAAAAATACCAAGTGTCGGTTTTTGACACCAAAATATTTTTATGTACTATATAAAATTGTGGAATTTTGAAATGGGAGAGTATTATGTTTAAAGGTTCGATTTAAATATATGACCACACACAATTATTTTTACCGGGAATTTTTAATACGAAGAAAATGTACAAAGTTTATTATTTAAATACAAGGTATTTGGATGCAGAGCACGGTGTTCTTAGCCAAGTGTGGATGTGCATGTGGTCACTATCAGAACCCGTCACCCGATGAGAGTCGGTGAGGCAATGCCTGATTAAGTTCGGATGCTCATGTCAACGGATGTCGGTCGCGGTGGAGGCCGGGTTGATGCTCTTTTATGGAATGTCGTCTAGGCGTAGACGTTGCCGTGCCTAATAGAGCAGGATGATGCTCAGTTATGTCGGATGACCGCCGACTGTTAAATTGGCCATGGCCGATAGGTCGTAATAACTGGAACACGCCTGAATGGTTGTGGTAGTTGTGCCTGATTATGTGGCAAAATTGTGTGGTACTGAATGAGACATGTCATAATGGTTTTACCTTATAATCGGGACCTTTGTGATTGTTTGCAAGATGAAATGATATGTTCCAATTATTAAATTACTCTTGTTGCAATTATAAATGCTTATGTGACGAGCTAATGTGCAAGGATGCGCCAAGGCGAAGTAAGTTCTATATGGTGCACGTTTAGGACCGCCTTCGAGGAGAATTTGGGTCCTAATCGAGGTTTAAGGTTTTGATTCACTGAGATTTTATCTCACCCTGTTGTGGTTAGCCCTTTTTCAGGTCCTTAGTATGGAGTGGTGTCCTGTTCATTTTGGGGTCCTAAAGGAAATAGACTATGAGTCTACCTTTTTCCCTGTCCCTGAGACCACTAGACCCATGAGTTAGTTGTGACCACCATTTGGGTCGATGAGGGCATTCGTCACTAGATACCTCATCATTTCAAAGCGTGGTTCATTAACGGGCGTAACGGAGCTCGGGAGGGTCTTTTGCAGGGTTTGACATGCCTTTTGTCGAAACCGAGGATGGGGAGGTAGCTCACCCCATGGACATCGACATCCCAGATGGTGTCGTGGAGGACCCAGTGCTGGTGTCGAAGGGATCCGGAGTGTAGGATGTCTGGTAGTTTCTTTTTGAGATAGACCTGTAAATATGAACCTGTAGGTTTAACTTGGCGTGTATATGAATAATAGTTTGTGAAAATAATTGGCTTGTCTTTCTACTATCCCTCTGTTTGATGATTGTCCGGGTGTTTGTTTAATTCGCTTCCATATGTGCTTAATTGAAAGATAAAAAGAAAGGGTCAGCGACGCGTCATGGGATGTCGCATTTTAATTGACCACCGAGGGATGTACGTGTGCCCAGGGTTTAGGGCGTGACAAATGTGTAGTTAAATGAGATTAAATAGAGGAATGTTCCATTAATAGTTGATTTGTTATTATGAACTAGTATTATTATTGATTTATACGTAAAAAGGTTTGTTGGAAAAATATTATCTACTTTTGATATTTTACGTATATAATACTCTAGCTTTAGAATTGATGAATGGTGATATTGTGTTTCTAAAGGTGCATAATGAATGTTTGATCCGCTTAGAAGATATGTACTATTCACTGAGCTGTAATTGCTTACCTCTCTATTTTCTAATATTTTTTCGGTTTTGTAGCTAGCGTGGAGTAGTATGAGATCAATATTAATGAAGGGACTTTTGGGAGTTGGATTTTAGTGGTTAAATGTTGCGTTTTTCGGGTGAAAGGATGGCCATGTCATTCCTCATTCTTGGTGTTTTTTGGGGTGTGACACAGGTCGAAGTGAGGCTCGGGTTGAGTATGTAGTCAGTGTTAATGCAATAGAGTCTGTGAGCAATGACCCAAGATAGGAGGCATTGGCAATAAAGCGACCTGGAGATGCGATAGAGGTGGAAGCAAGAGTTTTGGGTATGGTTGACTCCATCAAAGCTCGTCTTTGCTCTCTCTCGACTCTCTCTGTACACCTCTTAGTTTAAGCAGCCACCAAATGGAAGCGAGGAGATAAGAATGGGTAGAAATTGACGGCGTCAATAGATTGACCTATTTAAAAATATTAATCATAAAAAAATGCAAAATGATATAAATGATGATTATCTCGTTATTGGAAATATCCAATATATGGTATTTTTTTTTTATGGAATATGTTAGAAAATATTTAATAAGTCGATTGTTCATGTCAACGAGATACGTTCTCACATACCATGGAATGTTAAGGCTCGGTATAAAAGGGTCACATCGAGATCACCATCAAGTCATCTTCTAGAAGAACCTTTGGCCTGACCTGCTTGTACACTTACGAGTGAATTGAAAAGTTGTGGCTCCAACTCAAAATTTCGTAACCGATATGAGACTTGACATCTACTTATTGCCTATTTCTGTGTTTCTGTGACGTCTTGAAATTCAAGCCATTTGAAGGATGAATGAACGTGAATTTCATCAAGGCATTGTCAGTTGATCTCACTTGGAACTGATCACTCCAAAGATACTGACCTTGAGGGAAAAGACTAACGAGGACAAAACTCGTGTAACTAAAGAACTTGACCCGGAAAAATGACTTGACCGTGAGACTTGCATGAGGACGATCTTGTAGATAGGTAGGCCGACTTTCAGGGAACGACTAGAAGTTGATTCACAGATAGAACATAATGGGATGACGGGTGATTCCATTTATTGTTATCGAGCCCGCGAACGACCCTATGCTGATTCTCGGAAATCGTGTACTTTGAAATAAGAATCTATCTTCCGCAATTTCATGTAATCAAGGACGTCCATGTGTCGAGATGTCTTGAACGTGGTTTGGCACGAGTCGGTTACGCGTGAATCCTCGAAGCCGCTTGTCAGTTTGAGTTGTACCAAAATGGCATCTAGGCGAAATTGACTCAACATGAGAATCTAAGAATGGATGTTGAATTTTCAAGAACGTTTGGGACGGACTTTTGGAAGATGATTCTTTGACAATTGACAGTGTCAGTTAAGCTGAGTTTTGGGAAAAAGGGTTTACAGACCGAGGAAGCGAGCCTATAAGGACATGGGCCGAGCAAGGACAGTGTGGGCCTCGTGCCCAAGGTGGGACAGCCACCATGGAAGGCCCGAGGCAAGCAAGTGAGCCCATTGGGCCCAACTAACCTATTTACCTTCCAAGTCCATAGTCCAATCTTTAGCCTTTTCAAGCCCAACCAATTCCCAAGCCCGTTCCTATTCATTTCCAAGCCCATTTCTTAGGCCCACCCATCATTTTAAGCCCATGGACAGAATGGAAATTGTGCATGGTGAAATGACCAATTTGCCCCTAGTTGTAGGGAGAAAAAGGCTAAAGAAAAGAGAGAATATGAGGTCATCTTGCATGGGGACTTGAAGTAAGCATTGAAGGGGCTTAATAAGGAGTGTAACAGCTCTCCCATCACTCTCTCTCTCCCCTCCTTCCTCCCCATTTTGACTGGATCTCTCTCCCTTGTTTTCTCTTCTTCATGTTCTGCTCCAACTGACCTTTTTGTGAAAACCTGAGTTGTTTCTTGCCTTCTTGTGAGAATCAGCCTTTGTGCCACCCACCATTGTGCTCAGAAGGTCCAAACCAGTTAGGAGAGCTCAGCCGCTCACCGAACAGAGTCACCGGCCGACCTACCGACCAACCGGAAGAAACCGTTCATCAATCCGTTGGTCCACCTAACAGCCTGCACTACTTCGCCTGTTTCGCTCGTTTTCGCCATTTTTCTTCCATTTTGACCCTTCCTTCACTCATCCTAGCCACCAGTAACTCCCCCTTGACCCTTAGGTGCTGTCGGTCACCGGCCAACCATTTGCCAGAGCTCCGGCTAGCCCGTTCAACCTCTTTCCCTCCTTCGGCAGTCAGTTTTTGAGAGTTGCAAAGAGAAGTAGAGGTTGTGGCTGTTGTTCTAGCCTCGAGACTACCTTGGATCGTCGTGGTTGAGGTCCTCGTGCATTGCCTTTGTCGTCGCCGTCGCGTCCGTGTCTCCGGCTCGCTTAATGGGTGAGTTTAGCCCCTAATCCTTCGTTTAATGCCTAAACTTGCTTAAGGTTGGTTTAGTTAGGATTAATTCTAGTTTAAGGGGTTTAATTAAGTTATATTAACCTTAAGATAGGTGGTTAGAAAGATGGGTAAGATTAGTTTAGGCTAATCTTGCTTTTTGTTAATTAATTGTGGTTTGTGTTTAATTAAGCTTGTTTTGCCTTAATTAAGTGATTGTTTGTCTTAATTAATGTTTTGTTTAATTTCTGAATTAATTTATTAAATATTGAATTATGGAATTTCACTGTTCACGAATTACTGTTCACACGCACTGTTCACGAGGTATTGTTCATGCGCACTGTTCACCTGAGAGTGAAGAGTTGTCTAATTTCATGTGCTTTGATCCTATGATGTAAATAGAATATGTTGTTGCATGGACATCCGTCTGAATCGTATGGTTTTCACAAAAAACAGGAAAATGGTTTGTCTGAGGGACACTGAAATGGATCACTTTTATGAGAAAATGATTTGATGTTTTATTTGCAAGCATGTGTGCATTGGCTAATGCAAAGACAATAAGTGGGTTGTGGTGGTATGCTTGCATGATCACTAAATTGAACCTGTCGCCTCAACAGGAGTTCGAAGGGGTGATAGTGCAATACCCGCCGTCCCAACAGAAGTTGGGGGGGGTGATAGTGAAACACTCGTCGCCTCGGCAGGAGTTTGGGGGGTGATAGTTGAAATACCCGCCGCCCCGACAGGAGTTCGGGGGGTGATAATGCAATACCCGCCGCCTTGGCAGAAGTTCGAGGGGTGATAGTTGAAATACCCGCCACCCTAGTAGGAGTCCGGGGGGTGATAGTGGTCCGCCAACCACGTGTGGATGCAAGTGCGTATGAGAAGCATTGCATCATTGGTTCCGATTATGCATGAGATGATCACGTTGTTTATGGCACGTACGCTTGATTTGATAACGTGTAGGGTGTGGCAATGGCCAGGTGAGATCGCTTGTGATGTGACTTGTATGTGATTGATGCATTGCATCATCTAACGGCCATGTGCATTGCGTGTATTGTGCTGAGATATAACGTGCATGGTATGGCATACCGAGTAAGGTTGCATGCGAACCAACTATTTAAATGTTGGTTGACCCTGGCTGTTATCTCTTGTTGGTTGCTAGTTGTTGGCTGTAACGACCCGGGCCCCACTATATAATATTATCCGCTTTGGACACTGAGTCCTCATGGCTTTAAAACGCGTTATATAGATTAAAGCGACCCAAGCCTTTATAAACTAGCCCAGGACTCCCCCCTAAGTGATGTGGGATGGGAGACATGCCCTTTAGCCTCACCCGCGTACTGCCAAGGCAATCTCAGTCCATCCCTCTGTACTGCCCCGGGTCTAGGTTGTCACATTCTCCCCCCTTAAGGCATAGCCTCCTCGCTGTGGCCCCACATGAGGTCGGGAGTCGGCTCTGATACCATTTGTAACGACTTGGGCCCCACTGTATAATATTGTCTGCTTTGGATACTGAGTCCTCACAGCTTTAAAACGCATTATATAGATTAAAGGGACCCAAGCCTTTATAAACTAGCCCAAGACTCCCCCCTAAGCGATGTGGGATGGGAGACATGCCCTTTGGCCTCACATGCGTACTGCCAAGGCGATCTCAGTTCATCCCTTCGTACTGCCCCGGGTCTGGGTCGTCACATTGGTTGTGGTTGTTTGTTTGTGGGGTGGTTCTGGAGAGATACCTCGAGTTGAGTTGGTGTTCTAACCGAAGATTAGGGGGAGAACTCACTAAGATTTTATCTCACTGGTTATTGTATAAGCATTTTCAAGCCCTTAGAATGGCGCACCCGCAGGTGCAGTGGAGAATCGTGCCCCCGCTACACTAGTGATCAACCCGATGGAGCCTGAGTTCGATGGGTCTGAGTAATAGGGGTGTCGAACCTGAGGGTTCGTTTTTGTATGATTGGTTTAGCTGAGCCTAGTTTCTTTTTGGTCTAGCTTAGATGATGGATCGGCCCCTCTAGTGGGCTTGTAATTTTGGAAACGATCCTCTGTAGGTTAATCCCATGAAAATGTATAAGTGAGTAGTCGCTTTTGTTCTTGCTGTTCATCCATCTATTCCCGTTTGATTGTTTGATTGTCTGTTGGATTGGGAATGGTTCGTCTTCCGCTTGCGCATAATGAAAGATTAAAATGAATGGTCGTCAATGAGTCCTGGGACGTCGCTTTCTATCAACCGTGTGGTAGGGGTTGTTGTGTGCTCGGGGTTCGGGGCGTGACAATTTCCACCTTTTGAATGATAAAAGAATTTACTATCACACATTCAAGTTTCCTAAAGTCTACATAAATCATCTAATATTCTAATTTGAATGTCAAGATGATGGTAATTTGAATTTTATGTATAGTTACCAAAATTTTCACCTTTGCTACAATACATTAAAATGGTGCTCACCGAAAGTAAATATGAGGAGAGCAGTTTCCAAATTTACAATTTGCTTGATAACTCGATTAATTCTTGAAATTTAAAATATTTAGCACTCAAAATAATATCAAACAAATTCGATAATCATGACTAGTTTAAGTTTAAAAGGTTTAATTAAGTTAGAAAATCACTAATTTGCTAGGTAATGAAAGGCCACTTAGTTTTTTTAATTCATTTGGTAGAAAAACATATTTGTTGACACTCGGATTCTTGCTAAATATTTTGCAAAAACTCATTAAAAGTTCTCCAGATTAGTTACCAAACTATTATTATTTGGCATTCAATATTCACTTATTATTAAAAATATCTTATTTTCATTTTTGAACATTAATAAAATTGAAAATTAACTGCTGAAATTTTGAGGGCATTAATGGCATTGATCTCAACTCAATCATAAAAAAGTTTCAAATCCTCGGGTCATGACGACTTTGAATGAGCTTGGCTTTCGCGAAAAATATTCCATATTCAAGAAAAAACAATTCCGTAAATATTTGGTATGTCTTCGTCTATAAGAGGTATGGATATAAATGGAGAGCCCCCATTCATAAAGGCTACGTTTGGTAGCCATAATAAAAATAGGACACGATAAATTTTATCATATCCTATGTTTGATTCTCAAGATAAGATAAAATCGAATATGATGAGATATTATGTGGATAAAAATATTACATGCGGATGGGTTAACGGTAGATAAGATTTCTTATATCGGTATAAAAGCTATTTTTGTTGAATAAAAAAATTCTTAATTAATAAAAAATGAATATAAATAATATTTGAATTCTAATACAATAATAAAATTCAAAATGACAAAATAATCACAACAATTTTTGTTTTTATTTATTCCTATTTTCAATTATATGTTGAATTTCGTTCTACTCTACAATATATATTATGTGCACGCGCGTGCGCGTACAGTATCAATGTTTATTACATATTTTAGGCATATTGGTATAGCTTATTTAATAAATTTTTATTAAGGAATAAAAGCAAATAAAGATGCAGTACATGAACCCAGATTTAGATGAACAAACTCAAACTTGAAAAGGATCTTTCTAATTCTCGAAGAATGAGAGGTAATGAGAATTTTGAAAAACAACAAAAATACCCTCTTTGTCTCCTTTTGGTGCATGTTAAAGCTTCATGATTCTTTTGTAATTCTTAAGTTCACTGCGAAGCTTCACCAAAGTAGCGAGAGAGGAGAAACTCCTTCTTCGTAACTCTCTAGTTCATGTCAAAAGTTTATGAAGCAACAAAAGAGTCAAAATTCCTTCTCCTGTGTAGCTTTATGGTTCACGTTTGAAGTTTAACAAAAGTGGCAAGAGCATTGAAGCACTATAATTCTAGGAGTTGCAAAGGTGAATGATCATGTTTTCCCTCTCTTACTAAATTTGGCATTTGATGGCTAATCTACCACTTTTATGTTGCTTTAGCCTATTTACATACTTTGTCATAATCAAACCTGTGGCTTTGGAATACTTAAATTAACTCCTTTGCTATTTGAAATTTAGATTGTATAATAAACATAAACTAATAAATCAAAACTCATGAACTTAACAAATTTAAGATTTTCCATTCATAATTTGGAATAACAAGGTAAATTAAATCTATTTCAAATTTCCCTTGGATAAATGTAATTGAATCCTTGTCAAACAAGAAACTAATAAATCAAAACTCATGAACTAATTTCTAATTCAATTTCTTTTCTAAAAGTATGTCAGGTTCAAATTAACTGGATTTTGGAAAAGAATATTTTCATTTTTCATTTCATTTATTTATAAACAAATTTGCTACAAATGATATACGCTATATTTAAGATAAGTGCATTCTAAAAGAAGTAAACAAAACTAAACAAAATATAATATTTTGCAATTTTTATTATTTATATGTAATGTCTAAATCTAGTGCATATTAAGTGGAATTTATTTAAGTGATAAAATAAGTTATGTTCATATTGTTTCAATTTAATTTTGAGTTAAATGGATAATTGATGCTTTTGTTCGCATAGTTAACGAGAACTATACTTCAAATTATGAGAACTATTCATTTATATAAGATATTTTTTTCCTTTTGCATTAATCTCGGAATAAATGGCTTAATTATATTAAAGGTGTTTTATCATTATTTTTTTCAAATATAAAATCAATGACACAAGTCAAAAGATGATATATATTTGTGAAGGACAATCAAAATGTATTTCAAAGATATTCTTATTTTTTATTTTATTGGACGAATACACTTAAGAATAATATACTTTCTTTTTATCCATTCTTAAGTATAAATTTAAATATATCAAATGATATACGCTTGAAGATGACAAATTACAAAACTAATGTTAATTGGGCGATTATGCCATATGACTTGTCGCTTGACAATCATGGAGGTAAAATTTGCCAAGTGGCAAACACAAAAGCGAATGTTCTCTGAGTTCTGGTTTTATCTATAGATAAAGATGAACAAATATTAATATATGTAATCACATATTCCTTTCATAGGCTTTTATAAAATTTAAACATTATTTAACTTTTAGAGGAAAGTTATTTACTTTTTTTTTTTTTTTGTTTTGTTTTAAAAGGCAAAACAAAACAAGCCAAGTTTGCAAGAGAGCAAGACAAAAGTCCATATTACTAGATTTCTGGAAGTACTTATATTAGGAGCTATGTTGTAGTGATTTTTACATTAATACATTTTCTAGGTGCAACTCTCAAGTATGTAACAAAACGAAGTATAGATTTATTTCAGACAGCTGAAGAGTAGTGATTTTGCTTGAGACCACACAGCCAATTGTGATCTGCCTTGGATCGCTAAGTCATGAGTCTCCATTACTTGTGGTTTTGTTGTTACCAGATTCAAATCGTCATTAAATGGTAAAATTCCATATCCAATTCCAAACAAAGCAATGACCATAAAGACCACATGACTCCAAATGAAGTTCAGATTTGGCATCAACTAGGCAATGACAATGAACTAAAGAAGTTTCTTCTTGATTCCCAGAAGTTTTCTCAATGCATCGCCAATGTCCATTCGTTCCCTTGGAGAATTAGAAGAGCAAGTGACTCCTATTTCAATAATTGAAACCAAACACTCCAAAGTACTAAACCAGCTTTTGTTCTTGCCCTCTGGAGCAACCGTTTGTCTCTTCTCCAACTCCTCAATTTCTTGAAGAAGAATGGGATCAATTGCCTTCTCTACTCGATTTGTCAGAGTTGCCTTGACGAAGTAATGAAGGTCCAGTCCATTTTCAAACATGTCATTAGTCGGCCTCTTGCCTGTGAACATCTCTAAAATGAGGACTCCGAAACTGTACACATCTCCTTTTGTGGATACTGCACTTCCCGCTCCATACTCTACAACAATCAATAGCGCATAATGATTGCAAGGTGAAAAATTGAGATTGAGATATAGGTGATGTTTCATGTCTTTAACTTTTTGTCTAAGGATTGATCTACAATTTCGTGTTCAATATAGAAAATAAATTAAAAAAATTACCTGGAGCTACATAGCCAAAAGATCCTTTTAATCCAATAGAGCATGATTGATCTGCTAGTAACTTATGCTTTGCTTCTTGAAGGAACATGGCAAGCCCAAAATCCCCTACATGTCCATTCTTTTCATCATCAAGAAGGACATTGCTTGGCTTTATATCACAATGAACCATTGGTGATTCACAGTGATGATGGAGATAATCTAGTGCACAAGCAACATCAATGGTAATATTCACTCTCTCAAGTAGACTCAACTTGCTTCTCTCTACATATTGCGATGCACTTGGGTGCAACCATTCATCCAAGCTCCCATTCAACATGAATTCATAGACTAGTGCCTTGAAATCATTTCCATTAGAGTCAAACCCAGAACATGCTGTGAGCACCTTCACAAGATTACGATGTCGGATTCTTCTCCAGGCCTCGCACTCGGCTATAAAGCTCTTGCAAGCTCCTCGATGTGTAAGGTCGAGAATCTTAATGGCCACAATCGACTGAGTCTGATCAAGAAACCCTTTATACACGGACCCAAAACTACCCACCGCAAGTAGATTGGTGGAGGAGAACCCACTGTCGCTTTCAATAGACTGTGATAAGAAACATGCAAAAGCCCATCTTCAAAAGAACTTGAAGCTAATGCATTCTTATTATGTCTAAACCAGAAGAAGTACAACAAAGAGACTATGCAGGCTATTCCCACAAGAGCAGAGACGGTGCATATCAAGATTTCTATAGTTCCTCTTATTCTCATCCGTCTAGACTCTTCGCAGTTGCATTTCGGTAGTTGAAAATTTGGTAGACCCCCACAAAGCTTCTTGTTTCCAACAATGGAAGCTGAAATGGCACTTCTGAAAACTCCTCTTGTGGGCAGTGCACCCTCGAAATCGTTGTAAGATAGGCTCAAATTCATCAGATTTAGCGATCCTAGAAATTTTGGGATTTGGCCCGACAATCGGTTGTTGGAAACATTCAAAACCTGAAGGCCTTTCAAGGAACTCATAGTCAATGGTAGGCGCCCTTTAAAGAAATTATCTTGCACATATAGGCTTTCCATGCTTATACAACTGCCGATAGTGCTTGGAATTTGTTGAGATAATCTATTCCTGTCAAGACGTAGTTCACCAAGACTTTTCAAGTTTCCAATTTCTCTTGGAAGGGAGCCAGTAAGACTATTTCGAGACAAGTCAAGATAAATTGACAAAGATGAGAGGCTCACAATTTCTGGGGGTATGTTACCGCTGAGGTTGTTGGTCGAAAGGTCCAAGAGAAGTAGGTTTTGGCAATTTCCTAGAGATGATGGTATGGGGCCTCGGAGATTATTTCTACGCAAGTCCAATTCGATTAACATCCTTAAATTGCCAATAGATTCTGGTATTGGCCCTGAAAAATTATTTTTGGAGAAACTCATAATCTTCATTTTGCTCAAATTTCCAATCTCGAAGGAATATTTCCCCAAATGTTGTTGCCTACATTGCCAACCTCTCCAAATTGATGAGATTTCCGATCCCAGAAGGTAGGTTTCCAGAAATATGATTGTGACTTAATACAAAGTCGGAAAGGGTGATAGAGAGGTTACCGATACAATTTGGTATTGGTCCTCCAAAAGCAGTCCAACCTAAATCCAATATTTTCAAGTTTGTGGAATTGGTTAAAGAGCAGAGGAAGTCAAAATCATCAAGTTGCCCACTTCCTAAGTTGTTTCCGCCAATACCAAACCAATAGAGTTCTCTCATCTTTGAAAAAGAAGGAACTTTCCCAATAAAGTTGTTGTAAATGATATTAAAAAAACGGAGATTAGAGGAGTTAGATATTGACTCAGGAATGGGTCCGACAAGGTGATTGTCACACAAAACAATTATCTTGAGATTTGGAAGAGTGAAGCCTAAGTCGCTCGGTAAGCCCCCCTCTAATTGGTTTGTAGTCAGAGAAAGGAACGTCACACTGGATATATTGAAAATTGAGATAGGAATCGTACCGGTAAGATAATTTACACCGAGAGTGAGGATATTTAGATGTCTCAGCCGACCGAGAGTCTTCGGGATCATACCACTGAGGTTATTTGACAGTGTTGTGAAGAATTGAAGAGAGGATAAGTTTCCAAACGATGGCGGAATGTTTCCTGTCAAGTCGTTGAATTGAAATGAGAGTTGTTGGAGCTCGGACAAGGAGCCAAGTTCCGTAGGCAAATTTCCTTTGAGCGCATTGAAGCCTAAGTCAAGAACGAGCAAATTAGAGCAATGGGAGAGATTCGAAGGGACTTGTCCGCTGAACGAGTTGTTACTAAGGAACAATTTTTGCAACCGAAACAAGCGGCCGAATTGTGAGGGAATTTCGGAGTGGAAACTGTTGTTTTGCAGATTGAGTTTTCTCAGAAAGCTCAAGTTACCAATATGGGGCGGCACAACCCCGGCCAGGTTCTTGGAGCTGAGGTCCAATACGGTGACTCTACGATGTCTACGACCACATGCTACACCATACCAGTCGCAGAAGTGGCTAGTATCATTCCACGATCTCAAAACACCACCAGGATTGGCTATTCGGGCCTTGAATTCAAGCAAAGCCAATCGATCAGTCTCGACCCCGCCGGCTTCTACCAAAGCTTGGACACTCCCTAATAGAAGAATGATGGTCGTTAAGCATGAGAATGACCTAGATAACATCCGATCTCTATAGGGAAGGTCCATGGGGACCTAGTGCTCTCAGCTCAAATCTCTTTCAGGTTTCTTGCCAATTTGTTTTGAAACAATTCGGATATATATATAAGCGGGCGACATGATCTTCCCCCATACTAAGACATGTTGATGTCACCAGTGCAGGAACAGTTATGAAAGATCTTTTTATGGTCCTCTCAAGTTGAGAAAATTACAAAACCGTGACAAGCAAGGTGACTATTGATGATCAAGTCAGTCGATGAAAGCTGAAACATCACGGGGGCCTACTTTTGTTCATTATCAATTGTGCCTTTCCTGATGAAAAAAAAAGAATTATGCCTTTCCGGCCCCTGAATTTCCGGGCTGTTTAGCAGGGCCAACGGCTTCACTCTTTTCCGCGAGTGTAAAATCTTGACTTTCCAATACTCGGAAGTAGAAGAGCATTATCCGCACAAATTAGTAGGTATACTTCACAATTTATAATCAACTTTTCTTTCATTTGTCAACTGTAATATATTTCTTTTCTATAAATTATACATTCTGGAATATTGTTTGTTATTATTAAAATTGAACATAGTGCTTATCAATAAAAGAGAGCAAAATCTTTACTCTGGTGAAGAAGAATTTATTTCAAAATACCTTTTAGATCCATGTCGTACCGGTGTTTAACTCATTAGATTGATATGCAAATTGAATTATTGCGCCTTCAATACTTATAGATGAATTACTAATTAATAATAACAAAGTCTGCACTATTATATCTTGATCTTCAATAATTTAATATAGTCACGTTGTTATTTAAAAAGTTCTTGAAACTATAAAAAAAACTAGGTATTTATTTAATCCTAAAGGTATATAGCTAGTCAAAAAGTAAACAAGTAGTTGGCAGATGATATTATATTGAAGAAGTGTGATAGTTCAAGTCAAGTAAACGGTCTTCCTCTCCTTTTTACACGGCGCAACCCAGACAGCTCGCATGGGAAAAGTCGTAGAATCGTCAATCAGTTTCAACCGTAATTGCGGGTGCATTGAAAATCCTGGGGAGGGTGTTCAGAGTCATGTTTTCCAAAAGCAAAAGTGGAAGAAAGCTGTTCAAACGTAAGAAAGGCATAATACTGCATTTGGTTACATGCCCGTGCTTAAGGGGTGAAGATGATCCTCTGGTAACATACGGTCCGCATATTGCGGGTGCATTGAAAATCTCGGGGAGGGTGTTCAGAGTTATATTTTCCAAAAGCAAAAGTAGAAGAAAGCTGTTAAAACATAAGAAAGGCGACCTAGGCACGTTGCATCAAAGTGCACGGCAAGCCAACTTTTGCTCCCACGCTGACCGAATTCCTTCCACGTGTAGGCTCATCGTAATTGGATTTGCTTTCTTTAATTAACTATAAATTATCCTTTAATTAGTCGTGACGCCCACGCACAAGAAAAGAATTGAAAAAGTAGTTTTAGGGTAGTTGAATCTTTTTGATGGGATGTAACGGCACCGTTCATTTCATGAAAAATTATTTTCAAAAAAAAATCTTTTTTAGATTTTTTGGCATTTGTTTTATGAAAAATTGACTAATAAGGAAAAAGATTTTCCACCAACGGAAAAAAGTTTTCTAAAGTAGAGAAAAATGTTTTTCATTTTTTAAGTAAGGAAAAACATTTTCCACAGTCATTCGCTCTTACTAGTTCCCAATTCTTCCTCTCTTTTTTTTTGTTTCTTCTTTCATCTTTTTTTCATTCCTTCTTTCTCTGCCCATCGCCGGCCACGGTGAACCTCAAGCTCGTTGATTTGGCATTGCCTGAGGTTAGGCAAGTGCAAGCCTCTAGCTTGTCGATTGGGCGAGGCTTGAGGTCGGCGAGCTCAAGGCTCACTCAATCTGCGAGTGTGAGCCTCGCTGACCTCAAGCCTTGCTAGATCGGTGAGACTTTTTAAGGCTAGCAAGCCTGAGACTTGCTAGAATCTGGCAATTGGCTAAAGAACGAGGAAAATAATAATAATAATTAAAAATTCAATTTAAAAAATAAAATAAAAAGTTATTAAAAGGAGTGTATAGAGGAAAATCGAATTGAATTTTCCACACCGAATAATGGAAAATATTTTTCAATTTATTTTCATATTTTAGTCGACAATGGGAAAGTATTGTCATTTTTTTTTAAATGATTTTTTGGAAAATATTTTTCAGAAATGCTACATTTTTAGTGAAACAAATGGAACCTAAAAAGAATTTATTTATATTAGCAATCACCTTAGACCGATTAGAACTAGACAAACAAAAAATGGACATTAACCATCTTGGGAAGAAGACTTTAATTAGGAAAAAAAAAAGATTCTTGTCACACAACATGATCCTTGTCAAAGGAGAATCCAACAAGAATGGCACAAGAAGACAATGTGATTGGGTGACGTGGGACAAAGAGGGACCCGTGGCATTAATTTGTGTCCTTTGTACTAAATATGCATTCCTTAAGCAAAGTCTTTATCAAAAAATTTAAATTAATATTAGATTAGAACTTGCGACTCATTATATAGAGTTGTACACATCAATAATAGACCGTAAAATATGTAAGAAGATAAATTTAATTAAGTGTAATATGCTGAAATTTTGTTGGTGTGTTTGTAGTAATTAAGTAGTACGCTAAAAAAAAATGTAGGTGAAGAAATGAGACAAACTAAAAGTTGGCCATTTCGTGGTCCTTTTACTTCCAACTATGACAGACATGAGATGCGACAAAACATGATTTAGACAAAATTCAATTGATTATCTATAGTCGAAACTCAAAATAGTACATGATTTGAGTAGTTTAATCATTCCACTAGAAAGAATGTTGACATTATTAGAAAAGATCATTGATGTCCTGAAAATTGCAGACGACCATAAGACGAGCGATGTCTGATCATCAAATACAAAAACTCACACGATGCATGGACGTTACTTAAGTACACGACTCATGCAAATTCATTAGGCTGTGGTAGCCAACACGTGTGAAGTTGATGAATCGTGTGAGATCGGTCAACAATTGACCGAAGAAACTAGAACGTAGATTTCGATTTGAATATTATTTTTCCCCCTTCTTAAGTCTTCATCAGCCAATTTTGCATGGACGGGACATGGATGATTTATTAATTTTTTCCAATAAATTAACAATGATCCAATCAAAACTTGCACGAATATATATGTGATTGCTAACACAAATTAATAGGGAAAATTACCAAAAAATGATATACCTATTGTAATTATGCAAATTCAGTACTAATTTTTTTTTTTTTACCAATTTAATCTTAAACCTTTTGCAACTCTGCCAATTCAATCCATCTAGCCAATTTTAACAAGTTGGCGTTGATGTGGGCAAGTTTTTAATAATATTTTTAAAATTTTTATTTTTATTTTATTTTCTTTGTTTTTTTTCCTCCTTCCTCCTTCTTTCTTTGAACGGTCGCCGCTAGCAAGGTCAACCTCGCCTAGCCATGGTAAGGCTGCCCTTGATGTCGCTGGGCGAGGCTCACCTCTGTCAAACATCATTGAGATTGACCATTGCCATGGTTGGGCGAGGCCCTGCCAAGCCTTGCCTAGCCATGGTGAGCACGAGGCTCACCCTTGCCTTTGGTCGGTGACAACCAGCTTGAGGAAGAAGGAGGAAGGGGGAAAAAAGAGAAAAAGAAAAGAAGAAAAATAAATAAATAAATATTAAAAAATTGTTCACATCAACGGCGATCAGGCAAAATTACAAAAAGTTTAGAACTTAATTGGCCAAAAAAATTAGTTTTGGACCGAATTGTTATCATTGCTATAGGTTTTATGATTTATTTAGTAATCTTCCCCAAATTAATGTCCTTCGAGGAAGCTCATCTTTATGACAATGAAAAAGAGATGCAAAGTGAAGGAGCTGGATGAATGTGTGTAGTTGCTTAAGTTAATCTCTATTCGGTGTCTACTATCGTCTAACCTTATGCAAATCACTATGGAAAGTAAATCACTATGGAATTATTAAAGATTTCCTCATATAGTTTATAAAAGTAAAAACTTCATGCTAGCATTCTTAATTATAATGTACCTTTTCTAATTTGTTACTACGGTCAAATGACATCTTAAGCCTGTGATTTCGTGTGTTAGACTAAATACACATCTTCGTTTCAATCAAGAAGATGTCATTGATACAAGGATTAGAAAATTTAAAAATTACTTTCTCGTGAATCAATCCCAACAAATTGCATCCAATAGGAAATGCGTCAAAACTTTGCGTTTCCAAAACAACTTTTAGGTATTCTTCTAGGAGATCATCAAGTTCATTCAAAACAATCTAAAAGCCAACAATTTTTAGGTGTTCTCCTCATCACATAGTTTAGCTTGATTTCAATGCACGTGATTGAATAAGTTAGAAAGATAAACTGGACTTATAGCAAATAATAATAATAACTTTTAGGCTTTGTTTGTTTTACGGAAAATAAATGATTTAAAAGATATTTTTCTAAAAATAATTAATTGTATTGCTCAAATTAATTAGTCAGTAGAGTATGTTTTCATTATTGATAGTAATTCATATTTAAGCGTTTCTGTAAATAATGAAAATATTTTATGCAAATGTTCATTTCTTAAAAAATATTTTTGAAATTATTTATTTTCTATGAAAATTTGTGAATGGCATGAGTATCAGGGTTGATTGAAGAAGTCAGTATCGTCAATTGATTAGGTCTAGGACTCGACACATCATGCGAGCTTTGCGTAAATGCATTCAATTAAGACTTTCCAATGATTAAATTCGGTAGAACCCATCAAGCACACATTGCACGCCTGGCAATCATTTTGATGGGCCTTGTGGTGTGGTCTTATAACCAACACCGTACCAATCATTTGTCTATACATTTGATTCCACAAATAGCCAAAAAAGAACTTTTTCCCTATTTTTATTTCAAATTCTACAGATTTTTATTCCTTTTTCAGTCTCGGTATATGTTTAATGCCCTACATTATTCTTATTTTGTTTTGCTTATGTTTTACTTTTAATTTTGTTCAAAAACCGATGAATAACAACACTTGAAAAGTTTTAATTTTTTTTCAATGATTTGTAAAGAATTAAATTAAAGACATTTTATTTCCTCTCAAAGTTTGGAGGAGGCACATATAGGCTCTCAAACTTTAAAAAAGTACTAATGTCATCTTTGTATGCCCTGAATTGAAATAATAGATAAAAAAAAAAAGGAAACTAAAGATAAATAAAGAATTAAAGATCTTGATCAGGATCTCTAGGGGTATTGTGGGTAGTGTTGAAAAGGAGAGGATAAATTCAAGTCGCGAAATGAGTCAATGAGGATGTGTTAGAGAGCAACTCTAATTAGACAAGCGTCGTCCATCCCTTAATCTCAATTTAACTCGATATTTACAAAATTTTTCTTAATAATTTTCTCTCTCTATTTCATTTTTCCTACTAAATAATTTCAGAATTTGTAATTTCTCAGTCATTTTTCTGTCACAATTCCATTTACAAACATTTCGCATTTTTTTCTTTTCGTGATTCCAAAATCGAGATATTAATTTTCAGATAACTACAAGAAATGTCAATCCAATCCCAACCAACTTGCACCCCTTTAAATGGTGAAGGGATAAGTCGGAAAATTTCAACAAATACAGATTTTATAGGAGGCTGCCTATTGATCGATCCAACGGATCAGATTGGATCAATCCGACAATGAAGTCAAATCATTGACCGGACGAAACCATGAGATCAACGTCGACGTGGGTATGATCATTAAGTTAAATCTAAAAAGCCGTTTATTTCACAAAAAAAAAAAAAAAAATATATATATATATATATATATATATATATATATATATAACGTTTATAGAAAATAATTTTTAAAAAACTATTTTTCGGTGCTCAAATGAAATATAAAAATAAATGAGAAAATACTTTTTGCCATTCATTAAGGAAAATCTTTTCTTCCTTGCACTTCTTTCATTTTTTTTATTATTATACTTTTTAAAAATCGATTTTTTAATTTTTTTTAAATCGATATTTTACTTTTTTCTTTTCTTTCATTTTTTTCTCGTTCTTCCTCAGTTGTTTGCTGGCCACAATGAATGCTCACAGGCAAGCTCAAGCTTCACCATTTATAATGTTACATTATATTTTTTTTGTTCGCAAATTCCATATCATGATTATATCAAAATATTACCTTTTAAATCCATATTGTACCAGCGTTTAATTTGTTATATTGATATGGAAATTTAATTTTGCATCTTTAATACTTATAGATGAATTACTAATTAATGATGACAAAGTCCATATAACTATATTATGATCTTCAACATTTTAATATAGTCACATTGTTATTTAAAAAATTCTTGAAATTATAAAAGAATAGAAAGAAGCTATTTATTTAATCTTAAAGGTATATAACTAGTCAAAAAGTAAACAAGTAGATGGCAGATGATGTTACATTGAAGAAGTGTGATTGTTCACGTCTAAGTCAAGTAAACAATCCTTCCTTTCCTTCTTCTTTTGACAGTGCACATGGGAAAAGTCGTGGGATTGTCAATCAATTTCAACCGTCCAACCTTTTATTTGCTTTTATTTTTCTGGAATCAAGGAATTATAAACAAAAGCCCAATTATGGGAAGTCATAATACTGGATTTTAGCTAATTATCAGACACACGCCACGTGTCCTTACTTGATCTAGCTAATTACATGCCCGTGTTTGATGGGAGAAGGTGATGCTCTGGTGACATCCGGTCCGCATATTGCTAGGTAGCGAAAATCTAGGGGAGGGTGTTCAGAGTCATATTTTCCAAAAGCAAAAGTAGAGAAAAAGACCATAAAAGAGGCGGGAATTTGTTCGAATGTAAGAAAGCGCAAAGGCGCATCACATTAAAGTACACGGCAAGCCAACTTTTGCTCCTATGCTAACCGGATTCCTTCCATGTATAGGCCGATTCCATCGTAAATGGATTTACTTTCTCTAATTAACTCTAAATTATCCTTTAATTATTCGTCACGCTCACGTTAAAAAAAAAAAAAAAAGGAAGTGAAAAAGCAATTTTAGGGTGGCAAATCTTTTTGATGGGACGTGACTAAGGCTCCCTTCGTTTCATGATAAACAATTTCCACTAAAAAGTTTTCAGAATTTTCCGACATTTGCTTCACGAAAAATAAACTAGTCGAAAAAAACATTATCTATCAACTAGAAAAAAAGTATTCTAAAATAAAGGAAAATGTTTTCCACTTTTTAAGTTAGAGAAAATATTAGAATATATTTTCCTCGTTCACTTTCTCTTATCCCACACCACTACTAGCCCCTACTTCTTCCTTTTTTCTTTTCTAAAAAATTCAAATTCTTTTTCTTTTTATTTTCCCCTCTCTCCTTTTTTTTTCCCTTCTTTCTTGGCCCGTCACTGGCCATAGCAAGCCTCAAGCTCACCATTCTCAAGTGAGCTCGAGCTCATTGATTTAGCTAGGCTCTAGGTTGGTGAGCTTGAGGCTCACCTGATTGGCGAGCTCGAGTCTCGTTGACCTCAAGCAAGCTCAAGCTTGCCTTTGGCCAGTCATTTGCCATTGCCGTGGCCGGTGACTGGCCAAAGAAGAAAAAGGAGGAAAAAAAAGGAAAAAAAAAAAGATTAAAAATAATTAAAATTTTGTTTTTTTAAATAAGAAAGAAAATATAATTTTATTAAAAAGAGTGTAAGGAGGAAAAATTAATTGAAATTCTCATACTGAACAGTAGAAAATATTTTCTAATTTATTTTCATGTTTTAGCTGGAAATAGGAAAATATTATCATTTTCTTAGAAAATGACTTTTTCTAAAACATTTTTCCAGAAATACCATATTATCCGCGAAAGGAACAAAGCCCAAAAAGAATTTTTTTTTTTTAGCAATCACCTAAGACCAATTAGAACAAGACAAACAAAAAATGGACATCAACCATCTTGGGAAGAAGACTATAATTAGGAAAAAGTAAGATTCTTGTGACACAACATGATCCTTATAAAAGCGGAATCAATAAAGACTGGCATGAGAAGGCAATGTGGTTGGGTGATGTGGGACAAAGGAGGACCTGTGGAATTATTTTGCATCCTTTGTAGTAACTATGCATTCCTTAAGTGAAGTCTTCATCAACAAATTTAAAATAATATCGAATTAGATTCCTGCAACTCGTTATATAGAGTTGTACACATCGGTCTTAGACCATAAAATTTATAAGAAGAGAAATGCTAATTAAATGTGCTAAAATTTTGGTGGTGTGTTCGTGGTAATTAAATACTATGCTAAAAAAATTGAGGATAGAAAATACATGTAGGTGAAGATATGAGACAAACTAAAAGTTGGCCTTTTCTCGGTCCTTTTCCTTCCAACTATGACAGACACGAGAGGTGACAAAACATGATTTAGACAAAATTCACTTGATTTAGTAACTATAGTCGAAACCCAAAACAAGATTTGAGCACTTTAATCATTCCATTAGAATGAATGTCGATATTATTAGATAAGATCATTAATGTCCTGAAAAGTGCAAATGACTATAAGAAAAGCGATGTCCAATAATCAGTTACGAAAAAATCACATGATGCATGCACATTACTTAGATAGACAACTCATGCAAATTTTTTTTTTTATCGGAAATACAATTGCTATTGATTTACTTAGCCAAGTTTAGGGGAAATACATCAAAAGCATCGGTGCATAATAAGTCAAATAGAGCAGGCGGGGGATTAGACAACTAATTATAGGGAAGATAATTAGAACGACAAGCTTTTGTAAGCCAATCAGCTAGCCGGTTAGCATCCCTGCTGCAATGGGCCACGGAAAGGCCCTGGAACTCCTTCATTTTGTCGTGGGCCCGATCCACAAGTGGCTTGACGTTCCAGCTTAGATCTGTCGAAGACTTCATCCCTTGCACGAGTTGGATGCAATCAGAGTGTACTTGCAGAGAGAGATGCGTACGGTTGGAGAAGAGTTCTAGGGTTTCGAGAATGGTAAGGGCTTCCGCCTGTGTCGCCGAGGAAGCCTCCACAAGTTTCGCGAAGCCATCAACGAGACGGCCCCTGGAGTCCCAACAGACACAAGCGATAGCTACTCTGTTTTCGCTCAATCCCCTGCCTTCTTCGAAGTCTAATTCTGCTTCATTGTTCTGGGCAAAAGACGCATCTATGTTAATTTTCAGCGAATCGGGAGGTGGAGGTTGCCATCTGTTAGGTAGGATTTCTCTCCCCTTTTCCTTTTCTGGTATGTTGTTCCAAGTATTGAAATTTTCGTGTAAAGCGGCTGCCTTGAATAAAGTTTGGTGTGGGTGCAGGGGGTGATGGCCGAAGATGTGCTGATTTCGGTCCTTCCAAATGCTCCGGAGAGTAGCAGCGATCTGGTCAAATTTGATGGCTTTTGTTGGGTCTGTTTTAATCATATACAGCCATTCATCAAGGCGTGTTAACCCAAATATTGATATTTTTATTTGCAGGGGTGCGGTTCTCCATATCTGAGCTGTCCATGGGCAGAGCAGTAAAGTGTGTTCAATGGTTTTAGCTTTCCTTTTGCAAATGGGGCATAATGGATCAGGTACTATCTTCCTCCTGTACAAATTCTCGATTGTAGGTAGAGCATTGTGACATGCATTCCAGAGAAATATTTTGATTTTGGGTAGGGTTTTAGAATGCCAGATGTATTTTCAAAGAGCTGGTTTTGTTTGATGAGATGAGGTTGCTATTGTGCTATGTGTGCTAGTTGAATTCTCTCTCGTTGTGAAGTAGCCACTTTTCACGGTATAGGTCCCTGACTTAGTATTCATCCAAACCAACTTATCTTTTGCAGCAGGCAAACCAATATGGGTTGCGAGTATTTCCTTCACTCTTCTATCATCAAACAACGACTTTACCCTTACTTCATTCCATTTTCCAATCCCTTGGTCAATTAAATCAGCCACTTGAACTGGTTCATGTCTTGTTGCTGGGCCGCCAATGGGACCACTCTTTAACCATTTATCCTCTCTAATCGAGATTGCCTTTCCATTCCCAATCGAGTACATAATGTGTGGAGATATAGAATCTCTTCCCCGGATTATACTTTGCCATCCCCATGAAGGTTGGGAACTTTTTTCAGCTTTCCAAAACTCGCATTGTGGATAACAAACCCTTCATTACTTAGCTCAAGAGGGATTGAGGATTTTGTGAAATACGCCAAGCTTGTTTCCCTAGCATAGCTGTTTTTAATGCTATTAGATTTTTAAAACCTAGGCCCCCCTCATCCTTTTTAAGTTTTAGAGTTTCCCATTTTTTCCAATGTATACCAGCATTTTTACTACTATTTTTCCACCAAAAGTTAGCAACCCTCATCTCAATTGCTTTACAAATAGAAACGGGGATTTTGAAGATGGACATGACATATTGAGGGATAGCCTGTACCACTGATTTAATTAAAATCTCTTTCCCCGCTTTTGATAACAAATTCTCCTTCCAACTTTCCAACTTCATGTTAACTCTCGCTAAAATCCAGGCGAACATATCTTTCTTCGAGGTTCCCCAATCCGAGGGAAATCCTAAGTACTTCCTTATTTTCTCAATTTCTAGAACTCTCAATTCTGAGGCTATGTTCCTCCTCAATGTAGTGGGACAACATTTGCTAAAGTATATGCCAGATTTATTGAGATTAATGGCCTGACTAGAAGTAAAGCAATATTGATGTAGGATAGCTGCCAGATGTTGACATTCTAAAATTGTGCCATTAAGGAAGAAAATAGAGTCGTCCGCAAATAGCAAATGTGATAGAGTAGGGCAGCTGTAGTTCATGTTAATTCCTCTAAGTGTGCCATCATCTACTGCTTTTTTCATCAAGGTAGATAGAACATTGGCCACTAATATAAAAAGATATGGGGATAGTGGGTCACCTTGTCGAATCCCTCGTGTTGGCTTGAAAAAAGGCAGAGACTCCCCATAAAAATTGACACTGAATGTAGCTGTTGAAATACATAACATCACCCATTGTACTCATTGATTATAGAATCTCATTTTAGTTAAGCATGCTCTAAGGAAATCCCATTCAATCCGATCATACGCCTTTTGCATATTTAGCTTTAAAACAGCTTGGAACTTCCTTTTCCTCTCTCGAGTTCATAATCTGTGAAGAACCTCTTGTCCAATCAAGATGTTATCTTGTATTTGCATTCCCCCCACAAAAGCACTTTGTTCTCTAGCAATAAGGTTTGGTAGCAAAGGTTTAAGTCTGTTGGTCATCACTTTGAAAATGATTTTATAAATAAAGTTGCATAGGCTGATGGGGCAAAACTGTTCAAGCTTTTATGGATTTGGAATTTTGGGAATAAGGGTGATTAGTGTTCTGTTCATGTCAGGATTAAGGTAGCCCGTAGATCCTGACATATGTCAGGCCAATGTTTTCTAAAGAAAAGTCCGTGAAGTCCATCTGGTCTAGGAGCTTTATTGGCTCCTAATTGTTGCATAGCTGTCATGATCTCCTCCAAAGTAACAGATTCTACCAACCGTTGGTTCATTCTCTCATCCACCGAAGTTGGAATTTGTTGTAGAAGGGACTAAAAATCTCAAGGCCCCACTAACTCATATAGATTTTTAAAATATGTCTCCGTCATCTCTTTCAAATGCTGGTCCTCTTGCACCTAGACATCTTCTGCATTTTTCAGAAAAGAAATTTGATTTCTGGTTCATCTCTGAATTGCTGTGGCGTGGAAGAATTTTGTGTTTTTATTGCCCCATTTTAACCAATTAATTTTGGACCGCATTCCCCAATACATCTCCTCTTGTCGCCATAATTGATCTATTTCTTGAGTCAACTTCTTTGCTGCCTCGCACTCTTGAGAGACTCCCATACTGTTCATTAGACTTTGTAGTTCACTTTTCAGCCAAGCAATCCTCTTTTTAGCATTAGAGAATCTGTTTTTACTCCACTTTAACAACTTTTGTGTCACGATCTGCAGTTTCTCCATCACATTTAGCTGTTGAGAGTCGGATTCAACCCAGGTGTCCCTGACTATTTTCGCACATTCCTCATCCGCTGACTGGAAGGCTTCGTATTTGAATTTCTTTCCCTTCCTTTGCTTTGGTGGGCTAAGTGAAAGTATAATAGGGGTGTGGTCAGAACCTATGGTTGGTAAGGTTGTACATTCCGCTGTGGGATAGGTAATTCGCCATTCCGAACTGCATAGTACTCTATCAAGACTCTTCTTGACCAGATTTTCTCATTCTCTGTTGTTTGTCCAAGTAAAGGCACATCCCTTACATTCCAAATCCATTAAGGAACATTGATGCACGAAATCTCTAAAAGCCGTAAGCCGGTAATTTTCTGCTCTTTTTTCTTTATCCACTTTCTCCCAGTGATATAGAATTTCATTGAAGTCTCCCATACACAGCCAGAGTAGACGGTAGTGTACACTTTCTTTGTGGATAGTCTCCCATAACATGATTCTCTCCTTAAATTTATTGGGAGCATGTATAAATGTAATGTACATACGCTAGTTGTTTTCTTTTAGTTGGCATTGAGTGAAGATAATAGTATCTGAGAAAGAATCTATGGATAGAAATACTTGGTCATCCCAGAAAATGGCCAAACCCCTTGCTATACATTTTGGATTCACTAAGAAATTGTTCTGAAATTTAAGTCTCCGCTATAACCTTAGCACCTTTTGCTCCTGATTTTTAGTTTCCATTATAAAGATAATATTGGGCCTTTCCCGAGTCACTAAGAATCTCAAAGCTTGAATTGTCAAGGGATTGCCCAGCCCCTGACAATTCCAGCTTAAAATCTTCATGGATAAACCGGTAACTTATTAGTGCTAGCCATCAAAGCCCATTGAGCTGACTTTTCTACCACACGAATGGGGGTCTTCACTAGCTGAGTGTTGTTAACGTCTGTTGTCTTTGATGTTTGAGCACCATAAAGGGCAGAATCTTTTTCCATTTTTTTAGGAGGAAAGCTTGGCGCTTTTAGATTTATGCCTTATCAGTCCTTTTTCACTTGCTGAGTTTGCATCCACTTCTGCTTCTGCTTCCTTCATCTGTTCCTCATAAAGCACCATAACAGATTCTTCATCTAGGCAGTAGCTTCCTCTCTTCTGGGGGCCTTTCTCTTCAATGAGTACTAGTGCTTGAGAAGAAGAGAGATGGTTATGCTCATTTGGACCTGAATTTTCTGCATTGCTCTGCTCGCAAAGAGGTGGGGTTTTCTGCATAGGTTGATCTTGTAGCTACTGTTTAGTTTCAAGAGCCAAAGGGATGGGGGTTTCGGGCACACTCTCCTCTCCTTCTTGGTGTATCTCTTGTTTTCCATAGAAGATTTTCCGGTATGGACTAAGTTCCCGCACTTCCGCTCTTAACCAATGTCCAAATCGACCTGGTAAGTTCTTTGCTAGCCCTGACTCCTCATATGGTATTTCTTTACAGAATGTAGCATAATGCCCAATTTTATCACATGAATAACAATAGTGCGAAAGTCTCTCGTACTTAAACTCTACCCACAACCTCTTGCTATCCAGATTCACTAGAACACCAGTTTTGAGAGGATTTTCCAAATTCAGCTTAACTCTAGCCTTACCAATCTTATAATTACTATTTCCTTTTGCTTCTAATTTCACCTCTACTACGTCTCCGATTTTGGATGCAATTTCCCTAACAACTCTAAGCATAACTCTCCCAAAAGGCAGGCCAAAAAAGTTCACCCATAAATTACAGTGGTTGAATTCATAGCAAATGTCAGGGGTATCAGGGTCACATTGCTTTAGAACTAATAGATTGCTTGAAAATGACCATGGCCCAGAGTCTAACACTCTCTTTTTCAACTTCCGACTGGAAAGAAAAGGAGAAATAACCAGGTTCTATCAAAGCACAGGTAAAATGTTCAGTCCGCCAAGCTCTTTTCATCGTATTGACAAAGGCAGTGAAGTTCACATTAGGCTTAGAGAAAAACTTCCCAAACAATGTTTTCCGGCATTCTAGCAGATTCTTTTAAGAAATTTCACCTGTAATATCCACCACATCTTCTTCAGACCATAGTTTGCCCAAATTCTTATAAAGGGCCGCCAACCTCCTCTCTTCTTCATACTGATCTGTCATCTTTCTATCTTTAGGAACAATAACAAATAGCAAAAGCAAGCTGGCCTGAGTATTTTGGGACCAACTGATATGGGGAAAAGAAGCCAAATATGGTTGAAGGGAGCTCTAGGTCTGCGAGTGGAGGAGGAAAGTTATCAGCACCAGAGGGATGGTGGTAGTGGGTTTGACGAGTGGTAATGGCGCTCGCTGTGGGACGGGGTGATGGAATCACAATCATAATGAAGGGGAGATGCTGGGTCTTTGGGTTTCTCTCGTAGACAAGAGGAGGGGTTTCAATTTGATCGAAAGAAAAGAGGGATGGGGGTTAGGGTTTTCTGCCGACATTGAACTCTGAATCGAAGGAACTAGGGTGAAGAAAAGGGTGATTGAAGAATGGATGGTGGTTTGTCATTGCTGCAGATGTGAGACCTATCCTGAAGGTAGGAGAACGCTACTTAGACGGTGGGGAGGAATCTCCATTGTCGGAGAGGAAAGGGATCGAGAGAACTCATGCAAATTTATTAGGCTGTGGTAACCAACACGTGTGGAAGTGATGAATCGTGTGAGATCAATCAACAATTGACCGAACAAACTATAATGCAGATATTGATTTGAATATCATTTTTCCCCCTTCTCAAGTCTTCATCAGCCTCAACGTCAATGGGTCGATTTGTGAGGGCTCGACGGAAGGAGCGGTCGCCTGCATCATACAGGACTTCTCCGGTTGCCTGGTGGACAGTATCACTAAAGCTGTTCGGGCGAAGTTGAGTTTTCAGCTGGAAACCCTAGCTGTTCTTGAAGCTCTGAAGCACATAAAACAGAAGAAGATGGGCGTGGTTTTGATCGAGACTGACAGCCAAAGTCTCGTGAACTCGTTAAAGTACAAAGAAGAGCTTCATTGGGAAGCACGTGCGCCTTGGACGGAATGTCAGAGACTTCTGCTCGAATTGCCGCTCGTGGGCCTACTTCTCTGTCATCGGTCCACTAATCGTTGCAGACTGGGCTGCACGTGAGAAGAGGAAAAAGTCGATCCCACCCAATTGGTTATCTTGTCCACCTCCCGGCCTCTAGGCCTTGCTATGTAATGATGTCCCACGCGGCATCTCAGGTTTATTATAAATAAATTCTTATCTTCGACCAAAAAAAAAAAAATCTTCATCAGCCAATATTGCATGGACGGAACATGGATGATATACTTATTTTTTTCCAATAAATTAACAATTATCAATGAAGATACAAGACTATTCAATTGAAACTTGCATGAAATATATATGTGATTTTATGGTGTGAATCACTAACAAAAATTAATATCCTTCGAGGAAGCTCGTCTTTATGACAATGGAAAAAGAGATGCAAAGTGAAAGAGCCGAATGAATATGTGTACTTGTTCAAGTTAATCTCTGTTCGGTGAGTGATATCATCTAACCTTAGTTAAATCACTAAGGAATTATTAAAGATTTCCTCATATAGTTTATTAAAATAAAAAGTTCATGCTAGCATTCTTAATTACAATGTACCTTTTTTAATTTGATGCTACGGTCAAATGATATCTTATGCCTTTGATTTCATGTGTTAGATTGAATACACATCTTCATTTCGATCAAGAAGATGTCATTGATACAAGGATTAAAAGATTTAAAAGTTACTTTCTCGGGAACCAATCCCAACAAATTGCATCTAATAAGAAATGTGTCAAAAATTCGCCTTTCCAATACAATTTTTAGGTGTTATTTTCTCGGAGATCATCAAGTTCATTCAAAACAATCCAAAAGCCAACAATTTTTAGGTATTCTCCTCATGACATAGTTTAGCTTGATTTCAATGCATGTGATTGAATAAGTTAGAAAGATAGAAAGAATTTTTAGCCTCTATTTGTTTCATGGAAAATGATTGCTTATATTGCTTCATCGAATAAGTTACAAAATACTTTTCTACAAATAATCATGAAGTAGGTATATGATCAATAAGTTACATCTAAATATCATGAAGTAGGTATGGATAATATTTGTCACAAATGTACCACTTCAAAGTTTTTGACAATTAAAAAAATATTTATGATAAATTTATCACGAAAGTGTACCGATTTTGAATTTTTCGCGGTTAAAAAATTAGTTTGGGGTAAATTTATCACGTGTATATCAATTTGATATTTTTCGTGGTCAAAAAATTAATGTGGAGTAAATTTGTGACATATATACTGGTTTGAGATTTTCCGTGGTATTTACCCTTTCTTTTTTGGAAAATACTTGAGTTAATTTCCATTCCGATGAGTATCTCAAGTGAAGCCAGCTCAATAAATCAGTAAAACATCAAAAAGCACACTAAAATGGAATATTCAATCAAAAGAGAATGAATATGTCGAATAAAACGGGATTAATATCTAATGTAAGCTGACCTTTAGTCGGTTTTTCATAAATATCTCGACCTTTGAATCTTACACCTGATTTTTCATTTTCACTTCAATTTATCTCATTAGTAGCTGCTGCTAGTTCTCTCTGTTAAAATGTTGAGTCGTCCACTGATGTGGCCGGTCCATCCGTAAATTTGCCAAAAATACACCGGTGAGAAAAACAACCCCCTCCTTTCTCTCTCTCCCACCTCCCAACCAAGCAGCATCATAGGGCCATAAGGGTGCTTAGAACTGCTTTCTTATTATTGAGGGGTGAAAAACGAATTTAGAAAAATATTTTCCTAAAAATGGTCTTAATTCACTCAAAAAAATGAATGAACGGATATTGTTTTTATCATTTACGAAAATGTTTAGGTATAGATTATTGTCAATGATGAAAATAAATTTTGTTGGCTAGTCATTTCAAAAGATATAATCGACAATTTTTAAGAAAATATTTTCTAAAATGGACGTTTTTTACGAAATAAATAGATCCTAACTCTTTTTACAAGGGTTAAGAAGCAATAAGGTTCAGCCCTATTCATTACTAATGGGCCATAAGGCCCAGGCGGCTGGAGCATGAGCACCCGTGCTCGGCCCTTGGTTTACTGGCCGAGTTAAATGCTACTAATCTTAAACATCTTGTTCATTTTTATTTTATTTTTTTGGGAATTAACATCTTGCTCATTTGATTTAGCAAGAAAAAAACATCAACTGAAAATAAAGAAAAGGAGAAAAGAATTTGCTTACATGGTGGTCTTACGTGGCCATTAGATACTACTAAAGTAAAAAAAAAAAAAAAAAAAAAAAAAAAAAAAACTGTTTAATATCACTTCGGAAGAAAAACCATTAATTAGAAACTAAAGAAAAAGATAAAAGAATTTGATTATCTCACAGGGCAATCGAGTGCTTTTGTCATGGAAAATTAGTCTATTTAAGAGAAAAATATTATAAATAACGAAAAAAAGGAAAAGCAAGATCGGGTACGATGAATCTCCTCTTCTTTTGAATAATCAAACATGTATATCTTAACTTATGGTCATCGTATCATCTTTAATTCAACTTTTAGTAGCTATGGAGGATAGGTAAGATAAAAAGTCAGGCCCAAGCAGCGGTATTTCCCTTCCTCATTCAAGTCTGAGGTACGAAATCATCACAATCGCGCCTTTTCGAAAGGACGCCTTGAGAAGTGTAAGATTTGTTCACTCCAACAGCAGAATTCCCTGATGGGCAAGAGATGGGAGGGAAGTACCATATTTGGTAGAGATCACTAAGGTGATCAAAATGTCTCGATAGCAATAAAAAGTAACCATGTGAAAAAGCTATCTTATGTAAAAACAATCATCCTTCATTGTATAGTCTATTTTTGGTTAAATAAAACAATCATCACAATGGTTCTCCTAAAAAAAGGCAGCAATCCCTACCATTTATCAATTGCCCAACTTACAATTTGGGCCATGTCTCCTTCGTTTTTTTCTGGAGATACCACATGGCCCGTCACATTGAACTGGCTCCATATGGTGTATTTTGGGCCAGTGCGTTTTGTGGAGGAAGTCATCCCTGTAAACTAAGGCACCTCCTTTATCGGCATTTTATCCTCCTAGTCAAATAAAATTTGGACCTATAATAATGTCTTTTGGACTTTTTCTTTGGACTGGTGGTGTCCCGGGACGACTTTCATAGACCTTGACTAATCTACCTCCTTGGGCAATCCTAAGAACGCGCTTGATATAATACCCTGATGCATTAGGAATTTTATTTTTGGAGCACTGTCGGGACATTGGTTTACAAGATTCATTATTATAAATAACAGCGATTCTATTTTCCACAACCAATATGGCTGAAATGGACCGTTTAATTATTTAAAGGTTCTGAAATGTCTTTGATAGAAATAGCCAACTAAGTTGACCCAAAAGGTAAGTAAATTGGGATCCATCTCCCGAAGCCAAAAATTAATATTAAAAAAAAAAAAAACCAAGAAGTATATACACAACACAATTCCATATTCTTCCTAAGGAAGTGTCAATCTATTAGTTGGCTTATTTTTTTTTTTTTTTTCATTGTTGTAATTTGCACTTATTTTCATTGGACGTTTTAATTGTTCATAGATCAAAAGTTTTTATGATTGATTAAGGTGACATATAGCTAAATCATAGAAGCCATTCCTAAAGAGAGAGCAGAAAGCTACAATAGCACATGAGGCAGAGTGGTTACTGAAAAATCTGGAGTTTATGAAAATTATGATCAACGAGCATTTTCATGGCAGGCATGTGACTTTTTCCAAAGTTCAATCCTTCGCTCTCTCTAGGTGCACAATGTATCGAAGAAGACATTGGTAAATGGAATACGCCTAAAGCAAAGATGATGATTTCGTTTTGGTTCATGTCTACAGAGCTGATTTTTTTTTGAGTTCTTGCCTTTGAGAGAGAGAGAGAGAAAAAAGGGGGGGGAGGGGGGGGTCCACTTTTTTAGTGATCATTGTATTAGCTTGGTTGTATATAAAACTATATAGGATGCCGAGATAATGTGGGCCATTACCAAAATATTATATGAGATATGTTTAAATATACCACTTGCCACGAATTTAAATAATTCGGCACACTCAATATCCTCAAGAAATGATCATGGAGCCAGTAACTTGCCATGCTTGTCCAGGGCGGTCAAGCTCCGGTTGGCCCAAAGGGAAAAATAGGCGAACCCGGCAAGCAATCCCTTAACCGAGCTCGAGGCCGGCCTTAACCGAGCTCCGGCCCACCCGCCGCCTCGGCCGACCTAGATCCGATCAATTTTTCCATAGAAAGAAGCTTCAAAATTTCGTAATCATGAACGAAATTGAAGAAATAATTTTGAGCAGCGTACTAGACCTGGCAAACTCTAGAAATGGCCCAAAGCGCATTACTCAATCGAGTACTGAGGCGGAAGTGGGACGCGGCGGGCCTTGAAAAAGCACCTCCTGCTGCTCCAACACGCTCCCACGTATGGAATCGAAAATTCCAAGAAATGTCGGAATCGCTTACGTCCGGAGCGGCGCGATAAAGCATAAAAATTGAGGCAAATCCTATAGAGAGAGAGAGAGAGAGAGAGAGAAGAGAAGATCGCCTTTTGCTTCCTCCTTGCTCCTCTCTTTTTCTCTGTCCTCTTGCGCTTGACTAGTAGCAGCCATGATGGGCATTCCTCTCTCTTTTGTATTGGATTGATTTGATGGGGTGGTGGTCTTGACCAACCTCTTCTCGCACACAGAGAGAGAGAGAGGGAGAGAGGGAGATGGGGTGGAGAGGGATACTGGGTTGCGAGTACGGGATCGTTCAGGCGCCGCTGGGGCCGGACATTTCGGGGCCGGAGCTCGCCGCCGCCGTCTCCAACGCCGGCGGCCTTGGCCTCCTCAGAGCTCCTGACTGGGTAACGCTCCTCCCTCACTCGCTGCTTTCCGTCTATGTTTTTTCGGAACACGCCTTGAGCTTTGAGCTTTGATCCAAGCACCTGAGGTTCGTCGAGTCTTGTATGTTGTTGGTTTATGTACTGAAGCAGGAGAGAGAGAGTGAGAGAGAGAGAGATTCTTGACTTGGGTGTTTTTAATCTTGACCCAGAACTGTCATGGGGATTCAAAAGGGAAATCAGATATTCCATTGCCAAAGCATATGCATTCCCAAATTTTCACATCATTAGTCCTTTTAGTCATCTCTGACCTGGAAATTTTAGACTGCTTGTTTCCCCTTAATGGGGACAGATTGATGGCCTAACGACAGCACTAGTTCTTGAGGAGTGATGCTGCTAGTAGCAGGACTAATTTACAGTATTACGTTGTGAAGCGACGTAGTGAAGTTCAAATGAGAATTTGGACAAGCGATCCATATTCATTATCTTTTTTTTCTTTCCCATGTTTTTGGATGGTGATTTTGCTTTTCTTCTCGAAATCGGCGTGTGCTCAGGAGGCACCGGATCATGTGAGGGAGCTGATTAGGAAGACCCGGTCCTTGACTGATAAGCCGTTTGGGATAGGTGTTGTTCTGGCATTTCCCCATGAAGAAAACCTGAAGGTGATACTTGATGAAAAGGTAGATGTACTCCAGCTTTACTGGGGCGAGTGTACAAAAGAGCTCGTTGAAGAAGCTCATCAAGTCGGAGTCAAAGTTGTTCCTCAAGTGAGTGATTGATCTTTGTAACCTTCTCTCTTTAATAGGAATCTTTGCTATTCTATTTGATTTGATTCCTCACGACTTCTTCTTGTAAAAACTTAAGGTCGGTAGCTTTGAAGAGGCAAGAAGGGCTATCAATGTTGGTGTAGATGCGATCATTGTCCAAGGGCATGAAGCCGGAGGACATATCATTGGACAGGTACAGAATTTTGTTTGGCTGTACAATCATAATTTAGCTGATCCACCGAATTGGTTGCACCAGCATCTATGAATGGTTGTGCTAGAAAAATTACCATAAATGGTATTTTCGTAGAAACTAAACATTTAGATGCTCTCTTTTACTGTCTGCATTGTGGATCGGAATTTGCTTTGTTAGATTAAAGAAACTTTGGCGATTAGCAACCCTTTTGTGATTAATTATACTATACTCTTCTGCTTCAACTTTGTAAATGGCCCTAATTACACCATGGAAGTAAGTTAATATCCACAAAAAGGTAGTAGTTTGAAAACTTCACATTGAAGCTCACTCAAAGTACATTGTCAACATCCTAGACTCGGTGCTCTTTTCTTATCAGAGAACTTCTGGATGTGACCGTATAAGTATCTTCCACTAAAATAGTACGACATGTTACGGTGTTTGATATTCAATTAATGGGAGAGTCGGAGAATTGGTAGAACTTGGTATTGCACGAAAGCGGTCTGAAGATAAACTTATTCTGTAATTTCTTGTTGGTTTGCATTGTCCATCATATTCCTTACAATGTCGTTGATGATTATTGGGATTTACTTCCCATGTTGCTGTCCTTTTCAAATCTGTCAGGATGCATTGATTACCCTGGTGCCGAGGGTGGTTGATCTAGTTGGTGACAAAGATATACCAGTGATCGCTGCAGGGGCCATTGTGGATGGACGTGGCTATGTCGCAGCTTTAGCTCTTGGTGCAAAAGGTGTCTGCATTGGCACTAGGTATGTAAGATTCCCATAGCAGTGACTGAATTGTGAGATCCCTATGAAATATCAATGCAAATTAATGTTCGTTAGCTCTGATTGTTGCTATAAAGCATCATTGGTAAAGTTTATTTTGCCGAAGAGCCTCTTGCACATTGAGAAACTGTGAAGCAAAAGAAAAGGAAGTAGAACCAAGATATCCTTTATGACGAGAGAATAGAATATAATCTGTGACATCTGGCACATGGTATTTGATTAAAGAATCTAGTTACTTGGAGTTGCATGAGCAAAATCTAGAGCTAGATAGTGATCTGAGTGAGGTAAACCAACTTCTATTGCGTTACCTGTTATGGTTGATTGTTGGAAACCAGGAATGGAGTTGATTTGATCACCTTGCAATGTTTTATTCCTTTGCAGATTTCTTGCTACAGAAGAAAGTAATGCACACCCTCTGTACAAGAGGAAGTTGGTCGAGTATGACCAAACAGAGTACACAGACATTTTTGGGAGGGCGCGGTGGCCAGGGGCACCACATCGTGTCCTGAAAACACCGTTCTTCAATGACTGGAGATCTCTTCCTCCCAATGAAAATGAGGTGAACCAGCCCATAATTGGTCGATCAAGAGTACATGGAGTTGTAAGATTTGATGTCTAATAGCAAGATTGTCTCATGCTAGAAACCAGAAATTATTGCTGTTGCTGTAACTGCATTGAGCCTTAGAGCTTAGCAGAATGTCTGTTTCTTACGTTTGAACAGGAGAAGCAGATTCACCGCTTTACAGGGACAGTTCCAAACTCCACAACCACCGGCGACATAGAGAGCATGGCGTTGTACGCAGGACAAGGAGTAGGGCTTATCAAGGAGATTCTGCCTGCCGGGGAAGTGTTGAGGAGATTAGTTGAAGGTGCTCAGCTTATTATTCAGCAACAGTTTGGTGCAATTTAACATAATGTTTGATCCAAAACTCTGGAGTAAAAGGTCTAATCCCTTTCAAGTGATTGTACAGAAATAAACCCACAAGTGAAGCAGAGTTTCTGTAATTGCAATCAATTCAACCCAATAAAAAGGTTCTTGTAATTTCAACGGCAATCACACCCTTTTGCCGCATGCAATGTTAACTCAACTTTAGGAGGGAAGAAGAATCAGAGAAATAAACATTAGAATAAATTGGGTGAGTTTGTGTAGCCTGTTTCAGAGAGCTTGATAACAAGGCAGTCACAGAGTTCTTATTGGGACATTATAGAATATTCAATCAAAAGAGAATGAATGTGTCGATGAATGTGTCGGATAAAACAGGATTAATATCTAATGTGACCTGACCTATAGTCGTTTTTTCATAAATATCTCGACCTTTGAATCTTACAACTGACTTTTCAATTTAACTTAGATTTATCTCATTAGTAGCTGCCGTTAGTTCTCTCTGTTAAAATGTTGAGTCGTCCACTGAAGTGGCCGGTCTTTCCGTAAATTTGCCAAAAATACACCGGTGAGAAAAAACAACTTCCTCCTTTCTCTCTCTCCCACCTCCCAACCAAGCAGCGGTCTTAAGGCCATAAGTGTGCTTAGAGCTACTTTCTTATTATTGAGGGGCGAAAAATGAATTTAGAAAAAAATTCTCAAAAAATGATGGCTTGATTCATTCGTAAAGATGAACGAATGGATACTATTTTCATTGTTTAGGAAAATGTTTAAGTATAAATTATTGTCAACAATGAAAATATTTTGTTGTTGCTAGTTATTTAAAAGATACAATCGATCATTTAAAAAAAAATAAGTTTTCTAAAATGCAGGTTTTTTACGAAATAAATAAATCCTAACTCTTTTTAAAAGGGAAGCAACAAGGTTCAGCCCTAATAATTTCTAATAGGCCATAAGGCCCAGGAAGCTGGAGCTCGAGCGCCCGTGCTCCGCCATTGCCTTCCTGGCTGAGTTACATACTACTCATTTTGAACATCTTGTTCATTTTTATTTTTTTGAATTAACATATTGTACCCACAGGTGGGCAACTGAGTTGGTTCAGCTTTGGACACTTCACCGCAGAGGTCCCAAGGTTGAAACTCTGCAGTTGCTAACACGTCTTAAGTGGGATGCCATAGTGGTGGGGTCATGTGCTACCTTCCCTCGAGGTATTGACGTGGGGTGCCATGGTGGTGGGGTCATGTGCTATCTTCTCTCGAGGTATTGACGCTTGGTTTGAGATGCATCGCACATTGTACGGGCCGTGAGTTGGCTATTAGCATAAGTGAAAGTTGGGCCCGGTGGATCCTGGGTCACCTAAAAAAAATGTCTTGTTGATTTGATTTAGCATTAAAAAATATCAACTGTAAATAAGGAAAAGGAGAAAAGAATTTGATTACGTGGTGGTCTTACGTGGCAATTAGATACTTCTAAAGTAAAAAACCTGTTTAATATCACTTCGGAAGAAAAACCATTAATTAGAAACTAAAGGAAAAGAGAAAAGCATTTTATTATCTCACAGGGCAATCAAGTGCTTTTGTTATGGATAATTAGTCTATTTAAGGAAAAAAAACCATTATAAATAACAACAAAAGGAAAGACAAAATCGGGTAGGATGAATCTCCTCTTCTTTTGAATAATTAAACATGTCTATCTTAATTTGTGGTCATCGTATCATCTTCAGTTCAAAGTTTAGTAGCTATGGAGAATAGGTAAAATAAAAAGTCAGGCCCAAGCAACGGTAATTCCCTATCGTGCCTTTTCAAAAGGACACCTCCAGGAGCGTAAGATTTCTTGACTCCGAGAGAATTCCCCGGCGGGCATGAGATGGGAGGGGAGTACCAAATTCGCTAGAGATCAGTCAGATGCTCATAATGTCTCGTTAGCAGTAAAAAGTAATCATGTGAAAGCTATCTTATGTACAAAGCAATCATCCTTCATTGTATAGTCTGTTTTCGGTTAAATAAAGATAGCATCACAATGGTTCTCCTAAAAAAAAAAAAAGGGAGCAATCCTCACCATTTATCAATTGCCCAACTTACAATTTGGTTCATGTCTCCTTCGTTTTTTGTAGAAATACTACATGGCCCTTCACATTGAACTGGCTCCATATGGTGTATTTTGGGCCAATGCTTTTTGTGGAGGAAGTCATCTCCGTAAGCTTTTTTTTTTTTTTTTTTGGTCGGTCCTATGCTATTCCTATTTTACACTCACTTTCAGATTTTTGCATTGCCTCCTGCAAGGCGTAGGAGTCAAAACCCATTCCTGAAATTTACGCGTTCCCAATCCATCCCCCCTGAGAAGGTGGAGATTTGAACCCCTCACCTCTCCCTTCCATGTTGGAAAGGTGGCCATTGGGGCATCTCCGTAAGCTTAGGCACCTCCTATATCGGCATTTTATCCTCCAAGTCAAATAAAATTAAGACGTATAATAAGGTCTTTTGGACCTTTTCTTTCGATTTAGCAATCAGGTAGTGTCCTGGGATGACTTTCACAAACCTCGACTAGTCTATCTTCTCGGGGAATCTTAAGGATGCGCTTGATATAATACCTTGATGCATTTGGAATTTTATTTTTGCAAGATCACAGGATACTAGTTAAAAAGATTCATGATTACAAATAACGGCAATTCTATTTTCCACAATCGATATGGCTGAAAAGGATTGTTTAATTATTTAAAAGTTCTGAAATGCCTTTGATAGAAATAGCCAACTAAGGCTCCGTTTGGGAACCACTTCCCAAAGCCCTTTAGAGGCCTAAAGATCTTTGGGCAAATGCCATCCCGTTTGGCATTTATTTTTGGGTTTGCATTCCCCAAATGCCAGCTTGTGAAAGGCTGAAAGCCCAAGGTAGCCCCCAACTTGCCTTAGGCTTTCAGCATTTTGGAAATTGCCCGAGCACTATTCATCTTCTTCTTCGTCAAAGAGGCCGGCGAGATGGGTCGACGGGCAAGAGAGGCCGGTGTGGTCGTGGCACCCCGGCGACCGTTGCCGACTAGTCGCGAAGGTCGCGTGCCTGGGTCGCGGAGGTGGCGAAGGTCGCGCGACCTAGGCGACCTTCGCCACCTCGCTGCGACCTCTGGCGACCCAAGACCTCACCGCAACCCAGATCTAGTTCGCGAAGGTCGCTTGGGTCGCGTGCCGCGACCTCCTCCACCTCGTCGCTACCCAGATTTGGGTCGCTGCAGTCACAGAGGTCGCCTGGGTTGCGGCGAGCTGTCGTGGCGACCTCTGGTGACCCACGACCTTGTCGTGACCCAGATTTGGGTTGCGGAGTTTGCCTGAGTCGCGGCACATGACCTCCTCCACCTTGTCGTGACCTCTGGTGACCCACAACCTTGTCACGGAGGTGGCCGGAGGTGCCGCCCAACGAAGGGTTGGGCGACCCACAACCCTCGCTGGAGGATTGCCCGATGCGCCACAACCTTCGCCGAGGCCGCAGGATCTAGGCATTGCTCATCGGAGGGTTGCACAACCTCGCCGGACCACCTACCTCTGCCGAACGTCTTGCGTCAAACTCCTCGCCCTTTGCCGAACCACCTGCTCCTCGCCGGCGACTACTTGTTTTGGCTGACTAACTTTTTTTTTTTTTTTTTTTTTTTTATGAATAACAAAAGGCTTTGTATATATAATTTCCCAAACAGCATTTTACTCAAAATAATTCACAAAGAGCTTTCAAAACTACAATTTACCAAACACAGTTTGTATTTTGGAAAACATATTTAACTCAAAGGCTTTTGTATTTTCCCAAAAACTTTCCCCAAAAGTTTTCCCAAACGCACCATAAGTTGGCCCGAAAGATAAGTAAGTTGGAATATGTCCATCAACACATCTTCTTCCTGAAGCCAAACATTAAAAAAAAAAAAGGAAGTGCACACAAAACAACTACATATTCTTCCTAATGAAGTGTGAATATGTTAGTTGGCTTAATTTTTTTTTTTTTTCATTCTTGTAATTTGCACTTATCTTCATTGGACATCTTAATTGTTGGCGGACCAAAATTTTTTATGATTGCTTAAATGACTGAAGAGAATCTTCCCAAATTAATTTCGAAGATGTCTGATTAAGATGTGACATCTAGTTAAATCATAGAAGCTATTTCCAAAGAGTGAGTAGAAAGCTACAAGAGCACACAAGGCAAAGTGGTTACGGGAAATTCTAGAGTTTATGAAAACTAGGGTCAACAATCATTTTCATGGTAGGCATGTGACTTTTTCCAAAGTTTCTTCCTTCGCTCCCTCCAGGTGTACAATGTATCAAAGAAGAGATTGGCAAATGATATACGCCTCAAGCAAAGATGATGATTTCGTTTTGGGTTCATGTCTACAAAGCTGATTTTGTTTTGAGTTCTTGCCTTTGAGAGAGAGAGAGAGAGAGAGAGAGAGAGGTCCACTTTTTTAGTGATCATTGTATTAGCTTGGTTGTATATAAAACTATATAGGATGCCGAGGTAATGTGGGCCATTACCAAAATATCATATGAGATATGTTTAAATATACCACTTGTCACGAATTTAAATAATTCGGCACACTCAATATCCTCAACAAATGATCATGGAGCCAGTAACTTGCCATGCTTGTCCAGGGCGGTCAAGCTTCGGTCGGCCCAAAGGGAAAAATAGGCGAACCCAGCAAGCGATCCCTTAACCGAGCTCCGGCCCACCCGCCGGCCTCGTCCAACCTAGATCCGATCAATTTTTCCATAGAAAGAAGCCTCAAAATTTCGTAATCATGAACGAAATTGAAGAAATAATTTTGAGCAGCGTACTAGACCTGGCAAACTCTAGAAATGGCCCAAAGCGCATTACTCAATCGAGTACTAAGGCGGAAGTGGGACGCGGCGGGCCTTGAAAAAGCACCTCCTGCTGCTCCAACACGCTCCCCGCGTACGGAATCGAAAATTCCAAGAAACGTCGGAATCGCTTACGTCCGGAGCGGCGCGATAAAGCACAAAAGTTGAGGCGAATCCTAGAGAGAGAGAGAGAGAGAGAAAGAGGAGAGAAGATCGCCTTTTGCTTCCTACTTGCCCCTCTTTCTGTCCTCTTGCGCTTGACTACTAGCAGCCATGATGCGCATTCCTCTCCCTTTTATATTAGATTGATTTGATGGGGTGGTGGTATTGACCAACCTCTTCTAGCAGAGAGAGAGAGAGGGAGAGGGAGATGGGGTGGAGAGGGATACTGGGTTGCGAGTACGGGATCGTTCAGGCGCCGCTGGGGCCGGACATCTCGGGACCGGAGCTCGCCGCCGCCGTCTCCAACGCCGGCGGCCTTGGCCTCCTCAGAGCTCCCGACTGGGTAACGCTCCTCCCTCACTCGCTGCTTTCCGTCTATGTTTTTTCGGAACACGCCTTGAGCTTTGAGCTTTGATCCAAGCGCCTGAGGTTCGTCGCGTCTTGTATGTTGTTGGGTTATGGCCTGAAGCAGGAGAGAGAGAGAGAGAGAGAGAGAGAGAGAGAGAGAGAGATTCTTGACTTGGGTGTTTTTAATCTTGACTCCGTCTATGTTTTTTCGGAACACGCCTTGAGCTTTGAGCTTTGATCCAAGCGCCTGGGGTTCGTCGCGTCTTGTATGTTGTTGGGTTATGTCCTGAAGCAGGAGAGAGAGAGAGAGAGATTCTTGACTTGGGTGTTTTTAATCTTGACCCAGAACTGACTTGGGTATTCAAAAGGAAAATCAAATATTCCATTGCCAACGCATATGCATTCCCAAATTTTCACATCATTGGTCCTATAGTCACCTCTGACTTGGAAATTTTAGACTACTTGTTTCCCCTGAATGGGGACAGATTGGTGGCCTAACAACAGCAGTAGTTCTTGAGGAGTGATGCTGCTAGTAGTAGGACTAATTTACAGCGTTACGTAGTGAAGGGACGTGGCGAATTTCAAATGAGAATTTGGACTAGCGATCCATATTCATTACCTTTATTTCTTTCCCACGTTTCTGGATGGTGATTTTGCTTTTTTTTTTGAAATTGGTGAGTGCTCAGGAGGCACCGGATCATGTGAGGGAGCTGATTAGGAAGACCCGGTCCTTGACTGATAAGCCGTTTGGGATAGGTGTTGTTCTGGCATTTCCCCATGAAGAAAACCTGAAGGTGATACTTGATGAAAAGGTAGATGTACTCCAGCTTTACTGGGGCGAGTGTACAAAGGAGCTCGTCGAAGAAGCTCATCGAGTCGGAGTCAAAGTTGTGCCTCAAGTGAGTGATTGATCTTTGTAACCTTCTCTCTTTAATAGGGAATCTTTGCTATTCTATTTGATTTGATTCCTCACGACTTCTTGTTGTAAAAACTTAAGGTCGGTAGCTTTGAAGAGGCCAGAAGGGCTATCAATGTTGGTGTAGATGCAATCATTGTCCAAGGGCATGAAGCCGGAGGACATATCATTGGACAGGTACAGAATTTTGTTTGGCTGTACAATCATAATTTAGCTGATCCACCGAATTGGTTGCACCAGCATCTATGAGTGGTTGTGCTAGAAACATTACAATAAATGGTATTTTTGTAGCAACTAAACATTTAAATGCTCTCTTTTGCTGTCTGCATTGCTGATTGGAATTTGCTTTCTTAGATTAAAGAAACTTTGGCGATTAGCAACCCTTTGGTGATTAATTATACTATACTCTTCTGCTTCAACTTTGTAAATGGCCCTAATTACACCATGGAAGTAAGTTAATATCCACAAAAAGGTAGTAGTTTGAAAACTTCACATTAAATCTCACTCAAAGTACATTGTCAACATCCTAGACTTGGTGCTCTTTTCTTATCAGAGAACTTCTGGATGTGACCATATAAGTATCTTCCACTAAGATAGTACGACATGTTACAGTGTTTGATATTCAATTAATGGGAGAGTCGGAGAATTAGTAGAACTTGGTATTGCATGAAAGCGATCTGAAGATAAACTTATTCTGTAATTTCTTGTTGGTTTGCATTGTCCATCATATTCCTTACAATGTCGTTGATGATTATTGGGATTTACTTTCCATGTTGCTGTCCTTTTCAAATCTGTCAGGATGCATTGATTACCCTGGTGCCGAGGGTGGTTGATCTAGTTGGTGACAAAGATATACCAGTGATCGCTGCAGGGGCCATTGTGGATGGACGTGGCTATGTCGCAGCTTTAGCTCTTGGTGCAAGAGGTGTCTGCATTGGCACTAGGTATGTAAGATTCCCATAGCAGTGACTGAATCGTGAGATCCCTATGAAATATCAATGCAAGTTAATGTTTGTTAGCTCTGATTGTTGCTATAAAGCATCATTCGTAAAGTTTATTTTGCCGAAGAGCCTCTTGCACATTGAGAAACTGTAAAGCAAAAGAAAAGGAATTCAAAGATCAATGGTAGAACCAAGATATCCTTATGACGAGAGAATAGAATATAATCTGCGACATCTGGCACATGGTATTTGATTAAAGAATCTAGTTACTTGGAGTTGCATGAGCAAAATCTAGAGCTAGATAGTGATCTGAGTGAGGTAAACCAACTTCTATTGCATTACCTGTTATGGTTGATTGTTGGAAACCAGGAATGGAGTTGATTTGATCACCTTGCAATGTTTTATTCCTTTGCAGATTTCTTGCTACAGAAGAAAGTAATGCACACCCTCTGTACAAGAGGAAGTTGGTCGAGTATGACCAAACAGAGTACACAGACATTTTTGGGAGGGCGAGGTGGCCAGGGGCACCACATCGTGTCCTGAAAACACCATTCTTCAATGACTGGAGATCTCTTCCTCCCAATGAAAATGAGGTGAACCAGCCCATAATCGGTCGATCAACAGTACATGGAGTGGTAAGATTTGATGTCTAATAGCAAGATTGTCTCATTCTAGAAACTAGAAATTATTGCTGTTGCTGTAACTGGATCGAGCCTTAGAGCTTAGCAGAATGTCTGTTTCTTACGTTTGAACAGGAGAAGCAGATTCACCGCTTTACAGGGACAGTTCCAAACTCAACAACCACCGGCGACATAGAGAGCATGGCGTTGTACGCAGGACAAGGAGTAGGGCTTATCAAGGAGATTCTGCCTGCCGGGGAAGTGTTGAGGAGATTAGTTGAAGGTGCTCAGCTTATTATTCAGCAACGGTTTGGTGCAATTTAACATAATATTTGAGCCAAAACTCTGGAGTAAAAGGTGTAATCCCTTTCAAGTGATTGTACAGAAATAAACCCACAACTGAAGCAGAGTTTCTGTAATTGCAATCAATTCAACCCAATAAAAAGGTTCTTGTGATTTCAACGGCAATCACACCCTTTTGCCGCATGCAATGTTAACTCAACTTTAGGAGGGTAGAAGAATCATAGAAATAAACATTAGAATAAATTGAGTGAGTTTGTGTAGCCTGTTTCAGAGAGCTTGACAACAAGGCAGTCACAGAGTTCTTCTTGGGACATTATAGAATATTCAATCAAAAGAGAATGAATGTGTCGGATAAAACAGGATTAATATCTAATGTGACCTGACCTATAGTCGGTTTTTCATGAATATCTCGACCTTTGAATCTTACACCTGACTTTTCATTTTCACTTCGATTTATCTCATTAGTAGCTGCCGTTAGTTCTCTCTGTTAAAATGTTGAGTCGTCCACTGAAGTGGCCGGTCTTTCCATAAATTTGCCAAAAATACACTGGTGAGAAAAACAACTTCCTCCTTTCTCTCTATTCCATTCCCAACCAAGCAGCAATCTTAAGGCCGTAAGAGTGCTTAGAACTACTCTCTTATTATTGAGGGCGAAAATGAATTTAAAAAATATTTTCCTAAAAAAGATCGTTTGATTCATTCATAAAAATGAATGAATGGATACTATTTTCATCGTTTAGGAAAATGTTTAAGCATAAGTTATTGTCAACGATGAAAATATTTTTTGTTGACAAGTTATTTTAAAAGATACAATTGATCATTTCTTTAAAAAAATATTTACTAAAATGCAAGTTTTTTACGAAAAAAATAGATCCCAACTCTTTTTAAAAGGGTCAAGAAGCAACAAGGTTCTGCCCTAATCATTTCTAATAGGCCATAAGACCCAGGAGGCCGGAGCGCGAGCACCTGTGCTCCGCCATTGCCTTCCTGGCCGAGTTAAATACTACTAATCTTGAAGATTTTGTTCATTTTTATTTTTTATTTTTGGAATTAACATCTTGTTCACTTGATTTAGCAAGGAAAAACATCAACTGAAAATAAAGAAAAGGAGAAAAGAATTTGCTTACGTGGTGGTCTTACGCGGCAATTAGATACTTCTAAAGTAAAAAACCTGTTTAATATCACTTCGGAAGAAAAACCATTAATTAGAAACTAAAGGAAACGAGAAAAGCATTTTATCATCTCACAGGGCAATCGAGTGCTTTTGTTATGGACACTTAGTCTATTTAAGAAAAAAAAAAACCCATTATAAATAACAACAAAAGGAAAAACAAAATCGGGTAGGATGAATCTCCTCTTCTTTTGAATAATTAAACATGTCTATCTTAATTTGTGGTCATCGTATCAACTTTAATTCAACGTTTAGTAGCTATGGAGGATAGGTAAAATAAAAAGTCAGGCCCAAGCAACGGTATTTCCCTATCGTGCCTTTTCAAAAGGACACCTCCAGGAGCGTAAGATTTCTTGACTACGAGAGAATTTCCCCACGGGCATGAGATGGGAGGGGAGTACCATATTGGGTAGAGATCAGTCAGATGCTCATAATGTCTCGTTAGCAATGAAAAGTAATCATGTGAAAGCTATCTCATGTACAAAGCAATCATCCTTCATCGTATAGTCTGTTTTTGGTTAAATAAAGATTACATCACAATGGTTCTCCTAATAAAAGGGAGCAATCCTCGCCATTTATCAACTGCCCAACTTACAATTTGGTTCATGTCTCCTTCGATTTTTGTAGAAATGCCACATGGCCCTTCACATTGAACTGGCTCCATATGGTGTATTTTGGGCCAATGCTTTTTGTGGAGGAAGTCATCTCCGTAAGCTTAGGCACCTCCTATATCGGCATTTTATCCTCCAAGCCAAATAAAATTTAGACGTATAATAAGGTCTTTTGGACCCTTCCTTTTGATTTAGCAATCAGGTGGTGTCCCGGGACAACTTTCACAAACCTCGACTACTCTACCTTCTTGGGCAACCTTAAGGATGCGCTTGATATAATACAGCGATGCATTTGGAATTTTATTTTTGGAGCGCCGTGAGGACACTAGTTAACAAGATTCATTATTACAAATAATGGCAATTCTATTTTCCAAAACCGATATGGCTGAAAAGGACCATTTAATTATTTAAAAGTTCTGAAATGCCTTTGATAGAAATAGCCAACTAAGTTGGCCCGAAAGATAAGTAAGTTGGGATATATCCATCAACACATCTTCTTCCTGAAGCCAGAAATTAAAAAAAAAAAAAACAGAAGTACACCCGCAAAACAACTACATATTCTTCCTAATGAAGTGTGAATCTGTTAGTTGGCTTAGTTTTTTATTTTCATTCTTGTAATTTGCACTTATATTCATTGGACGTCTTAATTGTTGGCAAACAAAAAGATTTTATGATTGCTTAATTGACTGAAGAGAATCTTCCCAAATGAATTCTGAGGATATGATTAAGATGTGACATATAGCTAAATTATAGAAGCTATTCCAAAGAATGAGTAGAAAGCTACAACAGCACACAAAATAGAGTGGTTACTGGAAATTTTAGAGTTTATGAAAACTAGTATCAACAAGCATTTTCATGGCAGGCAAGTGACTTTTTCCAAAGTTTTCATCCTTCACTCTCTCTCTCTAGGTGCACAATTTATCAAAGATGACATTGGCAAATGGAATACGCCTCAAGCAAAGATGATGATTTCGTTTTGGGTTCATGTTTACAAAGATAATTTTGTCTTGAGTTCTTGTTTTTTAGAGAGAGAGGTCCAACTTCGTTAGTGATAATTGTATTAGTTTGGTTGTATATAAAACTATATAGGATGTGGAGATAACGTGGGCCATTACCAAAATGTCGTGCAAGATATGTTTAAATATACTACTTGCCCCGATTTTAAATAATTTATCACACCCAATACCCCCAATAGATGATCATGGAGCCAACTACTTGTTGTGCTTTGTCTAGGGCTGGTCAAGCTCCGGTCAGCCCGAAGGGAAAAATAGGCGAACTCGACCATTAATTCCTTAATCAAGCTCTTGCTGGCCCTGCCCACCTCGGCCAACCTAGAGCCAATCAATTTTTCCATAGAAAGAAGCCTCAAAATTTCGTAGTCATGGACAAAATTGAACAAATATTTTTGAAACGTGTACTAGACCTGGCAAACTCTAGAAATGGCCCAAAGCATTACTCAATCGAGTACCAAGGTGGTGGAAGTGGGGCGCGACGAGCCTTTAAAAAGTAACCATGTGAATAAATTATCTTTTGCACAAAACAATCATCCTTCGTTGTATAGTCTATTTGTCCTTAAATAAAGATAACATCACAATGGCTCTCCTAAGAAAAAGCAGCAATCCTTATCATTTATCAATTGCCCAACTTACAATTTGGGCCATGTGTTGCTCGTTTTTCTAGAGATACCACGTGGCCCTTCAAATTGAATTGGCTCTTTTTGGGTTATTTTGAGCCAAAGCGTTTTGTGGAGGAAGTCATTCTTATAAAATCAAGTACCTCTTAGGACATGTTTGGTAACAATTCTATTCTCGGAAACAATTTTTAAGCATTTTAAATCATTTGATAACTATCCAAAAATTTTTATTCCTGAAATAGAATTGCATTTAGTATAGTTCTCAAAATTTCTCATCTAAATAATTTTCTTGTTATTTTAATATAATTTTATTACTTTTTTCATTTATTTCTCTTCTTTTTCTTCTTATTCAAGGTTGCCAGTCGCTAGCTTTGGGATGACTAGCGATCGGCCAAACGAGGGCCAACGACCTCACTGGAGTGTTCAGCCCTTGATGAGGCCATGCCTCGTCGGCTGAGTCTCACCAGCAGTTGGGTAAGGTTGAGCCTGGCCCAGTCATGGCTCAACCAAGCCTCGTCGAGGTTGGGCGAGACTCGCCGATGGCCAAGGGAGGCCCGAGTGAGCTCGCCATGTAAGAGTTTTCCTAATGTGGACTAAATTAATTGATATTGTAATTTATTTTTTTACGGTTATCGTAAAACAGGGTTGGTCTAAGGTGAGATAAAATGTTTATTAATTAGTATAATATAGGTTGGCTAGTGTGGGCCGAGTTGAGCCTGGCTCGTAATGAGGGGGACTAGCTGGAAACTCTATAAATAGTGCTAAAGTCTCTCCTCTAACCCTAATTTTCATATGTATCATCACCTAAATGGCGTTTACCTAACGCTACACATGAGGGGACCGCCTCATTGAGCTAGTGATACGGAGGGAAATAGAGGAGAAAGACTTGATGCGTGGATCTCCTTGATGAGTGGGTAATCCCTTTTTTGCTTCCGCTTTATGTTCGATAAATCCCAAAATGGATGCATTGATTTTTCTACTCAATTATGCATGTTTTTGTTCTAGTTATGGAAATCTTGGGGTTACGCAATTTGCGTCCAACATGTGGTACCAGAGCAACCATAACCCTAGAACTCGAATGTGATTTTCGTGATTTTTTGTTCAATAAAAATAAAATTAAATCACAAATTCAGACTGGGCTCGACGAGACGAGCAAGACGGTCGGCGGCACGTCGCCGGGGGAGGCCTCACGCGCCCCCACGCGTGGCCACGCGCCGCCAAGGCATCGTAGACGTGCCCACGTGCGGTCACGCGCCCTCATGTGCTCCCACGTGCATACTCCTTGGCACGCTGGTAATTTTTGAATGATTGATATCTTAAGAACTCATGATCAAACTGATTGTACTGATTAACACATGCATGTCAGTTAAATTATTGCATATTGTATCTAAATTTATCTGGTTTCTGGTTAATGTCTATTAAGTTAAATATTTTTTTTTTTTATGATTAAGAAGTATGACAGCATTTACACAGAGCAATTGTATCTACTGTTATAGTTTAGATATTTGGTTATGTGTTTTGACTCAATTTATAGATCACTGGTTGATACAATGATAATTTGTTATTTATAAATTGGCTAATAAATCAATTGTTGGCCTTGGAGTTATTTTTTGCCTTATAAACTCATGAGTGATAATGGATCAACTGTCAAATTTGTCAAATTTGTGTACCATGTATTGCTATTGATATTAATTTGTGAGAAATATTCTAGATTAGCATTCTTTTAATGTTGTTCTAGTAATCAATAATTAGGGTGTATAAGAGATGATTGCTTCTATGTTATAAGAAGTTTGTTGTATTGTTGTGATCATTAATCTCATTGGAATTTGTCTTTCAGGTTCGCTATATATATATATATATGTGTGTGTGTGTGTGTGTGTGTGTGTGTGTGTGTGTGTGTGTGTGTATAATAAAGATTTTATTAATAAATAAAGCAATGTAATTAGCATAATATGTGATTTTGGTGATATGATGCTCCTCACTAAAGTTAAAATCACATGTATATGGTATATGTGAGGAGTAAAGTTTATATCTCTAATATGAGAGAGTTTCAATGATTCAATTGAGTAGTGATTGCCAAAGTGGCACACTTGATTGAGTTTAAGAAATTTTGGTCTTATATGATTATTGGGATGTCTCCTAGTCTAATGCGTAGTCATACTCCTAAATGAGGTAATTGTGTATTAGTTCATGAAGGGATACATGATGGTGTAGTAGAGGATTGACCAATCCCAGTGGTTCATCTGCCCAAAAGTGATGAATTCACGAAAATTAGAATATATTCTCATAACCGCTATCATGTGGGGAGTGTATAACTGCATGTAATGTATTCAGTCCAAATGTGATTATATGATTATGCATGTAACTCTCTGGATGTGTACTTGTACTTAAGTAACACGGTGCTCACATGATGCTAATTATATATATTGCTTGGTTTTCAGTCAGCTTTTCTGTAATTAATGACTTCATTATTATTGAGGTTTTTACTGCTTCAAATTTTAAATAGTGCACATATGATTTGTTGGTAATAAAATTTGCTTACTGTCCATGAAGCGTTCCATTCTGGAACACATGAAAAGTGGCTTGTGTATTGACTGCACTACTATAAGATGATTGAAGCCTTAGTTGCTTAAAATTATGTCTTGTCTGATATCGAAATTAAGACATATCTGTAAAGATTGTGTTTAAGTCCTAATAGCGTATACATCTCGTATATGGTTGAAAAGGTTGTTTCGAAAAGTTTTATACTTAAGGAATAATCTCACACATGTCTAAAGGAAGAGTAGAAAAGTTGACAATGTTGATATTATGTCTACTCTTAACAGTTATCTAAAAACTTCTATAGATTATTGTAGAAGTAAAATTACCGAGATAAAGAATAAAACAATTATAATTAGTCTTAAAAGGTTGTTAGACTTAATAGTGGCTGTGAGTATATTGACGAGTATGATAATGCGAAATAACTCAAATGGTCATTTGTCAAATACTTGGTAGATTATAAGATGGTAACTTAATTACTATACCTGAAAATTCTGACAAAAAGATTTGGCCGAAAGACATAAATGCACCATATTGAACATGGTGATGAATATGATTAGTAAGACTAATTTATCTGATCTTTTGTGGGCTGATATTTTGAAAGTAACATTTTCACATAAAAAAATAGTTTCATAAACTTTTTTTGAGTTATAGACTGGACATAAATTACTTGTTGAATCATATGAAATTTAGAGGTGTCATGCAAAAGTGAGGTTATTTAATCCAATATTAAGTGTTTTGGAATTCAAATCCACTCAGAATTATTTTGCATCTTATCTAGATTGTTAAAGATGTATTGATTTTATAACTCTAAAGAAGGTGCAAGAATTATGAAATCACATATTTTAAAGTTTCTAAAGATTGACATAGTTGTAGAGGATAGCTGCTCTCAGACTATTAAAGATAATAATATGATGGATGTTACTGTGTTTTTATCTTTACCTATACAGATAATTATGAAATTTCATGTACCATATATTAAACTTGTTGAGGTTCAAGGTACTATTTTTGATATAATTTATAATGGAATTTCTTAAACCTCTCAAGTGCAGAATGAAGTGATTATCGCTTTATTAATAAGATTTGTTAGGGAAAGACGATCAGTTATACCATCAGACTATATAGTCTATTTGTGAGAGCATGATTACAATATCCACTATATGGTTGATGTAATGGCATATTTATAAATGTCGTTTCTTATTCTCAATCAAGTATGTGATTAGATGCCATAAAATGCGAAATACAATCTATGAAACATCATAGTGTTTGGAAACTAACTTACTTGCCTAAAGATCATAAGTTCATTAGTTGAAATTGGCGTACAAAACTAAAAGACTTTCAAAGAAAGATTGTGGAATTTAAAGCCAAATTGGTAACTAAAGTTTTCACTCTAAAAGATGGGTGGATAGTTAATAGTGAAGAAATAAATATTTCTTTATAGTATTTTTAAAGATTCTTTCAGAGTAAATGTGACATTAATAATTTATTTGATATTGAGTTACGCCAAATAGATACAAAATCTATATTGTGCAATTGGAGAATTTTGCAACAGATGTTTCAAGTAAATTTGTGTGTAGACTGAAAAGTCTTATTCATAATTTTAAGCAAGTTTCCAAACAATATTATTAAAGTTTCATAGTGTTATTATTTTGTTTAATTGGAAACAAAGTAATTCAATATACTGCAAGGTTAATGGGAGGAAATTTATTTTTTCTCATATTCTATGTACATGATATTTTGCTTACAAGTTGTGACCTTGAGACATCTTATATCCTTTGTACTGAGGTCTGTATGGATTGTTTTTGCCATATTATATTAGATTTTATCGGAGGATATTTGCTGATTGTATATTGGAAATATTCAATATACATCATTGCAAGCCAATAATTGCTCTTGTTGTTAAGGTTAATGGACTGAATCTATCGCATTGTCCTTATTTAGATATTGAGAAAATCTAATTAAATGGTGTACCTTGTGTTAGTGCACGTAAAAGTATAATGTATGCTCGAATTTGCATTAGACTAAATATCGTCTTTGTGACGGGATTTCTAGGAAGATATCAGTTAAATCCAGGACGTGATCACTGGGTTGATGCCAAGAAAATTTTAAGGTACTTAAATAAGATAAAAGATTATATGCTAATTTATAGACATATTCAATTCTTGCAGCTAGTAGGAAATTCAGATGTAAAATTTGCTGGCTGTTAGTATAACATAAAATCAATAACGGAATACATATTTATGTTAGCAGGAAGTGTAGTAAATAAAGTTCTATGTTATCTTCTATTATGTAAGCAGTGTTAGTAACATTCTTTTAGGCTGTTACTTGGGTTATTAGGCTCCAGAACTTCATGACGGAATTGATCATTTTAACTTTATGGATAGACCCATACGATTGTATTAAGATAACAAATTTGTGGTATTATTTATTTACTACAGAGGTTTCAAGGGGTTAGAATATATGGTGGTCAAAATTTTTGACCAAAAGCAAATGGTACAGAATTGTGACGTTTTAATATAACATATTTTCACAGCTAATGTGGTTGTAGATCCACTAACTAAAGGTCTACGCCCGTGTGTATTTGAGCGACATGTCATTAGCATGGGCCTAGGAGTATCATGAGATGTTATTGTTTTGTGGGAGCTATTTTGGCTTTACTCTGATAAATGTTTCATCTGTGTTCGTTACACTTTGTAACGGTTTGATATGTATCAACTTTTGCATTCAATAAAATATTTTTGAATGTGTTGTTATTATATTAAATACATATTGATAAAGTCTCAAGGGATTGTATAAACTTTGAGTAAAGGCTAGAGACATCTGGGCATCCGGTTATTAGCCTTGTACATATGTCTTGTGATACATAAAGAAATGTTAACCATAAGGACAAGGCATATATGGGTTCATTGAAACCATAAATCATTCTCTAGTAGCACAAGTTTTTGTAACGCCTAAGGTAAGAGAATGGTAACTAACAAATGGGATCTCTCATAGAGAGATGTTATCCATTTGACACATTACCATATTAAATCCATATCAATAAAGTTAAGAGTATTCGTGATCATGGAAGGCCTTGTGTGTATATATGCAGTTACCGCCATGATTCGATGTTTAAGACTTTATGGGATATGATTGACTATTAAGAATTATCTCTAGACCAAATGTGCGCACATACAATACGATTTCAATTAATATAGTCCGAGTGGGAAAATGTAAGAGTTTTCCTAATGTAGACTAAATTAATTGATATTATAATTTATTGTCGGTAAAACAAGGTTAGTCTAAGGTGAGATAAAATGTTTCTTAATTAGTCTAATATCGGTTGATTAGTGTGGTCTGAGTTGAGCCTGGCCCGTAATGAGAGGGACTGGCTGAAAACTTTATAAATAGTGCTCAAGTCTCTCCTCTAACCCTAATTCTTACATATATCATCACCTAAGGAACGTTTATCTAACGCTACACGTGAGGAGGTCGCTTCATTGAACTAGTGATACGGAGGACAATATAGGAGAATGACTTGATGCATGGATCCCCTTGATAAGTGGATAATCCTTTTTTTGCTTCCGCTTTATGTTCAATGAATCCCAAAATAGATGCGTTAATTTTTCTATTCAATTATGCATGTTCTTGTTCTAGTTATGGAGATCTTGAGGTTGCGCAATTTGTGTCCAACACGCCAGACTAGTTGTTAGCGACCAATAGCTATGGGTAGCGGCGGCGGCCGCGGAGAGTGGTAGCAGCAGTGGCGATTGAAGAAGAAGAGAGAGGGAAGAAGAACAAGAAGAAAGAGAAAAGAGAAAAATTGGTTGACTTAAATTTGAAATTATTCCCAGAAACAAAGTATCAACTTTTTTTTACTTCTCAATTCTATTCCAAATCTTTAGAAACAAATTTGTTCCTAAGAACAAAAAATTTACTAAATGAATTTTTGTTTCAAATCTACTCCTAACAACAAAACAAAATTTTTCACTATTTTGTAAGTTGTCAAATAAACTTATACAAAGTGAGACCCCATATCCAAGGGCCAACTCTCCTATATTCTGAAGTGACTTTTATTCAGCATTTTATTCTCCTAGTCAAACAAGATTTGTACCTACAATAAGGTCCTTTGGACCTTTGCTTTTTAATTTAGTAGTTAGGTAGTGCTCTAGGATGGCTTTCACACACCTTGACTAATCTACCTTCTCGGGCAATTTTATAGCACGTTCCTTATAATACCCCAATGCATTCGAGATTGTACTTTTGGAGAACCGTCAAGACACTGGTTAGCAGAATCCATCATTATACAAACGGTGATTCTATTTTCCACAATCGATATGGCTAGAACACATTGTTTATTAGTTGAAAGTTGAAAGTTTAAAAATGCCCTTGATAGAAATATCCAGCTAAGCTGGCCCGAAAAGTAAGTAAATTGGGATCTACCCATCAACGCATCTTCTTCCTGAGGCCAAGAATTAAAAATTATTAAAAAAAAAAACCAAGAAGTACACAGACACAAAACAACTCCATATTCTTCCTAATGAAGTGTGAATTGTTAATTGGCTTAATTTTTTATTTTTGATTTTTGTAATTTGCACTTACTTGCATTGGGAGTTTTAATTGTTGGCTGATCAAAAATTTTTATGATTGCTTAATTGACTAAGGAGAATCTTCCCAAATGGATTTTGAGGATATTTGACTAAGACGTGACATATGGCTAAATCATAGGGCACGTTTGGCAACTATTCCATTCTTGGACAATTTCTAAGCATTTTAAGTCATTTGATAACTATCCAAAAAATTTTATTTGTAAAATAAAATTGCATTTGGTACAGCTTCTCAAAATTTCTCATCTAAATCATTTTCTTGTTATTTTTAAATAATTTTATTACTTTTTTTCCTTTCTTTTTTTTTTTTCCTTTCTTTCTCTTCTTCTTCTTCTTCTTCTTCAAGGTTGCTAGTCGCCAGCCTTGGGATGACCAACGATCCACCAGACGAGAGCCGACGACCTCATTGGAGCATTGTTAGCCCTCGATGAGGCCGTGCCTCATCGGCTGAGCCTCACCGGCAGTTGGGTAAGGTCGAGCTTGGCCCAGTCATGGCTTGACCGAGCCTCTTCAGGGTTGGGTGAGCCTCGCCAATGGCCAAGGGAGTTCCAAGTGAGCTCACTAGACCGATTGTTGGTGACCAACGGCTGTGGGCAGTGGTGGCGGCCGTGGAGGGTGGCAGCGGCGGCGGTAGTTGAAGAAGAAGAGAGAGGGAAGAAGAACAAGAAGAAAGAAGAGAAAAAAAAAATTAGTTGACTTAAATTTGAAATTGTTCCCGAAAACAAAGTATCAACTTTTTTTTACTTCTCGATTCTACTTTAAATCTTCCAAAAAAAAAAAATTGTTCCTAGGAACAAAAAATTTACTAAATGAATTTTTGTTCCAAATCTACTCCTAAGAACAAAATAAAAATTTTCACTATTTTGCAAGTTGCCAAATAGACTCTTATATAGCAAGACCCATATCCAAGGTCCAACTCTCCTATATTCTGAAGTGACTTTTATTCAACATTTTATCCTCCTAGTCAAACAAGATTTGTACCTACAATAAGGTCCTTTGGACCTTTGCTTTTAATTTAGCAGTCAGGTAGTGCTCTAGGATGGCTTTCACACACCTTGACTAGTCTACCTTCTTGGGCAATTTTATAGCACGTTCCTTATAAAACCCCAATGCATTTGGAATTGTACTTTTGGAGAACCGTCAGGACATTGGTTAATAGAATCCATCATTATACAAACGGTGATTCTATTTTCCACAATCGATACTAGAACACACCGTTTATTAGTTGAAAGTTTTAAAATGCCCTTGATAGAAATATCCAGCTAAGTTGGCCCGAAAAGTGAGTAAATTGGGATCTACCCACCAACGCATCTTCTTCCTGAAGCCAATAATTAAAAATTAATTTTTTTTTTAAAAAAAAACAAGAAGTACACACACACACAAAAACTCCATATTCTTCCTAATGAAGTGTGAATTTTTAATTGGCTTAATTTTGGTAATTTGCACTTGCATTGGGAGTTTTAATTGTTGGCTGATAAATTTTTTATGATTGCTTTATTGACTGAGGAGAATCTTCCCAAATGGATTTTGAGGATATCTGATTAAGATGTGACATATGGCTAAATCATAGAAGCTATTTCCAAAAAAACGAGGAGAAAGTTACAACAGTGCACGAGGCAAAGTGGTTACTGGAAAATCTAGAGTTTATGAAAACTAGGATAACAAGCATTTTCATGACAAGCATGTGACTTTTTCAAAAGTTTATTCCTTCACTCCCTCTAGGTGCACTATGTATCAAAGAAGAGATTGGCAAATGGAATACGCCTCAAGCAAAGATGATGATTTCGTCTTGGGTTCATGTTTACAAAGATGATTTTGTTTTGAGTTCTTGTCTTTTAGAGAGGGGGGGAGGGGTCCAACTTTTTTAGTGATGATTGTATTAGCTTGGTTGTATTTAAAACTATATAGGATGCGGAGATAATGTGGGCCATTACTAAAATATCATATGAGATATGTTTAAATATACCAGTTGCCACGAATTTAAATAATTCGGCACACTCAAAATCCTCATCAAATGATCATGGAGCCGGTAACTTGCCGTGCTTCTCTAGGGCCGGTCAAGCTTTGGTCGCCCCAAAGGGAAAAATAAGTGAACTCGGCAAGCAATCCCTTAACCGAGCTTCGGCCCACCGCCGCCTACCTCGGCTGACCTAGATCCAATCAATTTTTCCATAGAAAGAAGCCTCAAAATTTCGTAATCATGAACGATATTGAAGAAATATTTTTGAGCAGTGTACTATACCTAACAAACTCTAGAAATGGCCCGAAGCGCATTACTCAATCGAGTACAAACGCGGAAGTGGGACGCGGCGGGCCTTGAAAAAGCACCTCCTGCTGCTCCAACACGCTCCCACGTATGGAATCGAAAATTCCAAGAAACGTCGGAATCGCTTACGTCCGGAGCGGCGCGATAAAGCATAAAAATTGAGGCAAATCCTATAGAGAGAGAGAGAGAGAGAGAGAGAGAGAGAAGAGACGATCGCCTTTTGCTTCCTTCTTGCTCCTCTCTCTGTCCTCTTGCGCTTGACTAGTAGCAGCCGTGATGGGCATTCCTCTCTCTTTTATATTGGATTGATTTGATGGGGTGGTGGTCTTGACCAACCTCTTCTCGCACAGAGAGAGAGAGAGAGAGAGGGAGAGAGGGAGATGGGGTGGAGAGGGATACTGGGTTGCGAGTACGGGATCGTTCAGGCGCCGCTGGGGCCGGACATTTCGGGGCCGGAGCTCGCCGCCGCCGTCTCCAACGCCGGCGGCCTTGGCCTCCTCAGAGCCCCTGACTGGGTAACGCTCCTCCCTCACTCGCTGCTTTCCGTCTATGTTTTTTCGGAACACGCCTTGAGCTTTGAGCTTTGATCCAAGCACCTGAGGTTCGTCGAGTCTTGTATGTTGTTGGGTTATGTACTGAAGCAGGAGAGAGAGAGTGAGAGAGAGAGAGAGATTCTTGACTTGGGTGTTTTTAATCTTGACCCAGAACTGTCATGGGGATTCAAAAGGGAAATCAGATATTCCATTGCCAAAGCATATGCATTCCCAAATTTTCACATCATTAGTCCTTTTAGTCATCTCTGACCTGGAAATTTTAGACTGCTTGTTTCCCCTTAATGGGGACAGATTGATGGCCTAACGACAGCACTAGTTCTTGAGGAGTGATGCTGCTAGTAGCAGGACTAATTTACAGTATTACGTTGTGAAGCGACGTAGTGAAGTTCAAATGAGAATTTGGACAAGCGATCCATATTCATTATCTTTTTTTTTTCTTTCCCATGTTTTTGGATGGTGATTTTGCTTTTCTTCTCGAAATCGGCGTGTGCTCAGGAGGCACCGGATCATGTGAGGGAGCTGATTAGGAAGACCCGGTCCTTGACTGATAAGCCGTTTGGGATAGGTGTTGTTCTGGCATTTCCCCATGAAGAAAACCTGAAGGTGATACTTGATGAAAAGGTAGATGTACTCCAGCTTTACTGGGGCGAGTGTACAAAAGAGCTCGTTGAAGAAGCTCATCAAGTCGGAGTCAAAGTTGTTCCTCAAGTGAGTGATTGATCTTTGTAACCTTCTCTCTTTAATAGGAATCTTTGCTATTCTATTTGATTTGATTCCTCACGACTTCTTCTTGTAAAAACTTAAGGTCGGTAGCTTTGAAGAGGCAAGAAGGGCTATCAATGTTGGTGTAGATGCAATCATTGTCCAAGGGCGTGAAGCCGGAGGACATATCATTGGACAGGTACAGACTTTTGTTTGGCTGTACAATCATAAATTAGCTGATCCACCGAATTGGTTGCACCAGCATCTATGAGTGGTTGTGCTAGAAACATTACCATAAATGGTATTTTCGTAGAAACTAAACATTTAGATGCTCTCTTTTACTGTCTGCATTGTGGATCGGAATTTGCTTTGTTAGATTAAAGAAACTTTGGCGATTAGCAACCCTTTTGTGATTAATTATACTATACTCTTCTGCTTCAACTTTGTAAATGGCCCTAATTACACCATGGAAGTAAGTTAATATCCACAAAAAGGTAGTAGTTTGAAAACTTCACATTGAAGCTCACTCAAAGTACATTGTCAACATCCTAGACTCGGTGCTCTTTTCTTATCAGAGAACTTCTGGATGTGACCGTATAAGTATCTTCCACTAAAATAGTACGACATGTTACGGTGTTTGATATTCAATTAATGGGAGAGTCGGAAAATTGGTAGAACTTGGTATTGCACGAAAGCGGTCTGAAGATAAACTTATTCTGTAATTTCTTGTTGGTTTGCATTGTCCATCATATTCCTTACAATGTCGTTGATGATTATTGGGATTTACTTCCCATGTTGCTGTCCTTTTCAAATCTGTCAGGATGCATTGATTACCCTGGTGCCGAGGGTGGTTGATCTAGTTGGTGACAAAGATATACCAGTGATCGCTGCAGGGGCCATTGTGGATGGACGTGGCTATGTCGCAGCTTTAGCTCTTGGTGCAAAAGGTGTCTGCATTGGCACTAGGTATGTAAGATTCCCATAGCAGTGACTGAATCGTGAGATCCCTATGAAATATCAATGCAAATTAATGTTCGTTAGCTCTGATTGTTGCTATAAAGCATCATTGGTAAAGTTTATTTTGCCGAAGAGCCTCTTGCACATTGAGAAACTGTGAAGCAAAAGAAAAGGAATTCAAAGATCAATGGTAGAACCAAGATATCCTTTATGACGAGAGAATAGAATATAATCTGTGACATCTGGCACATGGTATTTGATTAAAGAATCTAGTTACTTGGAGTTGCATGAACAAAATCTAGAGCTAGATAGTGATCTGAGTGAGGTAAACCAACTTCTATTGCGTTACCTGTTATGGTTGATTGTTGGAAACCAGGAATGGAGTTGATTTGATCACCTTGCAATGTTTTATTCCTTTGCAGATTTCTTGCTACAGAAGAAAGTAATGCACACCCTCTGTACAAGAGGAAGTTGGTCGAGTATGACCAAACAGAGTACACAGACATTTTTGGGAGGGCGCGGTGGCCAGGGGCACCACATCGTGTCCTGAAAACACCGTTCTTCAATGACTGGAGATCTCTTCCTCCCAATGAAAATGAGGTGAACCAGCCCATAATTGGTCGATCAAGAGTACATGGAGTGGTAAGATTTGATGTCTAATAGCAAGATTGTCTCATGCTAGAAACCAGAAATTATTGCTGTTGCTGTAACTGCATCGAGCCTTAGAGCTTAGCAGAATGTCTGTTTCTTACGTTTGAACAGGAGAAGCAGATTCACCGCTTTACAGGGACAGTTCCAAACTCAACAACCACCGGCGACATAGAGAGCATGGCGTTGTACGCAGGACAAGGAGTAGGGCTTATCAAGGAGATTCTGCCTGCCGGGGAAGTGTTGAGGAGATTAGTTGAAGGTGCTCAGCTTATTATTCAGCAACAGTTTGGTGCAATTTAACATAATGTTTGATCCAAAACTCTGGAGTAAAAGGTGTAATCCCTTTCAAGTGATTGTACAGAAATAAACCCACAAGTGAAGCAGAGTTTCTGTAATTGCAATCAATTCAACCCAATAAAAAGGTTCTTGTAATTTCAACGGCAATCACACCCTTTTGCCGCATGCAATGTTAACTCAACTTTAGGAGGAAGAAGAATCAGAGAAATAAACATTAGAATAAATTGGGTGAGTTTGTGTAGCCTGTTTCAGAGAGCTTGATAACAAGGCAGTCACAGAGTTCTTATTGGGACATTATAGAATATTCAATCAAAAGAGAATGAATGTGTCGATGAATGTGTCGGATAAAACAGGATTAATATCTAATGTGACCTGACCTATAGTCGGTTTTTCATAAATATCTCGACCTTTGAATCTTACAACTGACTTTTCAATTTAACTTAGATTTATCTCATTAGTAGCTGCCGTTAGTTCTCTCTGTTAAAATGTTGAGTCGTCCACTGAAGTGGCCGGTCTTTCCGTAAATTTGCCAAAAATACACCGGTGAGAAAAAACAACTTCCTCCTTTCTCTCTCCCACCTCCCAACCAAGCATCGGTCTTAAGGCCATAAGTGTGCTTAGAGCTACTTTCTTATTATTGAGGGGCGCAAAATGAATTTAGAAAAAATTTCTCAAAAAATGATGGCTTGATTCATTCGTAAAGATGAACGAACGGATACTATTTTCATTGTTTAGGAAAATGTTTAAGTATAAATTATTGGCAACAATGAAAATATTTTGTTGTTGCTAGTTATTTAAAAGATACAATCGATCATTTAAAAAAAATAAGTTTTCTAAAATGCAGGTTTTTTACGAAATAAGTAAATCCTAACTCTTTTTTAAAGGGAAGCAACAAGGTTCAGCCCTAATAATTTTTAATAGGCCATAAGGCCCAGGAAGCTGGAGCGCGAGCGCCCGTGCTCCGCCATTGCCTTCCTGCCGAGTTACGTACTACTTATCTTGAACATCTTATTCATTTTTATTTTTTTAAATTAACATCTTGTACCCACAAGTGGGCAACTGAGTTGGTTTAGCTTTGAGCACTTCACCGCAGATGTCCCAAGGTCGAAACTCCGCAATTGCTAACACATCTTAAGTGGGGTGCCATGGTGGTGGGGTCATGTGCTACCTTCTCTCGAGGTATTGATGCTTGATGCTTGGTTCGAGATGCACTGCACACTGCCTAGGTCACCAAAAACAAAATTGTCTTGTTCATTTGATTTAGCATTAAAAAATATCAACTGTAATTAAGGAAAATGAGAAAAGAATTTGATTACGTGGTGGTCTTACGTGGCAATTAGATACTTCTAAAGTAAAAAAAAACCTGTTTAATATCACTTCGGAAGAAAAACCATTAATTAGAAACTAAAGGAAAAGAGAAAAGCATTTTACTATCTCACAGGGCAGTCAAGTGCTTTTGTTATGGATAATTAGTCTATTTAAGAAAAAAACCATTATAAATAACAACAAAAGGGAAAAAAAAAATTGGGTAGGATGAATCTCCTCTTCTGTTGAATAATTAAACACTGCCTAGGTCACCAAAAAAAAAATTGTCTTGTTCATTTGATTTAGCATTAAAAAATATCAACTGTAATTAAGGAAAATGAGAAAAGAATTTGATTACGTGGTGGTCTTACATGGCAATTAGATACTTCTAAAGTAAAAAAAAAAAAAAAAACCTGTTTAATATCACTTCGGAAGAAAAACCATTAATTAGAAACTAAAGGAAAAGAGAAAAGCATTTTACTATCTCACAGGGCAATCAAGTGCTTTTGTTATGGATAATTAGTCTATTTAAGAAAAAAAAACCATTATAAATAACAACAAAAGGGAAAAAAATTGGGTAGGATGAATCTCCTCTTCTGTTGAATAATTAAACATGTCTATCTTAATTTGTGGTCATCGTATCATCTTTAATTCAACCTTTAGTAGCTATGGAGGATAGGTAAAATAAAAAGTCAGGCCCAAGCAACGGTAATTCCCTATCGTGCCTTTTCAAAAGGACACCTCCAGGAGCGTAAGATTTCTTGACTCCGAGAGAATTCCCCGACGGGCATGAGATGGGAGGGGAGTATCATATTCGGTAGAGGTCAGTCAGATGCTCATAATGTCTCGTTAGCAGTGAAAAGTAATCATGTGAAAGCTATCTTATGTACAAAGCAATCATCCTTCATTGTATAGTCTGTTTTCGGTTAAATAAAGATAGCATCACAATGGTTCTCCTAAAAAAAAGGGAGCAATCCTCACCATTTATCAATTGCCCAACTTACAATTCGGTTCATGTCTCCTTCGTTTTTTGTAGAAATACTACATGGCCCTTCACATTGAACTGGCTCCATATGGTGTATTTTGGGCCAATGCTTTTTGTGGAGGAAGTCATCTCCGTAAGCTTTTTTTTTTTTTGGTCAGTCCTACGCTATTCCTATTTTACCCTCACTCTTAGATTTTTGCATTGCCTCTTGCAGGGCGTGGGAGTCAAAACCCATTTCTAAAATTTACGCGTTCCCAACCCATCCCCTCTGAGAAGGTGGGGATTTGAACTCCTCACCTCCCCCTTCTATGTTGGAAAGGTGGCCACTGGGGCATCTCCGTAAGCTTAGGCACCTCCTATATTGGCATTTTATCCTCCAAGTCAAATAAAATTAAGACGTATAATAAGGTCTTTTGGACCTTTTCTTTCGATTTAGCAATCAGGTAGTGTCCTGGGATGACTTTCACAAACCTCGACTAGTCTATCTTCTCGGGGAATCTTAAGGATGCGCTTGATATAATACCTTGATGCATTTGAAATTTTATTTTTGCAGCACTGTCAGGATACTAGTTAAAAAGATTCATTATTACAAATAACGGCAATTCTATTTTCCACAATCGATATGGCTGAAAAGGATTGTTTAATTATTTAAAAGTTCTGAAATGCCTTTGATAGAAATAGCCAACTAAAACTCCGTTTGAGAACCACTTCCCAAAGCCCTTTAGAGGCCTAAAGATCTTTGGACAAATGCCAGCCCGTTTGGCATTTATTTTTGGGTTCGCATTCCCCAAATGCCAGCTTCACAAGGCTAAAAGCCCAAGGCAGGTTGAGGACTGCCTTGGGCTTTCAGCATTTCGAAAATGGCCCGAGCACTATTCATCTTCTTCTTCGTCAAAGAGACCGGCGAGATGGGTCAACGGGCAAGAGAGGCCGGTGTGGTTGCGGCACCCCGGCGACCGTTGCCGACCAGTCGCGAAGGTCGCATGCCTGGGTCGTGGAGGTGGCGAAGGTCGCCTAGGTCGCGGCGTGCGACCTTCACCACCTCGCTGCGACCTCTGGCGACCCAAGACCTCGCCGCAACCCAGATCTAGTTCGCGGAGGTCGCTTGGGTCGCGGCGCGCGACCTCCTCCACCTCGTCGCTACCCAGATCTGGGTCGCTGCAGTCACAGAGGTCGCCTGGGTTGCGGCGAGCTGTCGTGGCGACCTCTGGCGACCCACGACCTTGCCGTGACCCAGATTTGGGTTGCGGAGGTCGCCTGAGTCGCGGCACATGACCTCCTCCACCTCGCCGCGACCTCCGGTGACCCACGACCTCGTCATGGAGGTGGCTGGAGGTGCCGCCCAACGGAGGGTCGGGCGACCCACAACCCTCGCTGGAGGATTGCCCGATGCGCCACAACCTTCGCCGAGGCCGCAAGATCTGGGCATTGCTCACCGGAGGGTCGCGCAACCTCGCCGGACCACCTACCTCTGCCGGACGTCCTGCGTCAAACTCCCCGCCCTTTGCCGAACCACCTGCTCCTCGCCGGCGACTACTTGTTTTGGCCGACTAATTATTATTTTTTTTTTTTATGAATAACAAAAGGCTTTGTATATATAATTTCCCAAACAGCATTTTACTCAAAATACTTCACAAAGAGTTTTCAAAACTACAATTTACCAAATACAGGTTTATATTTTGAAAAACATCTTTAACTCAAAGGCTTTTGCATTTTCCCAAAAACTCTCCCCAAAAGTTTTCCCAAACGCACCCTAAGTTGGCCCGAAAGATAAGTAAGTTGGAATATGTCCATCAACACATCTTCTTCCTGAAGCCAAGAATTAAAAAAAAAAAAGTACACACACAAAACAACTACATATTCTTCCTAATGAAGTGTGAATATGTTAGTTGGCTTAATTTTTTGTTTTATTTTCATTCTTGTAATTTGCACTTATCTTCATTGGACATCTTAATTGTTGGCGGACCAAAATATTTTATGATTGCTTAAATGACTGAAGAGAATCTTCCCAAATTAATTTCGAAGATGTCTGATTAAGATGTGACATCTAGTTAAATCATAGAAGCTATTTCCAAAGAGTGACTAGAAAGCTACAAGAGCACACAAGGCAAAGTGGTTACGGGAAATTCTAGAGTTTGTGAAAACTAGGGTCAACAATCATTTTCATGGTAGGCATGTGACTTTTTACGAAGTTTCTTCCTTCGCTCCCTCCAGGTGCACAATGTATCAAAGAAGAGATTGGCAAATGATATACGCCTCAAGCAAAGATGATGATTTCGTTTTGGGTTCATGTCTACAAAGCTGATTTTGTTTTGAGTTCTTGCCTTTGAGTGAGAGAGAGAGAGAGAGAGAGAGAGGGGTCCACTTTTTTAGTGATCATTGTATTAGCTTGGTTGTATATAAAACTATATAGGATGCGGAGATAATGTGGGCCATTACCAAAATATCATATGAGATATGTTTAAATATACCACTTGTCACGAATTTAAATAATTCGGCACACTCAATATCCTCAACAAATGATCATGGAGCCAGTAACTTGCCATGCTTGTCCAGGGCGGTCAAGCTCCGGTCGGCCCAAAGGGAAAAATAGGTGAACCCGGCAAGCGATCCCTTAACCGATCTCTGGCCCACCCGCCGGCCTCGGCCGACCTAGATCCGATCAATTTTTCCATAGAAAGAAGCCTCAAAATTTCGTAATCATGAACGAAATTGAAGAAATAATTTTGAGCAGCGTACTAGACCTGGCAAACTCTAGAAATGGCCCAAAGCGCATTACTCAATCGAGTACTAAGGCGGAAGTGGGACGCGGCGGGCCTTGAAAAAGCACCTCCTGCTGCTCCAACACGCTCCCACGTACGGAATCGAAAATTCCAAGAAACGTCGGAATCGCTTACGTCCGGAGCGGCGCGATAAAGCACAAAAGTTGAGGCGAATCCTAGAGAGAGAGAGAGGAGAAGAGGAGAGAAGATCGCCTTTTGCTTCCTACTTGCCCCTCTTTCTGTCCTCTTGCGCTTGACTACTAGCAGCCATGGTGCGCATTCCTCTCCCTTTTATATTAGATTGATTTGATGGGGTGGTGGTATTGACCAACCTCTTCTCGCAGAGAGAGAGAGAGAGGGAGAGGGAGATGGGGTGGAGAGAGATACTGGGTTGCGAGTACGGGATCGTTCAGGCGCCGCTGGGGCCGGACATTTCGGGGCCGGAGCTCGCCGCCGCCGTCTCCAACGCCGGCGGCCTTGGCCTCCTCAGAGCTCCTGACTGGGTAACTCTCCTCCCTCACTCGCTTCTCTCCGTCTATGTTTGTTCGGAACACGCCTTGAGCTTTGAGCTTTGATCCAAGCGCCTGAGGTTCGTCGTGTCTTGTATTTTGTTGGGTTATGTCCTGAAGCAGGAGAGAGAGAGAGAGAGAGAGATTCTTGACTTGGGTGTTTTTAATCTTGACCCAGACCTGTCTTGGGGATTCAAAAGGGAAATCAGATATTCCATTAACAAAGCATATGGATTCCCAATTTTTCACATCATTGGTCCTTTTAGTCACCTCTGACCTGGAAATTTTAGACTGATTGTTTCCCCTGAATGGGGACAGATTGATGGCCTAACAACAGCAGTAGTTCTTGAGGAGTGATGCTGCTAGTAGCAGGACTAATTTACAGTGTTACGTTGTGAAGCCACGTGGCAAAGTTCAAATGAGAATTTGGACAAGCGATCCATATTCATTATCTTTTTTTCTTTCCCATGTTTTTGGATGGTAATTTTGCTTTTTTTTCTCGAAATCGGCATGTGCTCAGGAGGCACCGGATCATGTGAGGGAGCTGATTAGGAAGACCCGGTCCTTGACTGATAAGCCGTTTGGGATAGGTGTTGTTCTGGCATTTCCCCATGAAGAAAACCTGAAGGTGATACTTGATGAAAAGGTAGATGTACTCCAGCTTTACTGGGGCGAGTGTACAAAGGAGCTCGTCGAAGAAGCTCATCGAGTCGGAGTCAAAGTTGTGCCTCAAGTGAGTGATTGATCTTTGTAACCTTCTCTCTTTAATAGGGAATCTTTGCTATTCTATTTGATTTGATTCCTCACGACTTCTTGTTGTAAAAACTTAAGGTCGGTAGCTTTGAAGAGGCAAGAAGGGCTATCAATGTTGGTGTAGATGCGATCATTGTCCAAGGGCGTGAAGCCGGAGGACATATCATTGGACAGGTACAGAATTTTGTTTGGCTGTACAATCATAATTTAGCTGATCCACCGAATTGGTTGCACCAGCATCTATGAGTGGTTGTGCTAGAAACATTACAATAAATGGTATTTTCGTAGAAACTAAACATTTAGATGCTCTTTTTTGCTGTCTGCATTGTGGATCGGAATTTGCTTTGTTAGATTAAAGAAACTTTGGCGATTAGCAACCCTTTTGTGATTAATTATACTATACTCTTCTGCTTCAACTTTGTAAATGGCCCTAATTACACCATGGAAGTAAGTTAATATCCACAAAAAGGTAGTAGTTTGAAAACTTCACATTGAAGCTCACTCAAAGTACATTGTCAACATCCTAGACTCGGTGCTCTTTTCTTATCAGAGAACTTCTGGATGTGACCGTATAAGTATCTTCCACTAAAATAGTACGACATGTTATGGTGTTTGATATTCAATTAATGGGAGAGTCGGAGAATTGGTAGAACTTGGTATTGCATGAAAGCGATCTGAAGATAAACTTATTCTGTAATTTCTTGTTGGTTTGCATTGTCCATCATATTCCTTACAATGTCGTTGATGATTATTGGGATTTACTTCCCATGTTGCTGTCCTTTTCAAATCTGTCAGGATGCATTGATTACCCTGGTGCCGAGGGTGGTTGATCTAGTTGGTGACAAAGATATACCAGTGATCGCTGCAGGGGCCATTGTGGATGGACGTGGCTATGTCGCAGCTTTAGCTCTTGGTGCAAAAGGTGTCTGCATTGGCACTAGGTATGTAAGATTCCCATAGCAGTGACTGAATCGTGAGATCCCTATGAAATATCAATGCAAATTAATGTTTATTAGCTCTGATTGTTGCTATAAAGCATCATTGGTAAAGTTTATTTTGCCGAAGAGCCTCTTGCACATTGAGAAACTGTGAAGCAAAAGAAAAGGAATTCAAAGATCAATGGTAGAACCAAGATATCCTTGTGATGAGAGAATAGAATATAATCTGTGACATCTGGCACATGGTATTTGATTAAAGAATCTAGTTACTTGGAGTTGCATGAACAAAATCTAGAGCTAGATAGTGATCTGAGTGAGGTAAACCAACTTCTATTGCGTTACCTGTTATGGTTGATTGTTGGAAACCAGGAATGGAGTTGATTTGATCACCTTGCAATATTTTATTCCTTCGCAGATTTCTTGCTACAGAAGAAAGCAATGCACACCCTCTGTACAAGAGGAAGTTGGTCGAGTATGACCAAACAGAGTACACAGACATTTTTGGGAGGGCGCGGTGGCCAGGGGCACCACATCGTGTCCTGAAAACACCATTCTTCAATGACTGGAGATCTCTTCCTCCCAATGAAAATGAGGTGAACCAGCCCATAATCGGTCGATCAACAGTACATGGAGTGGTAAGATTTGATGTCTAATAGCAAGATTGTCTCATGCTAGAAACCAGAAATTATTGCTGTTGCTGTAACTGCATCGAGCCTTAGAGCTTAGCAGAATGTCTGTTTCTTACGTTTGAACAGGAGAAGCAGATTCACCGCTTTACGGGGACAGTTCCAAACTCAACAACCACCGGCGACATAGAGAGCATGGCGATGTACGCGGGACAAGGCGTAGGGCTTATCAAGGAGATTCTGCCTGCCGGGGAAGTGTTGAGGAGATTAGTTGAAGGTGCTCAGCTTATTATTCAGCAACAGTTTGGTGCAGTTTAACATATTGTTTGAGCCAAAGCTCTGGAGTAAAAGGTGTAATCCCTTTCAAGTGATTGTGCAGAAATAAACCCACAAGTGAAGCAGAGTTTCTGTAATTGCAATCAATTCTACCCAATAAAAAGGTTCTTGTGATTTCAACGGCAATCACACCCTTTTGCCGCATGCAATGTGAACTCAACTTTAGGAGGGAAGAAGAATCAGAGAAATAAACATTAGAATAAATTGAGTGAGTTTGTGTAGCCTGCTTCAGAGAGCTTGATAACAAGGCAGTCACAGATTCTTCTCGGGACATTATTATCCTTATTCCTTAACCACCGTCCCATCTTTGGCAATCTTCGTGGTTTTGAAACAGGCACTTAAGGAGTGTAACTTCTGAGTCAATAATCTCACTGGCATATTCATTAGCCTTCCCTGAGCAGTCCAGCATAAGGAATGCGAGCATCTATATCTTCTCTTATCATATGTCCATTTTGATAAGTAGCAATCGATGCCTTGCGCACTAAAATTGCAGGTGGATTAGGTGCCACTACTAGCCTCTCGTTAAGCTAGAATTTACGTTAGAATCGACACCAATTCCACTTATCCTTGCACGAACCAACTTACTAAGTACGTTCCTCTTCAGATCATTGTCCCCGTCATCTCTACACCTCACAAGGACCTACTTTTACTCTGTCCCCAATTTCAGACTGAATAAACCGTACAGAACTGAAGTTCCTCCCATGTACAACAAAGGACTATGGTAGGAGAACGGCAGTGCAATTTGGGCCATTCATTTTGTTTTATGTGTAATGGGCAGCCGGACCCCAAATTTGCCATAGAAGACCATCATATGTGGAGGATTTAAAGAAACAAATCTAATTATATTCAAGAAAAGAATTTATTGGGGTTATTCATTGCCAAGTATCTCATCGGAGGTGCGGTTCCCAGCAAGTACGAGGATCTGGAGGCGGGGAAGCCGCTGGATAAGGCATTGCCGTTTAGATGGAGTTATCCTCGAGGCTGAGGACGCGAAGCTGGTCGAGCTGGTTCAGGGTCTTCTTCTACTATGTGCCGTTCAAGTGCAAGGACTCAAGGACAAGATTGGGGACCTGGCCTTTCATGAAGAGAGCCTTCATTTGAGGTGGAGGAGAGAAGACTCTGCCGCCCACGGAGACCGAATGGTCTCCCAAAGGCGCAAAACCCAAATAGGATTCACTAGCAATTCCCATCACACGTCCCCATCTTTTCTAGGTCTACATCTTCGCCGTTAGTTGAGACTTTGTTCTCCTTTGTCTCATTTATGTACGAAAAAGTACAGCCGTAAGGTGTGCATGAGAGCTAGCCTTCCTTGATGAGGAAAATAATATAAGACAAACAAGAGAGAATTTTGTCCTTCCAATGTTAAAACAATTTCAGCTACTTTCCAAGAAAGTTGCGTCATGAGAGACTTACCATACCGTGGTGTCTGTCCGGTTTCAGTTTTAGCAACCAATTCAGGTAAAATAGCTGCAATGACAAAAATTGAATACCAACGGCTTCTTGTGGTCAGATTCTTTAGTTGTACAAAATGCGTCAACTTAGGTGATAAAAGAATTTGCCAACAAAGGCAACAACCATTTTCACTTCCATCCTTTAGTTGATGATATATGACCGTAGATACTCTTCCAAAAACTTTAAACAAATTGTGTTCTGAAAACCCCTTGTTGAGAATTTCAAACTTCTAAACCGTTGTTGAGGATTTTAATTATAATTATAGTTCTACAACCTGCCGACGCTAGATTGACAGGTCATGATACAACGCAATCATATTGTTCAAAATGGGGAAATTCCTGAGGAACACCAGTGTGGAGGCGGCAGCGTCAATCAAGAATATAGCATGTCATGTATACAAGGATACCCCACTGTAGTCTTTCAAGAAGTGAGTACAAGCAGGAGCTTCCAAGGCTGATGCTTCCCAAGCGCTGTCATCTTATCTCCAGCTATAAGCAGAACCTCAATCCTCCACCCAGGATGAACTCGAGGCTTGTGGTTTTACTATTTGCCACTCATAAGTGCAAATTCCTGAGGAAATGTGGCAAATTGCCACGGAGTCCAGGATTCATGCAGGAGTTAAACGAGAACCTAAAAGAATTCGAAAAGATAATAACAGAGGCTCGGAGTTCCACTAGGTACACTTGCATAAGATATTGCATTTCACCAAGACCTAACTCCTGCTAATTAGGTAGACCAGCTTTAACAAATCAAAGAAAGGAAAACTGACCAGTGCAACAATGATCATAATCTGAACCTAGTCCTATAGCTAATACAAACAAAAATAAATATCTGCATAACAAAATTACCATACTTCAAATCAATACTACTCTTGACTTTTCTGAGAAGGGTGCTCAGGACTGGAATCTCACATAAGAAAACCAAGTGCTCAGGAGAGCATGGCCAGTAAACTCTTTTAAGAGGGTTGCATATACAAGATACAACCAACATGGTTTCTCAGAACACATCTTGTATTTCATAAAAATTAGGGGCAATAACAAAATTGGTTCAATCTAGAGAGAGCAGTAATTATCTAAGGTAACAATCAAGTATACACTATCAAATCATAGACACTAAATCCATTACCAACTCAGAGATTTCTCATGTAGGTCTAGGTAATTCATGTGACTGTTGCAGTATTCCAGCACGGTATATAGGATGAGTAGAAGATGTTGTGATACTCGACTCCATTAACGATCCACAACTAAGGGATTGTTTCTGGGAAAAGTTCAAAGATGACACAAAAGAAGGACACCACCCTCTTAAAGGGTTTTTTTAGCAGAAAGTAAGAAAATGGGCAGCAGTCAACCATGCCGCAAATCTCACAAAGACAGAAAAGGCGAGATTATAATCATATTACACATCTGAAAGAGACTATAATTAACAAAGATATACTTTTCTGGAAAAATGTACTCAAAAGGAGGTTCAGTTGAACAGCTAGAGAACACATAAGTCAATCATAACCTCATCCAGCAAGTGGCAGAAGTAAGAAACCTCCTTGTCCTCCGTGGCTTGATTGTTTCTAGGAAGCATTCCTCAATGGAGCATTAATTGCAACCACCTTAGAAACTTTTAAACAGATTACAAACGAATATTTCTTATGCACATGTTAATGTAACTTCCCAGTGACATTGTATTATATAATCAACGACACTAAAAACTAAATCCCATTTCACAGCTCATTCTATGTACATTCATTATAAAAAAAAAAAAAAAAAATCAACCTTTTAATGAAAATTAAAGATGACATGCTATGTGATCTAATTGTCCAATCATTTGCACTCCAAATTTCTGAATATTGAGTTGTACCATAACCAGACCAAAATCAGAACACACACTCATCAAAATTCCATTAACCAGACAAAAATCAGAACATTCACTCATCAAAATTCCATCTGATAATAGGATGTAGAGTTGCAAGGAAAGTCAAAAGAGACCCACACACACACTCCACATTCCTTAAGCATGAATCATGACATAACAGACCAAAATCAGAACATAGACTCGCCAAAATGCCTTCTAAGATAGAATGTAGAAAGGGCAAATCCAAAAAGACAGTTCAAATGGAAAAATCTGTAAGAATTTCCATCTACCAAGAAAGATATGCATGAATAACGATTCAACCTTACTTAAAGACGGTAAATTAGTTTGGAGGAAAAAAATATACATGTCAGCAGACCAACAAAATACTCAAAGCAAATATTGATGCAGAAAGAAACAGGACAACACATTGGAAGATGTAAAATTGAAAGAAAGACAAGTCCAAAAACTGCCAAATCAACTGATGTCTCTGAAGGGAAAGAAGTGAAATCACACTCTAGCCAACAAAACAGAAAGGGAAAAACAACAGGAGCAAGAAATGTACTCACAGGTGGAAAAAGCAAAGGGTTGCAAGACAAATTGCACATGCAGAATGCTGGGAAGAAACTTGCCTGCTCTCTGGAAATCTGCTCAACTTCACACATCTATTGATCTTTTTCAATATTTTCTCACCAAATCTAATGCTTAGTCCAATGATACATATACGATATTATGTAGAAAGATAGCAACTGACAGATCAAACTACAATGATTAATTCAAACGCTAGTATGTAATGAGTCAAACAAGTAGACATAAACAAATTCACTGATGCACATTCAAATTCTCTTCCATCCATTTGAATTCTATATTCTAGAATGCAAGCCCCAACAGTAGATTTCCTGCATTACAGCACATGAAGTAATAAAGGTTCTTGGACATCTAACCGGCAATATTTTTCATAAGCAGCAAGCTATGCTAAAAACCTAACCTGTTTGTCCCCACAGTTCGTTGCTTGATGTTAAGAAAGAGAGATTAGAATGCATATGTACTGATAATGAACAAATTCTTAGATCCCAGAATGTTGGTTTGGAACTATAGTCACCTTATATGGTGTGAAATACCATACTCCTGTGGCACCCCTGCTGCAGGATCTCCCAGTTGCTATCAGCAAGCTGCCCCACAGTTTCCATGCACTGCATCTTTAAGAGACATGTTGCCAAACAAAAATGTTCCTACATATCATAATAAAATTACACTAAAGTTGCAACTATACCAAACTAATTCCTAGTCTGTGTCTGGGAGAGCTTTGGAAGCTTTGCTTTTGAAAAGCTACAAGAGCTCAAGTAAAGCATTTGGCAGGCCATTAAGACAAGTAGAAAGTGAAAGCCGACTCCTCCACAAGCTTGCTCCCAATGATGCAGCTCACAAGTGCCCTTTGGAATTCCTGCTCCAAACAGACGGTACTAGCTATTTCTAAATGTCAATATAGATATATTTAGATAAATTCCTGGCCTGTATGGTGAAACAAACAGGATAAGCTTCAACAACTCAAGCTACTTATGATGGGCATTGACCTGGATTTGGACTATAATAGCAATAAAACTCAAATTGCTGGGCATTTGCCATCATGTGAGAGAAATTGAGATTTATCTCTATATCTAGAGAAGAGATCCAAGACACACACACACACACACACACACACACACACACACAGACAGGATAAATTCCCGAATTACCATTTCAAAGTGATTTTTGTCACAAAACTATCACAATAGGAACAACAAGAAACAAGCTTCATGGGAGGCCAAAATAATATAATGCGTCAAGTATGACCAAAGTCCATCCTTATTTATCCAATTATGCTACCATTGTACTGTTGCGGAGACTTATCAAATATGGCTGTGCTATATGTACTGAACCAACCAATTGGGCTATTAGATGCCATAGGGAACCTACAAGCAATTGGCATATTTCGACAAGCATTAATATGGAACCAGAAGCTCCACAAAAGCATCCAAACATACTTTCTTACATCGACTACCAAAAGTTTGATAGACATGAATCACACAACATCAAGGCTTCTATGGCCATGAACCAAGCAAATTGTCAAAGAAGAGTATTGGCTATATTAGCCTCTGTATCCAAGAACATACAAACATACACTTACAGTAAATAAATAAATGGTGATGAGGATTTTCTGGCTAATCATCAATACTGCTGCTGTAAACTCACTAGTATCATCAGATGTCATCATAATATGAGTAATATATACCACATTAACTAAAACGTTGGTTATTCCATAAGGATAAGATGCTAGAAGCAAAAGTCTCAGACCTCTAATTACTTCATTCAAGCTCAGTGACACTTCAATTATCTCCTAAAACATCGTTTCAAATGTCAAAAATGAAACTGTGTTACATTGTCACGTTAATGTCCATGAAAATTGCCATTGCGATTTCACATGAGATAACAAGATCACAAATTTGACAGAAAAGCTAGAAGACTAACTTTGATTTCCTCTGCATAATATTTACAACCTCACTGACCTACAATGCTCCAACCAGCGGGTATTCAAAGAATTTATCATCTAACGTCTCTTTGCCAGTGAACTGTAATGCATCTTCAGCAGATCCTCAAGAGATACCAAAGACCATGCTTCCTCGTTTTGGGCAAATACCTTCTGATTAATAGAGTCCACAATGATGCTCACATTCCCAAAACCATATATCTGAAGGCCATTGTGCATCCGACCAGGTTTAGGTTTGAATAGCAACTCGTGCTGCTGCGCATAGGCCTCGATGACTTCTTTTAGCTTCATCTCAGGCATTCCACCAGCAGCATCCATATGAGAGGTACCACCAGCACCAACAGCAGCTTGTTGTCGAGCATAAGCTGCTGCTTTCTGCTGAGCCTCAAACTGCCTCTGCTCAAGGACCCTATGATAACTTAAGTTTTCTTTAACACCAGGTTGGGCAACCTCCATGCCTTCAGCTGCATTGTCCATCATGTCTAGACCAATTCTAAGCTGATATCTGATACTCTCATTTGCTAGCAGCTCTTGTGGAAAAAGATTCCGCCAATTTTGATACCAGTTCATAACTTCATTGAAGTCTGGGTTAGAACACAACCAGTGATATAACACCTGTAGCCACTTAACAAAAAAGAACTTCTCCATCAAGTCCACCATGAGATGGATCGGGATAGCAGAGGCCCAAGACATGACCCAATCGAACTGAACCAGCTTCTGATCAGCTGGGTTTATCTGGAACTCCTGGAGGACAAGCTGCAACTTTGGAACGATAAACCGGCGCATAAAATCCTCCCAACTGGCAGAATCGAACACAGTTTTCCAAGGTGACAATATGGTGTATGCAGAGCCATCACTCGGGTGCCAGGCGTGAAGTACATTACTCAGTTTTGACCGTATGATCTGATAGTGGCCCTCCAATTTTTGTCCCAACAAGGGTAACCACGGATGCACCCAGACATGGATAGGAACAGTTTCTCGACGGGGGTCCCACGAATCCACGGCACTCGACAATTTTGGCATAACAACCATGTTCAGTATAGACTGCAGAACAGAAGAAGGCAACAATTTTTCCCATGTCTCGAGGAAATGAAGCATTGGTTCCGGATCCCTTGCCTCCCAAGTGTTAATGCCTGATATTCTCACAGCAGGCAAGACAACTTCTGAAACCAACTGGGTATAAGGGGATCCCAAATCCCATATATCAAGACATTCCTGTCCTTGCAATAGAGATTTCCACCGTGAAACAACTTCCAACCCATGTGAGGGATTCCGAAGAGGATCCCATCCCTGAAATACTCTGATAAACAGAGGGAGTGCAAATGAGCAAGCAATGCAGGATAAGTTGCAAAGTTTATAATCATCAGGAAACCTTCTTAGCATGTCACCAAAAGACTTGGCTAGCAAGTCTAACGTCAATGTTCCCATCGACTTTTCCTCCTCAATCTGGCCTAGTGTATTCATTATCTCCTTCACGTTATTTAGTTGTTTCTTCTGGAGTTCTGCCTCAGCTTGCAACTTCTCTTTTTCCTCTTGCAAGCTCAGAGCTGTCTCCTTCTCATTCCTCAGGTCCCTATCGATCTTCTGAATATCCAACTCAGCCAGGTCCACAATCAACCTTATATTGTGCTGGAGCTCAGGCATAGGAACATCACTCTCCCTCGCCTTCTCTTCTGCATTCAGATTCTCCAAGTTTGCTAATACCCTAACCTGAGGTCCACGCATGTCAAGTACCTTTTGCACAACTTCAACGCCCTGTTCCTGCTTCTTCGCCAACAGCTCTTCTGCTGTAATATATTTCGCTTTGTTTTTCAGTGTTGCCCTCTTCATTTGCTTAGACCAAAGCTTCTCCTTACCAGGCACATCGGGTAATGGCTTCTTTTCCTCTGGCTCCAATGAGGCAACAGGCGCCTTTGCAGGAGTTTCTTTGTAGTCGTTGAAACCCATACCCATATTCTTAGGACGCAACTTTGCTTCAACGGGTGCCACAATCCCCTGCTGGTTCTTCCCAAGACCACCCCCTTTGTAACCCATTTTCTCGAGCAACTTCATTCCAATTCCCTTGGTGTACTTCTCGAAGCCGCCCACGTTCCCCGATTCATAAGAATCCCTCTTAGCCCCACCTTGCTGCGCTTTCTTCTCCAATTTCGATTGCTCTCTCCTCCTCTCCGCTCCCTCCTTGATCTTCCGCCCAAATGCCGTCGGCAAGAAACCATCCTCCTCGCCATTCTCATCGAAACCATCGTCCCGCTTCTTAAACCCCAAACCCACCCCAGCACCAACCCCCAAGCCCGGCCTATCCTCATCCACGTCAGCGGACTCGTCATCCTCATTCTCTGTCTTCGAATTCTCATCAATCTCTCTGTTCGGCATGACCGTGCCGGTGGACACGAAATTCACGGGCTTCGACAGATCGGCCTTACCATGGAGGTCCCTGTTCTTCCTCCGCTTCCTCTTGGAGGAGTCATCGTAGTCCGAATCGGAGTCCCCCGACGCGAAGACGCCGTAGAGCGCGTCGTCCTTGGTCTGCGCGCGCTTCTCCCTCCGCTGCCGGTAGTAGAACTCCCCGTCGATCCACTGCCCGTCGTCGTAATCGTTGTCCATCCCAAACCTCTCCATCTCCTGGTCCTCGTCCATCTTCGAGAAATCCCGGAGAACCGAGGCGAGGGACCTAGGGTTTCGGGGCGGTGTTCGGAGACGGCGCTGCTGCCGAACGCCGAGGTGGCCCGGCGGCGTGGATGCGGCGGCGGTCGGAGGCCGCGATACAGCGGTGCAGCTCGGCTCGAGGGTTTAGAGAGAGAGAAGAAGCAGAGAGTGATCGAATGCTCGAAACGCAAGAACTGGAAAACCTAACGGATCTTCTTCTTGTTCTTCTTCTTCTTCCCCTTTTATTTCTCAGATGTTAACAATTGTTGACTTTTTTTTTTATTATTCCCTATTTACTTCAAGGAGAGGAAATTCATTTATCATGATATTTGTTGATGGTATAACGATGATCGAAAATGAAATTAGGCAAATTTTCCAGTAATAAACCTCAAAAAATTGAAAAAAAAATATATTTTTTAAGAATTTAAGTTGCAAGAAATAAAAATGAAACTTCCGATAAGAAGTACTTGTTGGAAGATGAATGACATGATAGAAACTCTGTGATTTAATTAATCTGAAAACTTGAAATTATTGAAGATTTCTCTATGAATACTCCAAGTTAATTTATGAAGAAAATGAAAAGAAGAATATTTGGTATTTTAATTTCTTATCAATTAAGGAATTTTTCTACCATTAAATAGTTATTCAAAATTAGAGTTATATCATGACAAAAATTGCAGCAAAAAACACAACATATATATAGAACTAGAGGAAAATTTCAAATAATGATTTAAAGTGTTTTTATTTTCTCAAATAAAATTTTGAAAATAAACCTTATTTCAAATAATGACTTAAAGTCTTACCATCTTTTCAACTAAAAGTTTGAAATAAATCTTATTTCAAAGAAGGCCTTGACTATGCATAATTCAAAAAATGGCTTTGATTTTTTGGTTGGTCAATGGCATTTAAGTCATTTATCTTCTTCTTTTTTATTTTTTTTTTTACTTTTCTTTCTTATTCATTGGTGACTGACCTTGGAGCAGATTGCCCTCGTGATCATCAGCGAGATTAGGCCTCACCTGTGGCTAGCGAAGGTCACCGAACCCTTGTTGGCCCCAGGTGAGATCGATTCTCACCTAATCTAGCAAAGGGCTTGTAGGCCCTCATGGACCCTTAACAGTAGTTAGCGAAGATGGCCGAGCTCATGCCCACCCTTACTAGTGGTCGGCAAAGGTCACTGAGCCTGGCCCTCTTTGAAAAGGGGAACAAAAAAAGAAGAGTGAAAAAAGAAAAGAAAAGAATAAAAAATAATTTAAAAGTAAAATTGTAATTGGATGAAAACGCCCATCATTGGTCAAAATATTTAGCCAATCAACAATTGATGAGGTCATGCCCTTATCTTAAATAACCATTGCATACTCTTATTTGAAATAATGTCTATTTTATGTCCTTATTTGAGAAAATAAGAACACTTCGATTCTTTATTTAGAATTTTCTCTAGGAGTGTCATTTTGTCTGAATAAAGTTACAACAAGGATTTTGGAAGCCAAGCTACATCCCTACAAGATTTATAGCTATGACTTAGGAAAGGTGACTCTTGAAGATTTCTTACATATATTAGTGTTAGCTTACTTTCGTCATCTGGGCTATCGGTTAATACAGGGATTGAAATCATAGAAGGATTAAAACTTGCACATTGAAGATCCGACTAGATCTTGAGTATTGAGATTTCTCAACGTTAACCTTGCGCTCGAGTTCCACATGTCAGAATTCTTAACCACTTCAATGGAAACTTTGACTCTCATTAATTGAATTGGGTGTCAACATGGTTGGGGCTTAGGAGTCGAGTCTAATCAATCTGTTGCAGTGCCAAACTAAAGGCCGTCTCAACTTCATAGCTAGTGTTTAAAACTAAATTTGAGATAATTTCATGTAGGAGCTTGATAAAAATGAGAAGTCAATAGGGTATATATGTGTGTGCAGATAATATGTCTATGCCTAATTTTATAACAATTAATTTTTTTTAAATTAAGTTTATAAAAGTATTGTCGAGCTAGAGCTTCAATTTGACAAGATTATGGAGTAGCTCGAGTTAGGACTTGAATAGATATTAGTTCTCATATAATCATCAACCCTAGCTCGAATTAACTCATGAATAATTTGTAATGCACAGACTTCTCAAATTCTCTCGCTTTTCCTGGATCCCGATGCCGTAATCAGCAGCAAAGAAGCAACATTTCCTCGTTAATCCTTTCTCTCTCCACCTCGGTTCCACTGTTTAGCTTTAAAAGGACAATCATCTCTCTCTCTCTCTTCCTCTTTCTCTCTCTAAAGCTCCCATAGTTCCCCTCGCATTCAAATTCCCGCATTGCAAACTAGGGGTGTGCATGGTCCGAGTGGACGATTCCTGACCTAGAACCAGGAACCGCCTACTAAAGACCAGTTCCAAAAAATTGGAATTGGGATCCACCCGCTAGTTCATAGCTTGACGCGAAACAATTATGGTTTTCAATATAAAACGACTAGGTGACTTCCATAACAACAACTAGAGAGGTTGCAGAAGGATATTATGGTAGTCACTTACAATAATCGTGAGGAAATGATAGCAATTTTGGTTTAACTTGTTTTCTATCATGGCTATCATGGGTCGGAATAAAATTTTATAGGCAAATTTCGTGTCCTAGGCAACTTTTTTTTCTTTTCTCTTAGGTGTGATGCTTTAAAAACCCTTTATGTGATGCTTAGGAACCTTTGTTTGTTGATAAAACCTAAAGATTTATTCCTTGTCGTGGACTCATTGTCTTACGTCAAAATCTCTTAGTCAAACTTTTTTGCTTTGTTTTGGCAAGTTTATATAAGGTATATTACAGAAGTTGAATAATGAGATATTTCTTTCTCATTGTCTTTTTAGTTTAACTAAGGCCAAATTGTTTTGGCATTTTTCCAGGCATTTCATTATGGAATGATGATAAAGGAGCGAACTTGAATTAATTTTTTTAATTATTTGATTTGGGTTTATTAATTAATAATTTCAAATTTTTTAATATTAAAAATTAAGATATTATTTTAATATAATCGGTCCGATACGGATGGGCGGGTGGATGGATCCATCCATGAAACTGGGAACCAGTCCGATACTTATTGATTCCCATAAATTAGAACCAAAAACTAGACCGATTCCCTCAAGAACCATCGGTTCCGAGCAGTTTTGATCTGATTTCGGACGATTTGGGTGGGTCTCGATTCTTTTGCATATCCCTACCGCAATTTGATCTCCAAAACCATAGCCCGTGCCATAATTCAATTTCCCCACCTCAATTCACCTCCCCACCATTAACTCTCTCTCTCTCTTTTTCTCACTCTGTCTTTTCCGCTGCGCTCTCGTTGTCCGTTCGGTTGCTTGAGCACGAGGGCCGCTCCTCCGGGTGCCGGGGGGAATAGGGCAGCTCTGGGTCACCCCAATGTCGCTCGGGTTGTTGCTATCCTGAGGGCCAGCGATGGGCTCGGCGAAGCTGTGCTGGAAGTTGAGCGCCTGGTCCTTGTTACTGCAGCAACTGAGCAACGGCGTCGGCGGCGGGAACGGTGGCAAGTGCGGCGATCCGAAGCAGGTGTTCTGGAAATCGGCGGCGAAGAGGAGGAGGGTGTTGTCGTCGATCGTGTGCGAGGTGATGCTCTTCGGGCTGGGGTTGATTTCGCTGTTCACGGGTCACGTGGCCTCTGATCTCGAGTGGTGGAACTCCCAGCGGCTGGTCAAGAGGAGCTTGTACTCCAAGCTAGATGTCCGAGACAATGACGTTGAGGATCGGAGCCAGCAAAGGAAAAACGAACAAATTCAGAGCAGCCAAAGCAAACTGACCGGAGAACGGTGCTAACAGAACTACGGCCTGGAGGTGGAGCGATCCGGGAGGTCAGTTGGAGGTCACCGGACGAAGCAAGGAGCCAAGAGAGATAATTCTCTGGACGTTTAGAAATCTTTGAGCCTCCCCACCCGGTGTGATCTGTGCTGAGCGCATGAGTGTTGTCGTGGCCGGCGATGAAGGACGAGCGGCGGTGGCTGCCGGGGGGACGGAGGCGACGGAGAGGGAGTGATGATGGAGACGCTTCTAGAAATGCGTTGACCCGATAGATAAATTTTCTCTTGCTGAGCCATAACTTGCGTAAACTTATCGGAGTCGGCCTCGGCCAAGACAATTTCCCTCACCGCAGCCCCCGATCCACAGTCTCTCTCTCGATCGGCCGAGTTGCAGAAGATTCTCCACCACTAATCGACACCAGAAATCCACCGTCCGCCATCTATTTCTCCGGAATTCTCGAGGCTTCTTCGTCAGTTCTCCTTCTCCATCGTCCTCCAGACACCGTTAGCCAGCGCCGTAGCCGCTCCGCCGTCGCCGGTTTCGCTGCAGCAAGGCCAACTCTCGTTCTGCTCTGTTTTCTGGTCAGGACGCCCGAAAGTGCACGAACCCTTGGTCGTTCCACCTTCGCCGGCCCCGATTATTGACGTGGACACCGCCGGGAACTTCGTCACTGAACGAAAGAAGAACCAGTGAGCTTTAGCTAATGTTTGTGTGAGTAGATCAGTTGCGATTGAAGCTCGATTAGCAACTCGGGACTCATAATGTTATTGTCATGATGATCTGAAAGTGAATCGTTGTTTTATGTTTGCGTACGAGCACCTTGATCAAAATGCCTATCACTCGTTTGATGAAACGTTCGAACTAGATCAGTATGTAACTTCGATTCAATCCTTGAAATGCAAAATCATATTGCATCAATTCAATTTGTTCTCACTTATGGAACCCTTATTATGGCCGAATCCGTCGTATGCTCAACAAATGATGTGAAAATTGCTGTTCCGTGGCTTAAGGATCTCTTTAGTTCGAGTTAAAGTGTGAATTCTGTGGTGAAAGAGTACGAGATTTGCATGGTCGTCTGCAAAGAATGGAGCGTCAGAATCGCCATCCATCTTTCTTGGGTGTTGTTCTCTTCCTCATTGTCTGCTGATGCGTGCACAAGAGGTGGAAATCTTTTGGAAATGTGACTTTTCTGACGCTGTTAGAGGACTCATTGACGGAGTCAGATAGCCTTGGAATGGATATATTTGGGGTACATTTGTTTCCGGATAAATTCCCTATGTTTTTTTTTTTCTCTAACTAAAAGAATCAAAATAAAAAATAAAAATGAAAATTGTAGAGAAATGCAAGTCTCGGTTAGGCTGTTACGGTTTAAGAATAGAATTTCATTTGACTCATGTCCTTCAAGATTAGGGAGTCATGTCTCTTGAATCTATAAATAAATTGAAATTTTAGTTGTGTTTTCTCATATGAAATGGATAAAGAAAATAAATTAAAATAAATAAATTATATAAAAAATCTTTTTTTTTTTTATTATTAGGATTACATTTCAGGGTCACTTGGACGTAAGTCTTCATTTAGGCTTAGGTTTAATTTTTGGACTCAACTCATGGAGTTTTTTTGTCTCGAGGCTTGATGATGAGACAATATATATTCTTTAGCCAACACCGTATCGGATTAAATTCTTGGACGATACTTTCCATATTTTACTTACTTTCGATGCCTTGATTATGAGCTTGGTTTATTAGGTGATGTTTTTGTTTACTATATTTCGATTATGTGATTTAAATTCGAAAGCAGTCATTGTCACAAGGATTTGACCACATTGTTTTCTTCAAATATATTTGCCTTACCACAAGTTGTATTTAAATCTGTTGGCCGGTTCGAGGGCTTTGCACACACCTAGCTCTTTTAGCTTTACCTACATCAATTACAGATAGAACATGAGAAGAAAGCTTTCACTTTCTAGGCATACACCGATATGCGATACTCATAACTACCAATGTAGCGAACTTAAATTAATAGATCGAGTCTTTCTAATGGTCTGGCTTTTAAGGTCTATATGCACAACACCAATATCACTTTCAACACAATCAAATCCGGTATGACCAGTTTGTTTTGTTTCCGTTGGCATGACATCTATGGGATCCCCTACCACGTAGATATGCACACACGGTTGAGCTACAAATAGGGAAATGTTATGAGGATCAATATGCTCTAACATAGTCTATCTTTGCCTAATGATGTGGGCAGTTTTTGTACTGGATTTGAATCAAACAAGAGAACAACACTGTCGAGGGGACTGGTAGAATGAGCTTGTAGATTAAGAGATTCACATTAAAAAATCTTGCGACGAGCAATTCGAGGTTCGGTCTCTTCCCAAACTCCGTGCCAAAATTGATGCAAAATAGGGACTGCCATGAACTTCGCAAACTCACAAAGCTGAGGATGCTACTTAGGTGAATGCAATTCATTTCCCCAAGACTTCAATCTCAGACCGAAGCATCGTGGCCATTGCCAACATCTTCCACCCTCAATGACATTCGACATTTGGTGGTAAATATTCTATATCGGACGCGGCTTATATGGAATACGATTTCATGGAAAATGGAGTCCCCCTTCTTATCTGGACACCAAAAATTGGCCCTTATATATTCATTCAACCCTTTGATAACTAAATCATCTCATCACATTTTTTTTTTCCAATTCCACAGCACACTTTCTCAGAAGCTTTTCACACTGAAGTTCACCGGATAGAATGGTCTTGAAGCTATGTAGTGTCTTCGGCATGAAACATAAAATCAATTTCTTTTGTGGTCGAGTAAAAAATTTATTTCTCATTGATATAATGAAACTTTTGACAACTAAAACCATTTGAATAAGGTTGTAGCATAAATGATTCGATTTTTAAATTTCTCAAAAATATCAATAAAGGTTTCAAAAGATATATAATATTTTGATGTACAACCCGATACCTTCAATTTCATGAATCCGAATTTGTTGTTAAGTCCGATTCAAAGAGAATATAAAAGTATCAGGAGGCAAATCCATGCGCAAGATAAAATCCCCACATTTCATGGTTTAGCATGTTGAGTTGAGAATTGAGAATAAGGGATCATGGGAATCATTTCTCTTTTTAACTAATTTGGATGGAATTATCATTATTGATAGTTATATTAACATCTTATTTAATGCTTCGGTTATGCTAATAAGGTAATTTCCAGTCATGCAAGGTAAACATGAATTATATATCGGAATTAAGATTTGATATAGTAAATGCTCACACACACACACACACACACACACACACACACACACACACACACACACACATATATATATATATATATATATATATATATATATATATATTATTGTGGATTGGTCAATTAAATGCTTATGATTTAACATTAACAAGATCACAATCACCGAGTTAGACAAGACAAGATGAATAACCTCAAGTTTATGGATGCATTTAAACATAAATTGCAGCAAACGATCCTGCTGCGGCTGCGGCAATTATTCAAGATCATCAACAAGAATGAGCTTGCACTTGAGCTTCGCGGCTATATTTAAGAGGCTCGACTTAACATGCGTTCGAAGAAGAATGGATCCACGATCTAGAAAAATCTGAAGTAGAATTGCATTCTTCAATTGCAGAGTCAAGAGAGTGATCATAGCAATTCACAACATCATGACAACTCGTAGAAAATCTAAAAATGAGCTAAAAAAAGAGAACAAAGACACCTTCGAGGCAAATTTGCGTCCTAATCGGGGCTTAGGGTTTGACTTGCTGAGATTTTATCTCACCTCGTCGTGGGCTAACCTTTTTCAGGGCCGTAGCGTCGAGATCTGTTGAGAGTGGATATGGTGGGCGTGAGACGCGACACTTTTTGGCTAGCCCTACCGTTAGCGAAGTTTAAGGTGACCCTGATCCCTGAGGTTTTTGAGAAGGTTGGTTGGAAGTTGCTAGTGTAAGGACTTGTAAATCATTAAACTTCCTATGGATAACAATGGATAAATAAGTCGTGGTTTTTATGGGTTTTATGGGAAAATCGCGGTTGTGTTTTATTATCCCTATGTTTGTTTATTGGCCGGGTGCTTATTTAATTTGCTTTCGCATGTGCTTAATTGATAAGATAAAAAAAAAGAAAAAAGAATGGATTGGTGACGCGACCTAGGACGTTGCATTTTTAGTCGACCATCGAGTGATGTTTGCACGCTCGAGGTTTAGGGCGTGACACCATTTATCTGTTGTCTTATCAAATTATTGCATCTTGTGGACTTGAGCAACATGCATAGCTTTTTTTCCCCCAATGATAGAACTTGATTGATTTGGAATCTTTTGAAGATATTCAGATCATTATAGTTTGAAAAAAGGACAAATTGATTGCATGGCGATCGAGGCAAAGATGCTTGGCAGTAAGACATTGAAGGCAAGCAAAAAAAGGAGTGACAATGGTTCCAAGAACACATGCCACCATGAAGCGACTGGTGGAACTTGCATCACAGGAGAACTTTAGGTTGGTTTTCATCTTGGAGATATATGGTCCAATTCACCTTGTCGATTCTGATTGTATGAGCTAAAGACAACATTGCATTTTAGTGATAATTGTTTCATTTCACAAGCGTAAAGCTAGAGAATCCAAACTATAATTTATACATTGATTAGTGCTATAATGATATGGAACAACTTATTATTTTTTGTGTGAGGTATGGTACAGTGGGGTTAGGTAGAACAAAATGGTCATGCAAAATCCAGCAGTTGACATTAAATTTCTTTTGTTCGATGGCTGAGATCTTGCACATAAGTTCAAGGCCATTACTTTGTTGCATCAATTTTTGTTGGTTAAATCTATGTATCTATGCAACTAGTCTTCTTTTTAGAATAGTAAATAATTGTTGAAAGGATGTTGTGGAAACCCAAATCAAGCATAGTGCACTTTATCACCATTGGTGAGGGACAATTGGTTATGAATCCTTTGTAGATATTTAATCATTGAAGTAAAAAAAAGGACAAATAGATCACTTGGTGAACGGGGCAAAGATGCTTGATTGTGCATCATTGATGCAAAGTGACAAAAGGGGCAACGGGAGGTTTGAGGAATCTGCTAAGCTATTCTTGTGACATCTTGATTTTCAAGTCCTGATTTTGATCGGATAAATTGGGCTTTTCATCGACACAATTATAGTGTTTTTCTCGGAGTTGGCTACTCATGAGATAACTAGACCATTTGAGGGAGTCATTAAGATATTTTTAGGTAAATAGACTTGAGAATTCGACCAAAAATCGATTTTTTGATCGTGCTCATCTTTAGAGGCCATTATGACACAGTATAAATTTGATTTGAGATCAGAAATAGGTCAGTTCAATTGAGATGTGTGGCCAATTGTGGGTGACTTCACTGAATTGGAAAATTCTCGTCGACTAACACTAATTTGATTTTTACCGTCGTTTTGGTACTCTATGTCCGTATTTGAAAACTCGAGATTTTCACGACAATCGAGAGTCGCCATTGTGTCGAGTGGGTTCAGAGTGGCTCGAAGAAAATTGACCGTGAGTCATTTGCACTAAAAAGTTCTGAAAACTACCTAGTACCTTAGGTTACGCTAAAAATGTGTCGGAGTGAAATTAACCGTTGATTCGAGTTCGATTTCAAAAATTGGAAGCTCTGTCATGTCATAGGTCATTTTAGGATCGTTGACTCACTTTCCGAAGACTTTTCTACGAACCGAGACTTTATGGGAAAAAGTCATCGCCGGGTCGTATTTGTGTAGAAAGTGCCGAAGGTGAGTTTTGATGGCAAAATTGAGATGCGTGATGGATGCATGGATGAGGAAAAATAGCAATTGAGCATTGAGGTGCCAATTGATATTTGTTGAAGTCGAATTGAGTGGAATTGAGGACCGATAGGTGGCCAATTGAGGGAAAACCTATGTAATTTCGTATGCCCCTTAGGCAAGACTTATGGACCAATTCAAATGGATTCTAGAAGAAATTTTGAAGCTGAAAAAGGGCAGTGGAGGCTAGCTAGCTTGGTGGGCCATGTGAGGATCAAAAGAGATAAGATTGAAGGGAATTGGTCCCCCAAAAGAGAACCGGTCTTCCCCTCATCCCTATCTCCTTGCTCTCTCCCTCCTCTTTTCCCTTCGTGCGACGCTTTCTGCTTCTGCCTTGCTTTTGTTCTTCTCGGTGTACCGAACTATTCTGCCCCTTCTCCTTTCAATTTTCTTCCTTGCAAAACTATCGAAATTGCTGCCTCAATTCCCTACAAGCTGTCAGGTGTTCCTTGCTCCACGCATCCAAGTAGCAGCTGAAGCTGCTGCCCCCACGTCCGCGACACTAGTAGCTTCGGTGTTCACGCTTGCCCTTTCAACCACCGTTTGTTTCCCCTGAGTCAACCGAACTCCCCACGCTAACTCACTCCACCGAATTGAAGCCCACCGATCGGCCCACAGCAAACGAAGCAGCATCATCGCCCCACCGAAGCAACACCGCTCGATCTTCTCTCCTACGCCAGCTCAACCTCCACATCGTCTTCTCCTTTGACGCCAGCAGCTCCGTGTCTTGCGCCTCCACCATTTCGCTCGACGCTAGTCCAATGGCTTTCTCACGTCCGGCCCACATCGCAGCAGCCCATCCTTATGTGTCAGCAGTCCAAGAAGCCATTTGAAGCCAACGAAGGTGTCAACAGCCCAAGTTTTGGCCCAACAGCAAGCCCATGCCCTTTAGAAGCCTAGCAGAATCAGAAGCCCACAATTTTGAGGCTCAAGCCCGCGAAGTCAGCCCGCTTCAGGCCTAGTCCAATTTAAAAGCAAATCTCAGTCAAATATGAGATTTGCTTTTAAATTGGACTAGGCCTGAAGCGGGCTGACTTCGCGGGCTTGAGCTTCTCAGATTTGACTGAGATTTGTTGGTCTGACATTTCTTGGGTCCATTTTAGGCTTGGCCCAAGTCTGCCGATGCAGCCGAAGATTCATATTTCGGCCGTCGTCGTGCCATCGTCGCGGTGAACTGGTTTTCACAATTAACTGGTGAGTTTATACTCTAAACTCTTCTTAGTAGGCTTATGATGCTAAGGGGTGTTTAGATTTATTTAATTAGGAATTAGGTGGTTAGTTAGGTTAAATTAGTGATTTAATTTTTTAATTGAGCATGTTAGGTGGTTAGTATGGTTTAGCTAAGGCCTAATTAAATTGTATTATTTATCTAGAAGGGTTCGAGAATTTTCCGAGTCTATATTGGTATTTAATTTAATAATTTTGGCCTAGGTTAGGATTTTTAGAAATTAAATTGAGTTAATTAATTAATTTTCGAAATTAACTAATTATTAATTATTTTTCGGGAAGTTAGGCCAGGATAGCCAGTGACCAGAATTTTGTGTTGATTGCAATGGTGTGGTTAAATTTTGCAATTGAGTGTTAAATTATACAAATTGAGTATTGATTGGATTTTTAGTATTTAATTCCAAAAATTATGAATTTCCAATATTTATTTAGAAAATCCTAGGTATCGGATTTTGATATCGAAAATAGTTTTAATTACTATATAAAATAGTGGGATTTTTAAAAGGAAGAATGTCAATTTTTTTGGGTCGAGTTGACCGTGTACCCATATACGGCTATTTCTAATACGAAGAAAAATGTTAGGTTCACCATTTTAATCGAAGCATTTGAGTGTAATGCACGGTGCCTTCAGCCATATTTGAGTGATCGTGTGATGGTTAAGAGAAATCGTTTTGGGCTGTTAAGTTGGATGTTATCTCTATTTGGGATACCCCTGGACAACAGGAAGCCGGTCGCAGTAGATTTTGGATCCTATGCTCCTTCGGAAAAGCCGTTTGATAAAGAGATGTGCTGTGCTCAATAGGGTGAGACGAAACCTGGCAATGCCAAAAGACCGTCGAACTAAGAGTAGGCCGTGCTATATGTTGAGATCAAAACTAGGAACGCATGATGAATTGAGTTGAATGTGTCTGATTATGGGACAAAATTATGTGACACGGTATGGGACGTGTCATAACGGTTTGGCTCTATAATTAGGACCCCTTTATTGATTTTAAAATTGAGTGTTGTGTTCCCATTTAATTGATCTTGAGTACTGCTCTGGTTTGTGATATGAACTGTGCTGACCTGCAGGGTGGAATTGAGGCGAGGTAGGTCCTTTATGCTAAATGCGTGATTTTGTGGTTAGGATGCTTCTTAGAGTCTTCCTCTCCTAGTCGAAGTTTAGAGTATGGACTTGCTGTGACCTTGTCTCACTGGTTATTGAATAACCATTTCAGGGTCATTGTGACAGCCTGAATTTTCATAATTTGTTTTCGATTAAATAAATCGGGCCTTTCATTGAAATGCTAATAGTGCTATCCTCTGAGCTGATCACTTACGAGATAACTGGACTATCTGGGCAAGCAATTAGGGAATCCAAATGCAATTGGACTTGAGAATTCGATCAAGAATCGACTGCTCGACCGTGTTGATCTGCAAGGGCCATTACGGCACCGTCAGAGATCGATTAGAAATCAGAGATATGTCGATTCGACTGAGATATGTGATCAAATTGTGGGTGATTCCACTTGATTGAAAAATTCTCATCGATCGGCACTAAATTGATTTTTTGTCGTTTTGGTACTCGGTGCCCGTAATTAAAACCTCGAGATTTTCACGACAATTGAGAGTCGTTAATGTGTCGAAGATGTACTTTGTGACTCGAGATAAATCGATCACAGGTCAATTGCACCAAAAATTCCTAAAAGTTACCTGGTAGACTAGGTCACGTTAAAAGCGCGCCAGATTGAAAATAACTGCGAATTTGAACCCAATTTTAGAAATTGAAAGTTCTGATGTGTCACAAGCTATTTTAGGAACATCGACTCACTCTTCGAGAAATTTTCAGAGATTCCGGGATTTTTGCGGAAAACCGATTCGGACGTCGCGGAAAAATAACAGAAATTCGGATTGGCCGAATTGAAGAGATTTTCGACTTGCAAATCGAGCTACATGGCGAAGGAGACTTGTAGAAATTTTGTGGCTTTTCTACATCAATATTTGACGTTGCATTTGGGAAATTGTTGACGAAATTGAAGCTCAAAATCCAATGAAATTCGGATCTAGAGGAAGAAAGTAATTTTTAGCTTTAAATGGGATAAGTGGTGGATTAATAATCAAGGAAAGTAATAGGAGACAAAGTAATAAATTAAGTGGATAGGGATTGTTGACTCTTCCGCACGGTGGCTTCCTCGGCAATCTCTGCCAGCTGCTTCACGTCACTTTCATCATTCCCTTGAAGCTTATCCCGATTTCCCCACCGCATGCAGCTCAGCCGAAGTCTTCTACCTCTGCTTTCTTTCGATTTTCTCATTCGAAGCTCCTTTCTTCATCCCCTTCGAGCTAGCTGCCGCATCCTGTGTCGTCTCCAGGCCCGGTCAATCGCCAGCAAAGAAGACCGACTCAGCTTTCTTCAATTCAGCGCCCATGTCTCCAGTTGCTACAGCTCAACACCACCGAAGATCTGGGCCCACGTGTCTTCAATTTTGTCGAGCTACCACCGTCTGAAGAAGCCCCCACCAGCTTCTCCACCGAAACAGTTTCGGTCTTGCCGCGCTGCCATCTCTAAAGCCCACCGAAGTCAGTTGAGTTCCTGCTTTGTTGACCGAAGCTGCCCTGCCCGTGTCTTCGTACAACTCACCCACCGAAGCGACAGTCTTCCTCCACGCGACCAGCAAGCCCAGCTCGAGGTTGCTTCTTCTCCGTGGCTGCTCCTTCGTTCAGCCCAAGTGAAGACCGAAGTCCACGGGAATTCAGCCGCCAGCGAAGCCGAAGATCTCCACCGGAGCTGCTCCATTTGACGCCCGCATCTTCGAGCTCCATGGGATTCCAGCGAAGTTTGAAGTCAGGCCCACGGGAATTTTGGCCCACTTTCAGCCCGTGAGATTCAAACCATCAGCCCATCTCCAACAGATTTTGAAGTCCAAGCTCAGGCCCAAGTTCAATTGGTTTTAGCAGCCCATTTGGGCCCAAGAAGAAGGCCCAAGCCGGCGACCAGCAGCCTGCATAAGCCCAAGACCTAAACTCAGCCTTGCTGAGTTGTGTTGGGCTAAGTTTAGGCCCGTCCCAAGTTTGTCGACACCGCCGAAAATTAAGGTTTCGGCCGCTGTCGTGTCGTTGTCGCGGTGAACCGGTTTCCGCAATTAACCGGTGAGTTTATACTCTAAACTCGGCTTAGTAGGTTAATAACGTTTAAGGGGTGTTAGATTTATTTTATTAGGAATTATGTGGTTAGTTAGATTAAATTGGAAATTGAATTATTTAATTGAGCATGTTAGGTGGTTAGCATGGTTTAGCTAAGGCCTAAATAAATTGTACTATTTATCTAGTAGGGTTCGGGAATTTCTCCGAGTCCGTATTGGTTATTAATTTAATGATTCTAGCATAGGTTAGTATTTTTAGAATTTAAATTGATTTATTTAATTAATTTAAGTAATTATTTAATTATTAATTATTTTTCCGGAAATTAGGCCGGGATAGTCGTTGACCGGAATTTCATGCTGGTTGCAATGGCGTGGTTAATTTTTGCAATTGAGTGTTAAATTATGCAAATTGAGTGCTAATTTGATTTTTGGTATTTAATTCCAAAAATTGTGAATTTCCAATATTTATTCAGAAAATCCCAAGTGTCGGGTTTTGACACCGAAAATGGTTTTTAGTACTATATGAAATAGTGGGATTTCAAAAAGGATGAAATCAATTTTTCTGGGTCAAGTTGACCGTGTACCCACACACGAGTAATTTCATGTGAATTTCTAATACGAAGAAAAATGCCAGGCTTACCATTTTAATTAAAGCATTTGAGTGCAATGCACGGTGCCCTGGGCCATATTTGAGTGATCGTGTGATGGTTAAGAGAAATCGTCCCGAGCTGTTGAGCTGGACATTATCCTTATTTGGGATACCCCTTGGACAACGGGAAGCCGATTGCAATTGATTATGGACCCTATGCTCATTCGGGAAAGCCGTCTGATAAAGAGATGTTGCCATGCTCAATGGGGTGAGACGAAGCCTAGTAATGCCAAAAGACCGCCGAACTGAGAGTAGGCCATGCTATATGCCGAGATCAAAACTAGGAACGCATGATTAATTGAGTGTGGCGTTTCAGTTATTGGAGCTTATTTGTTACTCATGCTCTCATGTTGTCTGTGAGATAAATTGTACTGACCTGCAGGGCGGATCTAAGACAAGGTAAGTCTCCTTGATTGTGTGATTGTGTGATTAGGACACTTCTTGGTGTATTTCCCTCCTAATTGGGGTTTAGAGCTTAGACTCGCTGAGATGATATCTCACCCCGTTGTGGGACAACATTTTCAGGGTCATCGAGCGGAGGACCTGGAGCTGAGAGGAGGTGATTGGAAGCGTAGGTCAGTTAGGACCGCTTCTTTTTGGAAGGCCAGTCTTTTGTAGTCTTTTGACCATAGACCTGTGTACATGACTCAGTGCATATATTAAAGCATGTTTGTTTGTGAATCTATTGTCCTGCCTTTCTATCCCGAGATGATTACTGTCAGGGGATTTATTTTCGCTTCCGCATGTGCAATAAAATGGAAAGGGTTGGCAACTTGTCCTGGGAAGTTGTAAATTATTATCGACCAGATAGGGATGGGCATGCGCTCAGGGTCCGGGGCATGATAGTCATCGAGCAGAGAACCTGGAGTAGAGAGGAGGTGATTTGAAGTATAGGTCGGATAAGACCGCTTCTTTTGGAGAACAATCTTTTGTAGTTTTTTGACCATAGACTCTTGTACGTGACTCATCATATGTTTATAAAGGCATGTTTGTTTGTGAAATTGTTGTTTTGCTTTTTTATCCTGAGATAGTTACTTTTAGGGGATTTATAATCCGTTTCCGCATGTACAATAAAATGAAAGGGGTTGGCGACTCGTCCTGGGAAGTCGCAAAATATTATCAACCAGAGAGGGATGGGCACGCGCTCGGGATTTGGGGCGTGACAATTCTCCAAACTCAAAGCTCTATAAGATAAAATAGTACATTTGGACCTTACTTATGTGGGCACGGTACAATCACGAGACTGTGGTAATAATGCATGGCTGCCTTCTTCAAATAAGAACTTTAATAGTTAAAATATACACCTCATATTGCAATCTATTAATAGCAACTCATATTTTCAAGTACCTACCATTTGTAAAAGACGTGATTTAATTAAACAATATCGAAAGATTGCGATGCAAGAAAAGACATGATTTATAAAACTACAAGGGACATTACCAAACTCTTGTGATAGTTGTTCAAACTTGGCAAAGAACAAGGCATATGTAATTTAGTCTTCATCGTTTTGATAAGATGTGATGGATCATCGATTTCACCATGCACTATATTTGGATGACTTAGAGTTGCAATTTTGTTATTTCCCTCAACATATCCCTCTGAGAATACAAAGAGACTTTTGCCCACATGCATGTTTGAACAAGCAATGCATGAATATGAAAGACCATAATATAAGCACATAAGAAATGAGAGAACACAATAATATGTATATTCACAACCTTAACTATATGAATGGGGACTCAAAAGGGAGTGGGGACACCCCATTTATCAGATGTCTTGTCAAATTATTGCATCTTGTGGACTTGAGCAACATGCATAGCTTTTTTTTTTTTTTAACAATGACAGAGCTCTATCAATTTAGAATCTTATGAAGATATTTAGATCATTATAGTCTGAAAAAAGGACAATAGATTGCACGGTGATTGAGGCAAAGATGCTTGATAGTAAGACATTGAAGGGAAGCGAAAAAAGAAGTGACAATGGTTCCGAGAACACATGCCACCATGAAGCGGCGAGTGGAAGTTGCTTCACAGGAGAACTTTAGGTTGGTTTTCATCTTGGAGATATGTAGTCCAATTCACCTTGTCCATTCTGATTGGATGAGCTAAAGATAGCATTGCATTTTAGTGATAATTGTTTCATTTCACAACTGTAAAGCCAGAGAATCTAAACTATAGTTTATACATTGATTAGTGCAATAATGCTATGTCACAACTTATTATTTTTTGCGTGAGGCATGGGTAGTGGGGCTTGGCAGGACAAAATAATCATGCCAAATCAAACAATTGACATTAATTTTTTTATTCGACGGCTGAGATCGTGCATGTAAGTTCAAGCCCATTACTTTGTTACATTGATTTTTGTCTGTTAAATATGTGTATCCATGCAACTACTCTTCTTTTCAGAATAGTAATAATTGTTGAAAGGATGTTGTGGAAATCTAAATCATGCGTAGTACACTTTCTCATGATTGGTGTGGGACAATTGATTATGAATCCTTTGCAGATATTCATATCGTTGAAGTCTAAGAAAGGACAAATAGATCACTTGGTGATTGAGGCAAAGATGCTAGACCGTGCATCGTTGATATGAAGTGACGAAAGGAGCAACGAGAGGTTTGAGGAATCTGCAAAGCTATTCTCCAAACTCAAAGCTCTATAAGACAAAAGAGTACATTTGGACCTCACATATGTGGACATGGTACAATCATGAGATTGTGGTAACAATGCATGGCTGCCTTCTTCAAATAAGAACTTCAATAATTAAAATATTCACCTCGTAATGCATACTGTTAATAGAAACTCATATTTTCAAGTACCTACCATTTGTAAAAGACGTGATTTAATTAAACAACGTCAAAAGATTGCGATGCGAGAAAAGACATGGTTTATAAAACTACAAGCGACATTACCAAACTCTTGTGATTGCCGTTCAAACTTAGCAAAGAACAAGGCATATGTAATTTAGTCTTCATCGTTTCGATAAGATGTGATGGATCATCGGTTTCACCATGCACAATATCTAGATGACTCAGAGTTGCAATTTCGTGATTTCCCTCAACATATCCCTCGGAGAATACAAAGAGACTTTTGCCCACATGCATGTTTGAAGAAGCAATGCATGAATATGAAAGACCATAATATAAGCACATAAGAGATGAGAGAACACAATAATATGTATATTCACAGCCTTAGCTATATGAATGCGGACTCAAAAGGGAGTGGGGACACCCCATTTATCTGATGTCTTGTCAAATTATTGCATCTTGTGGACTTATGCAACATGCAAAGCTTTTTCTTCTTTTTTTTTTCCAATGACAGAGCTCTATCGATTTTGAATCTTATGAAGGTATTTAGATCATTATAGTCTGAAAAAGGAAAAATAGATTGCATGGCAATCGAGGCAAAGATGCTTGACAGTAAGACATTGAAGGCAAGCGAAAAAATGAGTGACAATGGTTCCAAGAACACATGCCACCATGAAGCGACGTGTGGAAGTTGCTTCATAGGAGAACTTTAGGCCGGTTTTCATCTTATATGGTCCAATTCACCTTGTCGATTCTGATTGGATGAGCTAACGACAACATTACATTTTAATGATAATTGTTTCCTTTCACAAGCTTAAAGCTAGAGAATCCAAACTATAGTTTATACACTGATTAATGCATTGTCAACATTTGTCATTGGAAAACATCTATTGAGATGCAAAGGGACTGGACCATGATGATGTCTTTTTTCATGTATATATATGTGTGTGTGTGTGTCTATATATATATATGTATGTATATATATTAAGGTGATTGGTTACATAGTGAGAAACTTCCAGTCTAGTAATTTGGAAACAATCTTTTTGGAATCGGTTCCCAATTTTGAAACCAGATATTGAACTAATCGACTTTGGAATGTGCTTTTATTATTATTATTATTAGATATACAATATGCATTGTGTCAATGAATACATGTCTTATAAATAGCAAATAGAATCAGATTTGGTAAATGAGAAGTAAGTCTTCATAGACCACAACTCCTTTGAGGTAATTCATTATGGAAGAGAGATGTGAGATCAAAGAAACCTACTAAAGTGAGATTTTTTCAAGAGGGAAAAGATAAAAGAAATCGAGTATGAGTGATAGAGAGAGTGAGACCGCTGAGAGTCTGTTTGCGCGTGTGCGTGAGAGAGAGAGAGAGAGAGAGAGAGAGAGAGAAGTAGTCGTGCGAAAAAGTTCCCAAATTTTGTGTTGGTTTTGACTAGTTCTTTCCTAGAACCAACCTTGACAAGTTTGGTTCTTGGGTAGAACCGACCATTACAATGCATAGAAACCAAACCTATCAAAGTCAATTTCCAAATTTTTTACAGAGGCACCAAACTGGTCTTTTATGAATCGACCAAGATGGGCTAGTTCCAAGGTTAAGTAGGTTTGATTACACGCCCCTAATATCTATGGCTTTCTTTGTTGGAATTTAAGTGATTCATTCTAAAATAACATTACAAAAAAAAACTCTCACAACATCATACATGGTATCAAAGGAAGATTTTTTAAGTTCAAATTATTTAAAACCCCTTATTTGTCTTTTCTATTATATGTTTCCACTCTTAACCTCAGGATGAAGGCATTGTGGGCCCTCCCTATTGCCAGCAAGAGTCATTAATCGTTGTTGGGGCCCAAGTTATTTCGCTGGCTAGAAATCCTACGAAGGAAAAAGAAAAAAAGAAAAGAAAAAAAGAAATTTCATAAAACTTATTAAAATATTACAAAAATCATCATCATCACTTTTGGTATAACTTGAAATATAAAAAAATGGGAGGAAATAATTGTGAAATTTCTATGTATTTTAATGTGTGTAGAAGAAGAGAACATAAGATAGGCTTTATTAAATGACTATCTAAAATAAAATAACAATCAAGGATATGCATAATCCAAATGAAATTTAAGCGCAATCTTGAGAGATGAGGATAATCAAAAGAATATCCTAATTAACTCTAACAATATGTTCGATTAAAATGTGCACATCAAATCCAAAAAAGTGAAAGGCACACACCTGCAGAATTTCAACAGTTGAAGCATGGACAGTTTAGTAAAACAATTGGAGCATGCCTATTTTTATGTGCGTGAGGGTCGACAGGTCTTCATGCAATGTGGGTTCCATGTATTTGTTTATTTAATACAAGATGCATTAAAAGGAGAAATTGACTTTGAAGACCCAGTTCCACTTTTACTCTTGGTTTTATAAAATTGAAAATTCACTATGAGGAATTAATGTTAGTCCCTCATTAAACATATAAAATGCAATTCATGTTTTGCAGGGTAATAATCATGAAAATTACTTATTTTGGGAATAATGAAAGCATTTCTTACAATATGAATATTGGACCTTATGTTCAATAGCAGCACATGGACAATTGTAGATATATCTAGGGGTGAGCATGGGTTGGGTTGGACCGACCCACCTCCTAACCCTAGGACTAACCTGCATAGTACTGATCCTTAATTTTTGGGACTGAGGATCGATCCTATTGAGCTTAGGACCGATGACCGAACTGACCCAGTGTGTTCAATTCGGTTCTAGGATCAACTCGGGACCAACCGATAATTTATTTATTTCATTTTTTATACTCTCTAAAAAGGCAATTGAGGACCGGACCAACTCAATGGGTTTGGCCCGATTTTAGAGTCAACTCAGGATCAACCGATAATTTTTTATTTCATTTTTTGTACTGCCTAAAAAGGCGAGCGAGGACCAAACCAATCCTATGGGTTTAGTGATGAGCGAGGCCAGCTAAGAGAGGCAAGCAACGAACGTTGAGTGGGGTGAGCATCGAGCGTTGAGTAGGAAGCAACAAGCTAGGCGAGCATCGAGTGGCAAATGACACGAGTGACTCAAAGCTAGTGAGGCGAGTGTTGAGTGGTGAGCAGAGAAGTTGTTTATTTCAATTTTGGTAAATTAAAGACTAAGAGGACAAATAAGATAGAAGAGAATGAGTAATGGAGAAGGATGCCGTGAGTGAGGAGCTATTTATGCCCTTTTGAGCGTCGTGAGGACTCCTCACAAAAACATTTTTCTCCTTTGTAAATTATGGTTGTTGATGCCGTAAAAGACATTAAAAAATCTAAGTTATTAAAAAAAATAGTGTAAAATTACTTGAACTCCTCACAAAGGAGCTATTTAATGTTGTTGACACCGTTTATTTTACGGTTCTCTATATAAAAAATTATAAATAATATATTATATATATATAGAATCAGGGTTGGTCTGGGTTTTACTGACCATAAACTCCCAAGACTGAGGACCAACCCGCACAATGCTGGTCCAAGAATCCCAGGACCAAGGACCACCTTGATCTCCCTAAGAACTGAACTAGGACCAGTAGGGTTGGGCCGGTTTAGGATTGGTTAGAGTTGACCCTAGATCGATGCTCACCCCTAGCTATATCTCTTTGCTTCTCAAAATTCTAAAACTCTTGGAAAGAATAAAACTTACCTTGGAGAGTAGATTTTCAAGAATATGAATCCATCAACAAATCATATTATTAAATCACCTTTTTTAAGAGTTTAAATCAATAAATTATAAGTCTACTAGATTTATTAACTGCTCAATCCCTCTTCAATTAGTCGATAGGGAATTTTTCTCTATGGTACGCTCACACTTATACATTAATGAATACCTAACATGGATAATGACAACCCAACAATACTCTTCCTAATGCTAAAGATATGTAGATAATGCCTAAAAAATGGTACTTTACCAAACACTCAACACAAACTCATTAATTCACAAAGAAAAATAGCACGCACACCACCCGTGTAAAGCAAAAATTTACTCGAACTTTCTATTTGCCCCTACCTGTGTAAAACTTTCTTACGTTACTATATGCTATGGCCACTGTTTCATAAATTGACTTTTGTATCTATAAGATTCCCTCTTTTTAGAAAGTACATCACTTCATTGATGGAAGCATGTCATATAATACAACAAGCACAAGGAGCGCAACATCACTATGCTAGTTTTATTCAAAATTAAGAAAAAAATATTAGCTGCACAAGTTGTGCTAGCGCCACAAAGTAGATGCCCATCTATTAAGCAATGTGTCCACAAATGGTCCATTTGTCAGATTTTTCTCTCCTTCTCTCTCACCTCTTGCAAACTCAAACCTCCATTTCTCTTCTTCTTTGTCGCTTCTCCCTTCTTTTTTTTTTTTTTTTTTCACTTTTTTTCTTCCACAACTTGTGTGGTTAATATTTTCTCACACAAATGGCCTCATATACTCTTAATTTACTCTTTATATCCGATCAATAGTGTACAAAATCACATGCATAGGACTTTATTTTTTTTTTCACATTACTAGTGTATGTTATGGGCGCTCTTTCATAAATTGACATTTGTATCTATAAGATTCCATTTTCTGGAAAGTACATCACTTTATTAATGTAAGCATATCATATAAAGCAATAGGCACGCAACACCACTGCGCTAGTCCTACTTAAAACCAGGGGTGCGAAAACTAAGCTTCATATACTCATATCCATGGATGAGACTAGAACTTGCTTTTCAGCGTGAGCTCATGCTGAATCAACTTTGAGAAAACATCCATGGCGTCGCGAGTAAGCCCCAGGGACACAACCAACTCGTCACTCTCCCTGCTCCGGGAAGTGACCACGATGAGGTTGTCAGGGACCGTCGCGGGCGCCACTTGGAACGGCCTCCCGAACCCGAAATCCATCTTGTAGAAATGGAGCTGGCTCCACTTGGTGATGCAGCAAGCGCTGCCCTCGCAGTCAACTAGGACCCTGTTCAGCTCGACGTAGTCGATGGCCGACCTTATGTAACTCTCGGTGACGGTTGCGAGCGCCTCGTGCACGATCCTGACAGCGAATGAGAAGGGATTGCGGGTCAATTCACCCGCGCTGCACTCAGCACAGGACCAAACGATGCCGTTCCCGAAGTAGCCACTCGGCAGCGGGGGGTCGAACTTGGGGCGGCCATCGACTGCAGTGAGTAGCTTTGTCGTCTCATGAGGACTGATTCCGAGAGCTTTGGTTTGCGAGATCCACACGAGCGCCGATATGACTTCGAAGGTCGTCGGGACTATGGAAGAGCCATTCTGGGTTGTGATTCTTGACGCTTTCTTGAGCTGAATGAGAGTGTGTGGCTTGAAGCAGAAGGATTTGTAAACGAGGGGCTTGGTTTGGGGGTCGACCACTTGTCCGGGCCGCCGGTCTCTTGGAGCATACTCATGGTGGGGGAAATCGATTTGCGGAGGTCGCCTTGGGCGCAACACCGATCGATCGAGAAAAGGAAGAACTGATGGTGGCTTGGCTCGAGCCAGGTCTGTCCAGCAAGCTATGAAGTCCATGATGGCTTTCCCGTCGACAAGGACGTGATTCATGACGATGCCGATGACGATCCCTCCGCACTTGAACGTCGTCACCTGGATTTCATGATAAATTGTAAGTGGATATCTACTTATGTGCACTAAACTAAATAAGACCGTCGGATCTTGTGAAACCCATCATTTTCAATAGTATTTACCTGCACCGTTAGCAAAGGTACTTCCAATATAGTCGGGGCTCCGTCACTGTGCTTCACGAGTTTTCGCAGCATGGCGGGATTGATGGTGCTGATATCGCCCAGCACTACAATGTCATTCTCCGATGTCACTTCGACAAACGGGACACCTTCTCCAGTGCATCTCACCGCCATCCTCCCGTCGCTCCCCACAACAAGTCTGCCCGCAAACGGATAGAACTCGACCAATGCCTTGGCCAGTGACTCTCTGATTGTCTCGATCACGGTGGGATGCCTTCCCCTCCCTTCGCCCTTGAAGCTCATCACGTTCTCAATCACGTACGGGAAGGTCTGATCGAGGTTCGAGAGAGCGTAGAGCCCACCAAACGTTTCCCTCGCCGGAGTAACATGAACTACGTTCGCGATCTTCACATCAAGCTTTTGCGTAGCTCCCGCATTTCTTGGCTTCTCATTTCCTGCTTCTTTGCACAGAATAATCGAAGCTGTATTTATTTATTCACAGGCTTTTAGCAATACCATGGTAAATGTACGACTTGCTAATTCCTACAAATAACCTTGACCATAATAAAATGGTAAATTACAATATCAATTAATATAGTTTACATTATGAAAACTCTTACACTGATCAGTCATATACAAAATTGACCAGCCATATTTGTTTATATTGGTTGCATGAAAAATTACATGATCTTGTCAATTAATATAAATATATCATTATATATTTGAATAAATGTAGATTAAATTCAAAATGCACATGCTACGTACCATTTTTGCTTTCATCCTCAAATGACTCAAAGGTCCCTTTGAGAATTGCGGTACCCATCCTGTGGATAATAATTATGAAACATTGAAAAAATTAACCGATTAACCAGCATAAAATATTCTTATTAGCATTCGTAGATTTTGCAATCAATTTGCCTCACTTTGATTTTTATTATCGGCACCGAACTTTTATTTCTTCGAAATTGATGGCACTTTGACTGGGATCTAACCAGCTTTCCAGTCGACTTTGACTCGATAGAGACACTGACCAATTTTCTCACTTATAAGTATCATTGTAGATGTAATATTTAAACTCACATTGATATTTTAATATAAAAAATTATAGTTAAAATTAATCAAACTTGAATGCATATTCAATGTGCAAGATAAAAAAAAAAAGCACATACCTGAGCAATTTCAACTTTTAAAATTTCCGAATGTTGAGTTGCAACAATTAGAGCAAGTCTGTATTTATATGTGCGAGGTTTGACAGGTCTTCTTGGCCAAGCCCTGGTCAACCTAGCTATGTGGGTTCCATGCATTAATGATTTCAATACAATAAGCATTCCAAAGAGAAAATGAATTTGAAGACCCAATTCCAAAGAGAAAATGACAAGCTGTTCTCGCTCCCTTTGCAAATTCCAAGATGTGATCCTCGTAAAACACATGAATCACGCCCACAACACAGGCCCACAATAGGCACTAACGCCCACCATATTTGTAGGCATGCATGCAGATCGTGCATGTGCATGGGCATGCATTTAATGAGGTGGAATAGGTGAGTGATAATAGTCAAACAAATGTGTGCCTATAATCCTTGAAGATAATTGTGAAATGAGGTGGGCCACCGTCTTTGAATTTCTTGTTCCTGGAGAGAAGGAAGCGTTATAGGAGTCTTCTTCATGCATTTGCAGCAGGTTGTGGGTCCCTTTATTTAATGCAGAAGATTGTGGATGCCTTCCCTTTCGACTAAGGCAAATCACTCTTCTTCGACTTCACTTGCCCACCTGAAAGTCAAAGAACTTAAGCCACTCATGCGGCTTTCTTTGGCTTCTTCCTTCTATGCATGGAGATAGGATTAATGGTAGAGCAAAATTTGAAGACATCACAAAGTCTCCCTTGAACTTTGTTTATTTGGCCAAACTTATGCGTATTTGTCTAACGGGTTCAAACTCGAGACATAATTTAACAGTTTACCTTTAGTCTAGCTAGAAAGGATATCTTGCTTATTTATTAGTGTTAAATGCTCACTTTGCCATGCAATTTATTCGATGTCCTTGATTGCTAGTTGTTATTATAATAATTGTGCATCCACATAATCATTTCATATATTAGGGATAGTTATAAAATCAATCCAAACTACCTGATAAATATATTTTTGTGAAATGAACAACATTAGACAATGGTTACTGTTCATCACTGTTAATCTTCTCCAGTGGAGAAGCCGGTCAGAGGCCAACGACCGTCGACCAAGGGGTCATGTGCATTGGCAATGTGCCGGTGACCGCTGCCTGAGGGTCGATCGACCCTTCAACCATCACCGGACCTTAGGTAACGCCTGGCTCGCGCTACCCAGGCGAATGATGGCCTGAATCGCGGGTCTTCTTGGCCAAGCCCTGGGTCAACCTAGCTACGTGTGTTCCATGCATTAATAATTTCAATACAATGTGCATTCCAAAGAGAAAATGACTTTGAAGACCCAACTCCAAAGAGAAAATAACAACCTCTTCTCTCTCCCTTTGCAAATTCCAAGATGTGATCCTCATAAAACACATGAATCACGCCCACAACACAAGCCCACAATTGGCACTGACGCCCACCATATTTATAGGCATGCATGCAAATCGTACATGTGCATGGGCACGCATTTAATGAGGCGGAAGAGATGAGTGATAATAGTCAAACAATTGTGTGCCTATAATCCTTAAAGATAACCATGAAATGAGGTGGGCCACCGTCTTTGAATTTCTCATTCCTAGAGAGAAGGAAACGTTATAGGAGTCTTCTTCATGCATTTGCAGCAAGTTGTGGGTCCCTTTATTTAATGAAGAAGATCGTGGATGCCTTCCCTTTCGACTAAGGCAAATCACTCTTCTTTGACTTCACTTGCCCACCTGAAAGTCAAAGAACTTAAACCACTCATGCGGCTTTCATTGGCTTCTTCCTTTTACGCATGGAGATAGGATTAATGGCAGAGCAAAATTTGAAGACATCATAAGGTCTCCCTTGAACTTTGTTTATTTGGCTAGACTTATGCGTGTTTGTCTAACGGGCTCAAACTCGAGACATAATTTAACAGTTTACCTTTAGTCTAGCGAGAAATGATATCTTTCTTCTTAATTAGTGTTAAATGCTCACTTTGCCAAGCAATTTATTCGATGTCCTTGGTTGCTAGTTGTTATTATAATAATTGTGCATCTGTATAATCACTTAACATATTAGGGATAGATCCAAAATCAATTCAAACTGCCTGATAAATATATTTTTGTGAAATGAACAACATTAGACATTGATTACTGTTCATCACTGTTCATCTTCTTTGGTGGAGAAGCCAATTAGAGGCTGATGACCGCTAGCCAAGGGGTCGCGCATGCTGGCGATGCACCGGTGATTGTCGCCTGAGTGTCGCCCGACCCTTGCGATCGTCGCCGGATCTCAGGCGACACTTGGGTCACGCGACCCAGGTAACTGATGGCCTAAATCACGGGTCTTCGTGGCCAAGCCCTGGGTCAACCTAGCTGTGTGGGTTCCATGCATTAATAATTTCAATATAATATGCATTCCAAAGAGAAAATGACTTTGAAGACCCAATTCTAAAGAGAAAATGACAACCTTTTCTCGCTCCCTTCGCAAATTCCAAGATGTTATCATTATAGAACACATGAATCACGCCCACAAGACAAGCACTCATGGGGCTTTCATTGGCTTCTTCCTGCTATGCATGGAGATAGGATTAATGGCAGAGCAAAATTTGAAGACATCACAAAGTCTCCCTTGAACTTTGTTTCTTTGGCCAAACTTATGCGTATATGTCTAACGGGCTCAAACTCGAGACATAATGTGACATCCCGATTTTCCAATTCTATTTTCAATAAATTGAGACGGGCATTTCGTTGGCACGTATATAGTTCTTTTCCTTGAGTCGGCCATTCATGTGAAAACTAATCTATCGGGTGAAGTTGTTAAGAGTTTCTAATGCATCGGACTCGAGAATTTGACTAGGTAGCAACCTTTCGACTGAGCTAATCTGCAAGGGTCATTACGGCACAATTAAAGATCGATTAGAGACCGGAGATAGGTTGACTCGACAGAGGCATGTGATCGAGTGTGGGTGATTCCACCAGATCGCACAATTCTTGTCGATCGGCACTAGACCGACTTTTCTATTGATTGGGTACCCTGTGTTCGTATTTGAAATCTTGAGATTACCCCGACAACGGAAAGTCGCCCATGTTTCAAAGATGTACATTGTGGCTTGAGATAATCAACCATAGGTCAAATGCATGAAAATTTCTAAATGCTACCCGATAGGTTGGGCCGCGCTAGTATCATGCCAAAGTGAAATTAACCGTGGAATTGAGATCGAATTCAGAAATTGGAAGTCTGGGTGTGTCACAAATCATTTCAAGATCATTGACTTATCTTTGGGAAGATTTTTCATGCAAGCCGAGATTTTCAGCAAAATAATCAAGAAATGGCTAATTTGGCTTGAGAAATTAGTAAGCCACTTTTGGGACTTAAGTTGGTTCTACGGGCAAGTGAAGATGTGAATTGAAGTGTAGTGACATTGGATTAATTTTATGGGCTTCAATTTAATTCAATTGGAAGAGAATCGAGTGAAATTGAAGAAGTTGTTGTACAAAGAATTGGACCCCGGCGGAAATTGCAAGTGAACCCATTGGAAAAGGTTGTGGGAGATAGTGGAGTGTGATGTCATCCTAGGTCATGGTGGGCCATTTTGTGGGATTAAAGAAAAATAAAAAAAGAAAAGAAAAAATGGTCCCATCTCTCTCTCTCTCCTCCTTCTCTCTCCTCCCTCTCTTCTTCCTCTCTACCGTGCGAACCCCTCCTCTCCATCTTCTTCTCCTTCTTCGCACGCCCAGCAATGGAAGAAGCGGAATGCATCAGCCCCCTAGCTCCGTCCGTCGCCGCCTCACGTCGCGCACCGTCGCTGTTTCGCCTTGGCCGTCGCCCTCCGTCTTCCCCTTCCTCTCTCGTCGCGATCTCTCTTCTCCATCTCCCTTGAATGCTTCGAGACCCAGCAGCAACTAGAGAAGTTCCGTCCGAAGCTGCACGCCAGCTAGAGGTCTCGCCGTTCGCCCATCGCCGCCGTCGCACGCGTCTGCCTCACGCTCGTCTGCGCCTGGCCGCACGCCGCTCGCATCGCTGCTCTTCCCTCGTTCGTCGTCCTCCTCGCTCGTCTTCACGTTTGGGAGGCTGTCCGACCAGCCTAGGTCGTAGATCAGCCACCGTGAGCCGCCGTGCGCCCCCGCCTTAGCCCGCCGGAGCTTTGCCCTTGCCTCCGCCGCCCTTGGCCGCCTGAACCGGCGCCGGATCTGCTCCCTCTCGGCCCTGATCAGCAACCTAGAAAATGGGTATGGCAGCCCCTTCGTGGCCCGTTTCGGCCGCCTTCCCGAGCCCGGATGCTCGGCCCACTTTGAGGAAAGTTGTTCTCCTCGGCGTCCCCGTCATTTTGGTCCGCTCAGCTCGCTAATCCGGTGAGTTTAACTCACTAAATCTTGATTAGAGTGTTAATGATGCCCTATGTGTGCTTAGTTTAAATTAAGTAAGTTTATGTGGGTGGATTAGTGTATTTAATTATAAATTGGATTAAGAGGTTGGTTTATGTTAAGTGTGTTTAAATTAAAGGTTAAAAGAAGTTATTTAAAGTTAAGCCTTGATGTGACATAAAAGGATTTTAGTTTTGAATTATTTAAATGCTTCGAAATTCTGGAAAATATAATATTATTTTATAATCCGAAATTATTAAAATATTATTAATTAAAAAAAAAACGGAAAAATTATTTTTGACCCGGTTGCTCGGAATTTCGTGCCGATCGCTACTGTGTGTTCGGATTTTGAAATTGATGGTTGGATATTATAAATTGAGTGGGGATGACGAAACATATGGGTATTATTATTTAATTAATTTTCGGAATAAATTTAATTGTTTATTAAAATTCGAAAATTTCGTCGAGACCCTAAACTCTCAGAATTTCGTGCCGATCGCTGCTGTGTATTTAGAATTTGAATTTGATGATTGATAGTGGCAAATTGAGTGTGATTGTGATAAATAGGGATTCTTTTTATAAAGTCCCAAGTGTCGAAATTTATGGAAGAGTTGGCTGTGATTAACTACCTATTAGAGGTTGTGCCCAGTGGGGCCGTGATTTGCCACCTGATAAAGGTCGCGTCCAGTGAGACCGTGATATGCCACCTATTAGAGGTCGCGCCCAGTGAGGTCGTGATATGCCACCTATTAGAGGTCGCACCCAGAGAGGCCGTGAATTGTCACCTAATAAAGGTCGCGCCCAGAGAGGCCGTGAATTGCCACCTGATAAAGGTCGCGCCGAGTGGGGCCATGATGCCACTGATTCTAATTTGGCCAAGTGGGGCCGTGATTAAGAGTAATGATTGATTTGCTGAATTGACATGTAATCGGCCAAGTCGATTGATCGCTGAGACGATCCAAGTGGTTGAATTGTTCTGATGATGTGATTATGCCATGGTTGTTTGGTTATTATAATTGTATGTAGTTGAATTATATAAATTGTGTTAACCTGCAGATGAAGGCTAATGCGAGGTAAGTCTTCTGTGTGACGTGGCTAGGCCACCCGGGGCGTATTTTCTTTCTAATAGGGGTTTAGAAGGTTGAACTTGCTAAGACATCGTCTCATCCCGGTTGTGGGATTAAAATTTCAGGTCCTTGGTGGACGGAGCGACCAGATAGCTTTGGTTGGCCTTGAGGAGGTGCAGAGGTGAAGTCAGGAGGATTTGGAGAACGTGTCCGACTTGTAGGTCGTAGGACAATTCCTTTTTAAGAGCCGGTCTTTTGTAGATTGTTGGCCGTAGACCTCTGTTTGTAATTCGATTGAATTATCAAAGTGTTATGTGGTGATTTTGCTTCCTGCTTTTCTATCCCGTATTTTATTATCAGGGGTTTTATAATATGCTTTCGCATGTGCTTTAAAAAGATTTGATTGGGTCGGCGACTTAACTTGGGATGTCGCATTTGAATGACCATGGTGGGATGTTGGCGCGCTCGAGGTTTGGGGCGTGACATCCCCGTTTAAGTGGTATCAGAGCATGGTCTGTGTATGGAGTGATAAGGTGCGATGAGTCATGGGATAGTTAGTAGGAAAGGCTTTTAATATGCTGATGCATGTGGTTGATAGTTGATTGGTAGCTTGTTTGTGGGGTCACTCAAATTCTAAGTTGATGTTGGAATCGGAAGACAGGTGTCTATGAAGAGCCTGTAGGATGAGTGACCAGGAGTGGAGAACTCCTTGGAGTAGGTCGATAGGACCTGTATCTCTGGGTAGGATGCTGACAAGAGTCGGTACCCGAGGTAGAGCGCAGGCTTAGACCAGCGCGAGTGTGAGAGTACCGCTGTAAGTCGGTACTGTGAGTGTAGCAGCACCGAATGATCCTAGGTTCATTGGGATTGTTTAAGCGCTAAAGTCTTTGGGAAGTATTTTGGGTTCGTAAGGTCAGGATTGAGCCGCCGTTGTTTCTACTGCTGCCAGTGTGTGACCATTGTTGTTGCCGCGCCTGTTGAGGCCTAATCTAGAGTTGTGATCGAGGATCAAGCCGCTGTATCTGAGTCAAGGTTCAGTTTAGACAGAGATGAAAATCGATTGGGGAGAAAGGCCAATGTCAAAAAAAATGTGCCCTGTTTCACCTGACCAGAAAAGTAGAATCGGAAAGTTAGTGCTAAACTCGATCGATGGGTGTCGTGTCTGTAAGAAAGGACAGGGATATGTTCTGTGCTGTAAGAGAGAAATGACTTGTTACAAGGGTCACCAGTACAGTCGCTTGATCAAAGATTGTCCGTATGGACAGAAGGAATCACAGCTATTTCTGTCACCACCGTTGATAAGACAGAATAGAAGAAGCATGCTTCGGGACATTTAGTGAGGTACTTGGAATGGACCTCAGTGCAAAGAAGGGTGCATGATGTTCCTTGATGGGAGGTAAAGGACTCACCGATTGTGTGCCGAGTTTGTGAAAAGGAGGCATGAGTCAGCCTAGTGTCAGAGTAAAAAGGGAGCATGATTTGAATATGGCCAGCACGGCCATCGAGTTAGGAACTGTCCGTGTAAGTTCAGGAGAGCGTAATCACTGTTACTGCAGATAGAACGCCACTAGGATTGCGAAATGAATAGGAATGGATTGATTATGCATTAATCAATGGAAGAATGTTTTGAGGTGTTTTGTCAGAGTAGTGCAACAGGAGAATTTTCAATGAAGGTTATAGGATCTTGGTTGTGGTAATAAAGTAATAGGAAGATGAGTATTTGATTATAGTTGTACCTGATGGGTTTGCTTATGTATGACCTGGGAAGTCATTTATAAAAAGGTTTGGCTCAAGGAGCTTTTTGTTGTTTTGAATCGTAGTAGTGATATAATTCAGTTTGTTCAGTTAGCGTGCAAAAGTTTCGAATCACTGAAAGTTGAAGAGGAGCTTCAATCCTTGTTATTTGTCACTGAAGATGACTTGGTTCAGGTTGTTGATTATCGAATCTGCATGGCAGCTGTAATGGATGTGCTAGTTGAGGAGCCGAATATGGAGAATATAATTGTGGTACATAAGTTTTCTAAGGTATTTGCTGAAGAATTGTCAAGTTTGCAGTCAGAAAGAGAAATGGAGTTCGCGATTGAATTAGCACCCGGAACAGAGCCAGTCCCTAAGGCTCCTTACTGGATGGTGTTACTCGAATTAAAAGAACTAAAGGTGCAGATGCAGGAATTATTGAATAGGGGATTAATACGTTCCAGTGCATCACCTTGGGGAGCACCTGTTCTATTCATGAAAAAGAAAGTTGGTTCGTTGTGTTTGTATGTCGATATCCCTCAAGATCGACTAGAGATCAGGGTATCATCAGTTGAGAATCAGGAAGAAAGACATACCAAAGTTAGCATCTTGCACTCGATACAGTAATTATGAGTTCACTGTAATGCTGTGTGGTTTAATGGACACCCCAGCTGTTTGTTTGGGTCTGATGAGCAGAATGTTTAAGGACACTGGAATCAGTTGTGATTGTGTTCATTGAAGTTATCCTAGAGTGTTTGAAGAGTGCTGAGGAGCACGAGAGAAATTTGGGGATAGTATTTCAAACCTTGAAGACTCTTCAATTTTATGCTAAGTTTAGCAAGTGTGAGTTTTGGATGACTCGTGTTACACTCTTAGGTCACGTGATTTTAGGCGAAGAAATCTTCGTAGACCTCATCCAAGATTGAAGCAATGAACAGTTGGCCGATATTGATTGTAGTGGCAGAGATCATAAGTTTTTCTAGGTCGTAGCAGAGTGTTACGGACAGTTTGTAGAAAGGTTTTTAGTGTTAGCATCGCCATTGACGAAACTTCTGAAGAAGAAAGAAAAGTTTGTGTGGTCAGGTAAGTGCGTGTGTAGTTTCCGAGAGCTTAAGCAGAAGCTGACCATTCCATCTGGTCCTGAAAGTTTGAGATCTATAGTGATGCGTCGTTTAAAGGATTGGGTTATGTGTTGATACAGCATGATAGAGTTGTTGCATATGTGTCCTCTCAGTTGAGACCTCGGGAGTTGAATATGAGACAGCGTCGCTGGATGGAACTCATTAAGGATTATGACTATGATATTTCGTATCACTCTGGAAAGGTGAGCAAAGTCGCAGATGCACTAAGTCGAGAGCCCTTAGTTGCACAGTTGGTACTCAAGGATTGGATCCTATTTGAGAAAGTTTGAAATTCGGTTTTCAAATCTAAGGTAGGCCACCTTTTGAATCTTATGACTACCCTCATAATTGAGCCTAGAGTACAGATCAGAATCAAATCACTTCAGTGGACAGATTCAGAAATTCAGAAGATTCTATAAGAGAATGCATATGAGAGAGAGGTTGACTTCCAAATTTCTAAAAACAGAACGCTAAGGTTTTGAGGACGATTGTGTATGATTGATGATGTAGAGATTAAAGAAGAGATCTTATGGGAAGCTCATTGTAGCAACTTCAGCGTTGTCCAGACAGTGCAAAGATGAGTCAAAATCTACATTGTCGGGATTGGTAGATCGGTATGAAGATAGATATCGTCGAACACGTTATAAGTGTTGGATGTATCAGTAAGTGAGAATTTGGTAATGTAAACCAGGAAAGCTTTTTCAAGCATGTGAGAGAGTCCTGTGTGGGAATGGAAGTGTAGCATGATGGAATGTTGTGACAGGTTATTAAGGAGTCGGGAAGAGTATTGATTCCTTTTGGGGTTGTGGTCGACAGATGAATAGAGTTAGCTCGCCTTAGTGTAGCACGAAAAGATCTCGAATCGAATAGGTATACCGAAGTGTGTGTATATCATAGAATTTATCTGCATGGAGTGCTAGGGATGAATTATATTTCAAATCGAGATCAGAGGTTCTAAGTTGGCAGAGCTTTCAGATGGTTCTTTCTTAAGCAGTGTATAGCAGAGAGTGCAGAATTTCAACCGTTGAGATGAAGTCAAGGAAAGAAAGATCACAGGTTAGGGTCAGTACAGTAGTCAGTGATTGCAGTTGTCGAGATCAGTGTCAGAGTTATATCGGATCTTGACTAGAGGTTCCTAGTTTCAGCAGAACAGTCAAATAGTTTATTTTTAATCAGTGCAAAGTAAAGTGTACAGGATTTCAGTTTGTTGAGATGAGATCAGAGATCAGAGATCAGAAAATCGCAAGTCCAGAGTTGGGTCAGAAATCAGTGATTCAATTGCAATTATCAGAGACAGTTTAGAGACTGCTCAGAATCGCCAATTTAGCCTCGCAAATTTTGTGTTGAAGACCTTTGGAATTTTAAGTGGGCAAGTCTTCAGTATTTTGTATCCAAAGTGATTTGGGCAAGATAGCAGTGATCTGGCAGTATTGGTACGGAAGGAGCAACCTGAGAAAGAGAAAATTTTATGAGACGATTGTACCCCCATCTTTTTGTTTAAGAATTGGTAAAGGTTTAAATTTCGAGGACGAAATTTTTATAAGAGGGGAAGAGTTGTGACATCCGATTTTCCAATTCTATTTTCAATAAATTGAGACGGGCATTTCGTTGGCACGCATATAGTTCTTTTCCTTGAGTCGGCCACTCATGTGAAAACTAGTCTATCGGGTGAAGTTGTTAAGAGTTTCTAATGCATCGGACTCGAGAATTTGACCAGGAAGCGACCTTTCGACCGAGCTAATCTGCAAGGGTCATTATGGCACAATCAAAGATCGATTAGAGACCGGAGATAGGTTGACTCGACAGAGGCATGTGATCGAGTGTGGGTGATTCCACCAGATTGCATAATTCTTGTCGATCGGCACTAGACCGACTTTTCTATCGATTGGGTACCTTGTGTTCGTATTTGAAATCTTGAGATTACCCCGACAACGGAAAGTCGCCCATGTTTCAAAGATGTACATTGTGGCTTGAGATAATCAACCACATGTCAAATGCATGAAAATTTCTAAATGCAACCCGATAGGTTGGGCCGCGTTAGTATTGTGCCAAAGTGAAATTAACTGTGGAATTGAGATCGAATTCAGAAATTGGAAGTCTGGGTGTGTCACAAATCATTTCAAGATCATTGACTTATCTTTGGGAAGATTTTTCATGCAAGCCGAGCTTTTTAGCAAAATAATCAAGAAATGGCTAATTTGGCTCGAGAAATTAGTAGGCCACTTTTGGTCGCGCTTTTGGGACTTAAGTTGGTTCTACGGGCAAGTGAAGATGTGAATTGAAGTGTGGTGACATTGGATTAATTTTATGGGCTTCAATTTAATTCAATTGGAAGAGAATCGAGTGAAATTGAAGAAGTTGTTGTACAAAGAATTGGACCCCGGCGGAAATTGCAAGTGAACCCATTGGAAGAGGTTGTGGGATATAGTGGAGTGTGATGTCATCCTAGGTCATGGTGGGCCATTTCTTGGGATTAAAGAAAAAGAAAAAAAGAAAAGAAAAAATGGTCCCATCTCTCTCTCTCCTCCTTCTCTCTCCTCACTCTCTTCTTCCTCTCTACCCGGCGAACCCCTCCTCTCCATCTTCTTCTCCTTCTTCGTACGCCCAGCAATGGAAGAAGCGGAATGCAGCAGCCCCCTAGCTCCGTCCGTCGCCGCCTCACGCCGCGCACCGTCGCCGTTTCGCCTTGGCCGTCGCCTTCCGTCTTCCCCTTCCTCTCCCGTCGCGATCTCTCTTCTCCATCTCCCTTGAATGCTTCGAGACCCAGCAGCAACCAGAGAAGTTCCATCCGAAGCTGCACGCTAGCCGGAGGTCTTGCCGTTCGCCCATCGCCGCCGTTGCACGCGTCTGCCTCATGCTCGCCCGCGCTTGGCCGCGCACCGCTCTCGCCGCTGCTCTTCCCTCGTTCGCCGTCGTCCTCGCTCGTCTTCACGTTTGGGAGGCTGTCCGACCAGCCTAGGTCGTAGATCAGCCACCGTGAGCCGCCGTGCGCCCCCGCCTTAGCTCGCCGAAGCTTTGCCTTGCCTCCGCCGCCCTTGGCCGCCCGAACTGGCGCCGGATCTTCTCCCTCTCGGCCCCGATCAGCAACCCAGAAAATGGGTATGGCAGCCCGTTCGTGGCCCGTTTCGGCCGCCTTCCCGAGCCCGGATGCTCGGCCCGCTTTGAGGAAAGTTGTTCTCCTCGGCGTCCCCGTCGTTTTGGTCTGCTCGGCTCGCTAATCCGGTGAGTTTAACTCACTAAATCTTGATTAGAGTGTTAATGATGCCCTAAGTGTGCTTAGTTTAAATTAAGTAAGTTTATGTGGGTGGATTAGTGTATTTAATTATAAATTGGATTAAGATGTTGGTTTTTGTTAAGTGTGTTTAAATTAAACGTTAAAAGAAGTTATTTAAAGTTAAGCCTTGATGTGACATAAAAGGATTTTAGTTTTGAATTATTTAAATCCTTCGAAATTCTGGAAAATATAATATTATTTTATAATCCGAAATTATTAAAATATTATTAATTAAAAAAACGGAAAAATTATTTTTGACCCCGGTTGCTCGAGAATTTCGTGCCGATCGCTACTGTGTGTTCGGATTTTGAAATTGATGGTTGGATATTATAAATTGAGTGGGGATGACGAAACATATGGGTATTATTATTTAATTAATTTTCGGAATAAATTTAATTGTTTATTAAAATTCGAAAATTTCTTCGAGACTCTAAACTCTCAGAATTTCGTGCCGATCGCTGCTGTGTATTTAGAATTTGAATTTGATGATTGATTGTGGCAAATTGAGTGTGATTGTGATAAATAGGGATTCTTTTTATAAAGTCCCAAGTGTCGAAATTTATGGAAGAGTTGGCCGTGATTAACCACATATTAGAGGTCGTGCCCAGTGGGGCCGTGATATGCCACCTGATAAAGGTCGCGCCCAGTGAGGCCGTGATATGCCACCTATTAGAAGTCGCGCCCAGTGAGGCCGTGATATGCCACCTATTAAAGGTCGCGCCCAGTGAGGCCGTGATATGCCACCTATTATAGGTCGCGCCCAGAGAGGCCGTGAATTGCCACCTGATAAAGGTCGCGCCGAGTGGGGCCGTGATGCCACTGATTCTAATTTGGCCAAGTGGGGCCGTGATTAAGAGTAATGATTGATTTGCTGAATTGAAATGTAATCGGCCAAGTCGATTGATCGCTGAGACGATCCAAGTGGTTGAATTGTTCTGATGATGTGATTATGCCATGGTTGTTTGGTTATTATAATTGTACGTAGTTGAATTATATAAATTGTGTTAACCTGCAGATGAAGGCTAATGCGTGGTAAGTCTTCTCGGTGATGTGGCTAGGCCACCCGGGGCATATTTTCTTTCTAATAGGGGTTTAAGGGGTTGAACTTGCTAAGACATCGTCTCATCCCGGTTGTGGGATTAAAATTTCAGGTCCTTGGTGGACGGAGCGACCAGATAGCTTTGGTTGGCCTTGAGGAGGTGCAGAGGTGAAGTCAGGAGGATTTGGAGAACGTGTCCGACTTGTAGGTCGTAGGACAATTCCTTTTTAAGAGCCGGTCTTTTGTAGATTGTTGGCCGTAGACCTCTGTTTGTAATTCGATTGAATTATCAAAGTGTTATGTGGTGATTTTGCTTCCTGCTTTTCTATCCCGTATTTTATTGTCAGGGGTTTTATAATATGCTTCCGCATGTGCTTTAAAAAGATTTGATTGGGTCGGCGACTTAACCTGTGACGTCGCATTTGAATGACCATGGTGGGATGTTGGCGCGCTCGAGGTTCGGGGCGTGACACATAATTTAACAGATTACCTTTAGTCTAGCTAGAAATGACATCTTTCTTATTTATTAGTGTTAAATGCTCACTTTGCCATGCAATTTATTCGATGTCATTGGTTGGTAGTTGTTATTATAATAATTGTGTACCTGCATAATCACTTCACATATTAGGGATAGATCTAAAATCAATTCAAATTGCCTGATAAATATATTTTTGTGAAATGAACAACATTAGACGTTGGTTACTATTCATCACTATTAATCTTCTCTAGTAGAGAAGCCAATCGGAGGCCAACGACCACTAGCCAAGGGGTTGCATGCATCGGCGATGCGCCAGCGACCGTTGCCTGAGGGTCGCTCGACCCTGGCGACTGTTGCCGGACCTAAGGCGACGCCTGGGTCACGCGACCTAGGCGACTGATGGCTTGAATCACGGGTCTTCATGGCCAAGCCCTGGGTCAACCCAGCTATGTGGGTTCCATGCATTAATAATTTCGATACAATATGCATTCCAAAGAGAAAATGACTTTGAAGACCCAATTCTAAAGAGAAAATGACAACCTCCTCTCGCTCCATTCGCAAATTCCAAGATGTGATCCTCATAAAAACACATGCATCACGCGTAAGTATTGATCTCTTATTCGGGACAGTGCTAAGCCTCTTACCTCCTTAATCTAAACCTGAGTGTTGATGCTCTACTCACTTTCATTGATTTGCTTGCCAGCCGATGGTAGGCATGTCATGCGATCCCCGTTTACTAGCTTGCCATTGAGCACCCCATGGCCGCATTAGTAATCGACGGAGCTTTGGCTTGTGACACCACAATATGAAGCCATCCAACGCCAAGTTATTGACCCACTTGATCGAGAACGTTTGTGTGACATCCTGAAATTCGAGCCCTCTAAGGGAGGAATGAATGTGAATTTCGTCAATACATTGTTGGTTGATCTCACTCGGAATTGATTACTCTTGAGATACTAACCTTGAGGGGAAAGGCTAATGAGGACATAACTCATACGACTAAAGAACTTGACCTGGGAAAATGACTTGACCGTGAGACTTGCGTGAAGACGATCATACAGATAGGCAGGCCGATTTCAAGGACGACTAGAAGTTGATTCGCGAATAGAACATAATGGAATGATGGGTGATTTCGTTTACTATTATTGAACCCACGAACGACCCTATGTTGATCCTTAGTAATTCTGAACTTTGAAATAAGAATCTATTCTTCGCAAATTCATATTGTCAAGGACGTCCATGTGTCAAGATGTCATGAACATGGTTTGGCACGAGTCGGTTATGCGTGAATCCTTGAAGCCGCCTATCAGTCTAAGTTGTACCAAAATGACATGTGGGAAAAATTGACATGGCATGAGAGTCCATGATTGGACTTCAAATGTTCGGGAATGTTCAGGACAGACTTTGGATGAAGCTACTTCATTAGTTGAAAGAGCCAGTTAAGCTAAGTTTTTGGAAAAGGGATTTTCGGACTGAGGAAGTGAGCCGATGAGGAAGTGGGCCTGGCCAAGCTAGTGTGGGCCTTAGGCCTAAGGTGGGACAGCCATCATAGTGGGCCTAAGGTAAGTAAGTGAGCCCATTGGGCCCAATCAACTATTTCTTCTTCCAAGCCCATTACCAAGCCTTAAGCCCATTTGAGCCCAATCAATACCCGAGCCCAATCCTATTCATTTCCAAGCCCATTTCTTAAAATCGCTCATCATTTTCAGCCTAAGGGCAGATGGGGAAATGTGCAAGGTGAAATGACCAAATTGCTCCTAGTTGTAGGGAGAAAAAAAGCTAGAGAAGAGAGAGAAAGTGATGATGTCTTGCATAGGGACTTGAAGCATGCAATGAATGGCCTTAATAAGGCCTTGATGGCAGCTCTCCCATCACCCTCTCTCCTCCTCTTCAGCCCCAAACCATTCGACCATCTCTCTCCCTTGTTTTCTCTTCTTCCAGTTTTTGCTCTAGTTGACCTTTCTTCAAAAACTCGAGTTGTTCATTGCCTTCCCGTGAGAATCAGCCTTAGTACCACCCACCATCGCGCTCAGAAGGACTAAACCATTTAGGAGAGCCCTACCACTTGTCAAACGGAGCTACCCGCCAATTCGTATGCCGGTTTGAAGTTACAGGTCGCCGGTTCGTCGGTTCGCTTGTAGCCTGCACTATTTCACATTTTTAGCCATTTTTCTCCCATTCTGATCACTTCCTCCACCCATCCCAACCACACTAAGTCCCCTTTGAGCCTCAGGTGCCGCTGATCGCCAACCACCTGCTCGTCGGAGCTCCGGTAAGCCCGTTTAGCTCCATTTCTCCTCCGGCAAGTTAGTTTTCTAGAATTTTAGAGGGAAGCAAAGCTTATGGCTGTTGTTTCAGCCTTGGGACTACCTTTGACCACTATGGTTGAGGTCCCGAGCATAGCCACCATCATCACGGCCGCGTCTGTGTCTCTGGCCCGCTTAATAGGTGAGTTGATTTTAATATATGTTGATTTTATGAGATGAATTTGATGTGTTATTACATAAACATCCGCATGAAATGCATGTTTTCCACAAAGAGGGGAAAATGAATTGCCTAAGGGACATTGGAAGTGGATCACTATTATGAGAAAAGAGAAAATGATTTGAAAGTATATATACAAGGGTGTGCATTGGCTAAGTGCACAAAGATAAAAAGGGAGTTGTGGTGGTCTGCTTGCGTGATCATTAAGTTGAATCCATCCCCCGCTGTGTGTCAGGTGGGTGATGCTCCTATGTGAAATGCTTGTGTGGCAACAACCATACCTGTGTGGCGGTAATAAGAATGTGCCTGTGTGGCGTAGAATGAGCTTGTGTGGCGTAGAACGTGCCTGTGTGGCCTAGATCATGCTTGTGTGGCCGTATTACTATGTGTTGGATAATTGTGCTTGTGTGGTGGTGATCAATTGGAACGTATGATAAGTCGGGCCAGTGTGGCTGTAAGCAATTGGAGTGCCTATGTGGCCATGAGTAATTGGAATGCCTGAGTGGATCATATTGTTTATGGCATGCACGCATGAATCGATAACGTGCAAGGTATGGCAATGGCTAGGTGAGATCACTTATGATGTGACTCATATGTGATTGATGAACTGTATCATCTAATGGCCATTTGCATTGCTTGTATAGTGTTGAGATATAACATGCATGGTATGGCATGCCGGGTAAGGTTGCATGCGAATCAACTATTGATTGTTGGTTGTTAGTCAGGGTTTGTTTGTGGGGAGGTTTTGAAGAGATACCCTGAGTTGAGTTGGTATACAAATTGGGGCTTAGGGGAGGACTCATTGATATTTATATCTCACTGGTTATTGTATAACTATTTTTAGGTCGCTAGTGTGAAGGACCAGGAGCTTGAAGCAGAAGGGTCAAAAGTATAGATGGCTCAGTAGTTCTTTTTGAGATAGACCTTCTATATATGAACTTGAGGTGTTTTGAAAGTGTGTTTTGATTTGGGAAATTGTTGTCCTACTTTTCTATCCTATATATGTTGTTGTTAGGGGATTAGTTAATTCGCTTCCACAGAATGGGTCTTGGCAATGTCGTAATTTGTATCGACCATCGAGGGATGTGTGCGCGCTAGAGGTTTAGAGTGTGACAGTTTGACTTTGCACCCTCAAAGGGATCCAAAGGCTTGTACATGCTGGAAGTTTGGCCTCGTTTGGTTTGGCTTTGGGACTCTAAAGTCCCACGGCCAAATGCAAATGCATTTGGTTCGATTTTTTGGATGACTTTGGCAAGATGCAATTGCATCTCCAAAGGACTCTAAGGGATCTTAGTCCAAAGTAGGTCTAGAGGTCCATTGGGAACTTGCATTTTCGGAAGGCAAGTTCCCGTTACTATTCATCACTGTTCATCTTCTTCGGTGGAGAAGCCGATTGGAGGCCAACCACTGCCGACCAAAGGGTCATGCTTGTTGGTGACGCACTGGCGACTGCCGCCTGAGGGTCGCCCAACCTTGGCGACCGTCGTCGAACCTCAGACGATGGTTGGGTCGCGCAACCAAGGCGACTGATGGCCTGAATCGTGGGTCTTCATGTTCAAGCCCTGGGTCAATCTAGCTATGTGGGTTCCATGCATTAATAATTTCAATATAATATGCATTCCAAAGAGAAAATGACTTTGTAAGACCCAATTCCAAAGAGAAAATGACAACCTCTTCTCGCTCCCTTCGCAAATTCCAAGATGTGATCCTCATAAAACACATGACTCACGTAAGTACCGATCTCTTATTTGGGATAGTGCTAAGCCTTTTACCTCCTGAGTCTTGATGCTCTACTCACTTTCATTGACCTGCTTGCCAGCCGATGGTAGGCATGTCGTGCGATCCCCGTTTACCAACTTGCCATTGCGCACCCCATGGCCACATCAGTAATTGACGGAGCTTTGGCTTGCGATGCCGTAGTATGAAGCCATCCAATGCCAAGTTATCAACCCACTTGATCGAAAACGTTTGACTTTGCACCCTCAAAGGGGTCCAAAGGCTTGTAAATGTTGGAAGTTTGGCCCCATTTGGTTCGGCTTTGGGAATGAGCTTTGGGACTCTAAAGTCCCTTGGCCAAATGCAAACGTGTTTGGTTCGCTTTTTTGGGCGACTTTGGTAAGATGCAATTGCATTTCCAAAGGACTCTAAGAGCCCTTAGTCCAAAGTAGGTCTAAAGGTCCTTTGGGAAATTGCATTTTCGAAATGCAAGTTCCGGTTACTGTTCATCATTGTTCATCTTCTCCGGTGGAAAAGCTGGTTGAAGGCCGACGGTGGGTCACGCGTGCCGGCAACACGTCAGTGACCGCCGCCTAAGGGTCGTCTAACCCTAGCGACCGTCGCCAGAACTCAGGTAACTTTTGGGTTGCGTGACCTAGGAGATTGATGGCCTGAATCGCGGGTCTTTGTGGTTAAGCCCTGGGTCACCCAGCTATGTGGGTTCCATGCATTAATAATTTCAATACGATATGCATTCCAAAGAGAAAATGACTTTGAAGACCTAATTCCAAAGTGAAAATGACAACCTCTTCTTGCTCCCTTCGCAAATTCCAAGATGTGATCCTCATAAAACTCATGAATCACGCATAAGTATCAATCTCTTATTCTGGACAGTGCTAAGCCTCTTACCTCTTGAATCTAAACCTGAGTCTTGATGCTCTACTCACTTTCATTGACTTGCTTGCCAGCTGACGGTAGGCACGTCGTGCGATCCCCGTTTACCAGCTCGCCATTGCGCGCCCCATGGCCGCATCAGTAACCGACGGAGCTTTGGCTTGCGACGCTACAGTATGAAGCCGTCCAACGCCAAGTTATAGACCCACTTGATCGAGAGCGTCTAACTTTGCACCCTCAAAGGGGTCCAAAGGCTTGTACATGTTGGAAGTTTTTGTTTGTAAAAACAAACTAAGTGCATTTTTCTTGTCCCACATAGGAAAAGTGGGAGGAAGTGAGTCAATTAATAAGTGTAGGGTTTCTTTAGTGTACCTAAAGAGATGATTGGGTATGGGCTAGACCTCACCATATCCGCGTGAGGGTACGCGATTTTTGGCACGATTATTTTGCACAGTTTAATTAACACTAATCCCTTTGTTTTTTTAATTTTTATTTTTTTTATTTCGTACGGTTATCTTATTAACTTTAATCAATTCAATGTTTTTTTTTTAATTTATTGAGAATTTTCTGAAATTAAAAAAATAATAAATAATAAATTCGAAATTTTATTTATTAAATAATAATTTTTTATTATTCCAAATTTTTGTTTGTGTCTTTTCAAGACAACCTTTGAAAAAGATACTCGTTTAGTTTGCAACATTTCCCGAAGGGTTGCATTTGTTTGTTTTTTTAACTATTTACGAATGGACCCCTTTGTTCTTCTAGGCAATTTTCGAAAGGATACATTTGTTCGCTTTACGACCTTTCAGAAAGAGTTGTTTACGTTTTAAGAATGTTTTATATATAAATGTTAGTTTTCAGAAGAAATGAGTGTGATCATTTTCGAGACTTCTCTCAGAAAAAATTTCAACCATCTTTCCAATTGTTTCCTAGAGAGATTCTGGAGAAATACTAGATTTGTTATCTAGTACTCTCATTTAAGACTTTATTGTATCCTAGAGGAAATTTGCTGGTGACCGTTAGCAACTTTGTAGGGCAAATAAATCCTTGAAGAAAATGATATCATGCCTCAAAATTCGACTTGATTACTTGATCCGATTTAATTGTTCTACCCAATTCAAAGTCATATTTTTCCAATAGTACATACGTCCATTGCAAATTTTGTATACCAAGGTGTATGCAATGTACTTTGTTGTTTCTCCTCTTGGCTAAGTGCATTTTGGAATTTGCTAATTAAGTTGGCTAAGGTTTTGTATGTTTATTTTTGTTTTTGTTCCCCGAAACAAAAGTTTCCATTCTTTTATTATGGAGAACAAAAAAGAACAAAAACGTGTTTGGTAAAACTTTTGTTTCCAAGAACAATTTTTTTTTTTTTTTTTGTTTCCGGGAATAGATTTGGAACAAAAAGAAGAAGTAGAAAAAAGTTGTTTCTTGTTCTTGAGAACAATTCCGAGTAATAGTTGTTTCTTCTTCTCCTTTTTCTTCTTCTTTTTTCTTTCCTTCTTCTTCCTTTGGCCGATCACCGGCCTCGCCCATGGCCGACGACCGGCCGTTGAGGGCCAGCGACCTTGCCGGAGTGTTGCCGGTCCTCTGTGAGCCTCACCCAGGCGATGCGAGGTCGGCCTCACCCTCACCTAGCGAGCTCGAGCCTCCCCCCGGCCGACAAGGCTTGGCCTCGCCTTGGTTGGGCAAGCTCAAGCCTCACCCCGGCCAGTGAGGCTCAACCTCGCCTTGGCTGGGTGAGCTCGAGCTCGCCCAAATTTGACGAGGCCAAGCTCGCCTAGCTATCGGCAAGGATTGGTCTCGCCGGGCCACCACTGGGCGACGCCGACCTGGCGATGGCCCGGCGAGGCGGCCGACCCTCGTCGATCGGTTGCTGACCATGGCTGAGGCCAACGACTAGCCAAAAGGAAGGCATAAGAAAAAAAGAAGAAGAAAAAAGGAAAAATATAATAAAAATATTGAAAAATTAAAAGAAACAAAAGAATTATACAAGTTTAACAAACGCATTTCTATAATTGGAGTAGAAATTTTTTGCAATTAGCAAGTGCATTCTTATACTAAAAAATTGTTCATTGGAATAGAAAAAAAAAACTATTTTTGTTCAAAATTGTTCCCTGGAACAGGAACGTTACTAAACGCGCCCTAAATAGGCTTCTTGAGGGAGTCTATCTTTCTTAGGTTGGGCGTCGCCCCCAAAATTCCATTTTTCTTTTAGCTTGTGGGTGTGATGTCGTTATCGCATTTTACATATGTCCAATTAATTAATACTTTTTCTAATTCAGTATCAAAACTAACTAATGTCATTTAAATCATAAAAAAATATATGACTAGTCACTCGTCCAATCCTCAACAAGATTAGTTCTTGGTTTCATTAAATGTTATAATAATCAAATTTACAATGTGCAACATTTGAGGAAAATAGTACTTCGAATCTATCTGAAAATGCCTTCTGTGTGTATGAGTTGGAGACTTTGCATTTAATATTTTTTTTTAAAAGTGATCTCTTGTGATAATGCCTCTACAATCGAGACATACTCTTTGCCTTCTCATCACACAATGCCTAAATGAGAATGACACAATTTTCTAAGTGAGTGAGCCATGTTACCAATTGATCTTAAATGGCATCGAGTAAGCAAGGCATGCCAACAAAATCAGATGACATAATGATATACTTAACAGAGACTTCACATTGTGCCTAATTTGAAAAGCTGAGATACTTGATTGACCACAAGATTTGAGTACAACATTCTAAGGGGGAAGAAAGTTCAGGTACTTGTGATATCATGAGACTTGGCTATAATAAAACCATTATTTATTGTGTTATGCACTACTTGCTCCAATACACAAAAGAGGTATCGGCACTAGAGGAGCATGAATTTTTGTCTCCTTCAATATCACCTGAACTTTTGTCCTTGTTCAATTGAGTATGAAATGTGACTTGAACTAATGTGTATCAGCACGGCCTGCTTGTTCACATGTGACTCGCCTATTCAGCAAAAGTGTTGAGAAGGATTACCAAAGGAAACTTGAATAAATTAAAGGATGTGCTTTCTATTTTTCATTTTCATGTTCTCTTTCCTCGTATGTTTTGCCAAACTCTTTCTCCACCACAAACGCTCCATCACCTTCTTCCTTGTTGCCATCGTCTACCATCGTCAGTATTTGCAGCAGGACCTCAATTAACGGTCACAACCTTCGTTCAAGGTCAATCAACAAAGTTAAGTAGTGGTGGTTGTCGGCAATAGGCAGAGATAGTCTTGAGAAATTATTGGGGGTACAAGTGGGATGCCTCATTTTTATGCAAGTCTATTTAAAGAGTGACACATGTCAAAAATTTTGAAAGCCCCCCTCTCTCTCCCTTTATCTCTCCTTTCTTATGCACCTCTTGTTTCTCTTCCACACCATTTCTTCCTTTATTTCCCTTTCCTTTTTATCCTTTCTTTCCCTTTGGCTTGCAGCCAGTGCTTGGCCATAGTCGGTGACCAACCATAGGTGAGAGTTGCTTTTCCTGAATTCAACGAGGGCTCAATCTAGATTTATAAGTTGTGGAGGGAGGGTGATGACATCGGAGCCATGAGAGACCTCGAGGATGTAGGGGCTAAGAGAAGGCTTGGCGTTGCAAACAATAGGGGGGCTTGGGCTTAATTGGACCCGTGTGGGCAGTGGATGACCTGTGGAGGGAGGGAATGATATTGGAGCCGCAAGGGACCTCGAGGAGGCAAGGGTTGAAGGAGGGCTCGAGGTTGCAGGTAATGGCAATGGGAGACTTGGGGTTGTTCTTGAACCCGGGGGTGGCCGTAGGGGCAGTGGACAACCTCAATAGTGGAGCCATCGTTGGAGTGGGGATCAGTGGATGAAACGATGGTGAAGGCAACTGACTAGGGCGTGGTTTGCAGGAGAGGGGGAGAGAGAACAAAGAGTAGAGGATCGCATGAGAGGGAAAGAGATCGAAGAAAGCATTTCTCACATGTGGCCTCAAATAGGACACGTGTTGCTCATTAAATGGACTTGCGCAAAAATGACATGGCCCAAGTATTTTTGTCTAATTTTTTTTTTTTTTTTTTTTCGAGGGGGAAGGGGGAGGAAACAAAAAAGTAAAGTAACTTGTCAAAACCAATGGTCATCGTATCAGCATAACGTATCATCACTTATGGAGTAAGTGCCACATCACAGCATAACGTATAATCACTTATGGAGTAAGTGCCACATCAACACTTCCCAACAAAGAATTTATGGATGGATCACATCAAGCACAATTCACAAAGTTGAAACTACTCGATAGAAACAAAAAAGTTTACCTTATTATCGTGCAAGTTTCATGTACTAAAGTTTTCAAATCCCCAACCTCTTAAATTTTTAGAGCTCTTCAAAACTCCAGCCTTCTAAGTTCCTTCAAGGAATGTCTTCTGGAATCTGAACCCATCGACATATAATGTCATTTGATTACTTTTATTTAAGAGTCTTAAGTAATAAATTATAATTCAACTAGATTTTATTAACTGGTCAATCCCATTTTGTCGCCCAAAGATGGAATATTGATTGTAATATGCTCACACGTATACCTCAACAGATAATATATAGCATGAAGAAAAGACAATCCATCAATACTCTTCCAAATGCTAAAAATATATAGATAGTGCTAAAAAAGGGATTACGAAAATAATGTGGTAAAATCGATGGACGAATAAATAGGGCATACTGAACGCTCGAAAGAGTTGGCCTTGTCATGTAGTGAATTGATTATTTTATAAAAAGAAATAGAGCATAGACCACCAATGTGTTTTAATAATTTTACACAAGCGGATACTTGAAACCTTTGGCTATAATGTAATTAACATTGCCTTTTTAGCGTATGCTGTGGTTACTTTTTCATGAATTGACATTTGTTTCTCTAACATTCCCTTTTTTCATTGATGGAAGCGTATCATATAATACATTAGACATAAGCAGCCCAACAGGCTCTGCGATAGTCCTCCTTAGACTTCACCCATGTCTACCAAACGAACACATGTACTCATTTTCATATATGAGGCTAAAAATTTGCTTTTCAGTGCGAGCTCAGACTGAATCAACTTTGCAAAAACATCCATGGCATCGCGAGGAAGCCCCAGTGACGCGACCAACTTATCGCTCTCCGCGCAATGAGAAGAGATCTAGACGACGTTGTGGGGTACAGTAGCTGGTGCCACTTGGAACGGCCTGCCGAACCCGAAATCGTCTTGTAGAAAGGGAGCCGACTCCACTTGCTGATGCAGCAAGTGTTGCCCTCACGATCGACCACGACCGTGTTCATCTCGATGTGGTCAACGGATGACCGTATGTAACTGTTGGTGACGCATCGGAGCGCCTCGTGCACAGTCTGGACAGCAAACGAGAAGGGCTCGTGAATCAGTTCACTCGCTCTTCACTCGGCATAGGACCAAACAAGAACAGTCCCGAAGTAGCCGCTCGGCAACGGCGAGTTGAACTTGGACCGACTGTTGACTGCAATGAGAAGCTTTGCTCTTTCATGAGGATCGATTCTGAGAGCTTTAATTCACAAAATCCACACGAGCTTCGATATGACTTCGAAGCTCGTAGGGACTATAGAGGAGCCATCGTTGGTTGTGATTGTGGACGCTTTCTTGAGTTTTACGAGAGTGAGTGGCTCATAGCAGAATGATTTGTAAACAAGGGGCTTGGTTTGGAGGTTGACTATGCATTCGGGACGCCGATCCATCGGAGCATACTCGTGGTGGGGGAAAGGTCACCTCGGGCACAATACCAATCGATCGAGAAAGGGACGAATCGAAAGCGGCTTGGCTCGAGCCACATCAGTCCAACAAGTTATGAAGTCCGTGAGGGCTTTACCATCGACGACGACGATGTGATTTATGAGAATGCCGAGGGTGATCCCTCCGCACTTGAATGCTGTCACCTGGATTATACGATAAACTGTAAGGGGGGATGTACAGAAGTAGGTCATATTCAATCGGTCCCTCTAATAAAAAGAAGTTACTCAGTGAACCAGTATTATAAAAACATTACCTGCACTGTCAACAAAGGTTTTTTCCAATATGGTTTGGGCTCCATCGCTGTTGTTCATGAGTTTTCGCAGCATTGGCGGATTGATGATGCTGATGTCGCCCAGCATTCCGATGTCGTCCTCCGACATCGCTTCAATGAACGGGACACCTTCTCCCGTGCATCTCACTGCCATCTTCTTGTCACTCCAGCAACGAGTCTCCCTGCGAATAGATAGAACTCGACCAGTATCTCGCCCAGCGATTCTCTGAGAATCTCGGTCGCAGCGAAATGAAGACGAGCAGACGCTGGGAGGAAGACAAAGTGACCAGATCTGGCCATGGCGGAAGACAAAGACCAACAGACGCTGGGAGGAAGATGAAGCCATGAATACTTTCTCCGCGAGTGGTGAGGTGGTCGGGGAGAAAACTAAAATGTAAAAGGTAATATTTTCTCCCCAAGCTACCATGGTGACAGTAGGAAGACGAAGCAACCAGATCTGGCCGGTGACCCGAAGATGAAGACGAACAGACGCTGGGAGAAAGACGAAGCCGAAGACGAATTGAGGAAGATGACGGAGAGGGTGACTTGGTCAAAGGAGGAACAGACAGAGGAGAAAGAGAGAGACAGTGGTGGAATGAGATAATTTCTATTTTTTATTTAATTCTATATCAGCAAATATGTGTCAAGCTGTAATTGGATGGAAGCAAAATGATGCTCGCCATGTTAGCTGATGATGTGGCGAGAGCAAATCACTGAATATTTCCTCAAGCTCGGAAGAGAACCGGGGGAGAGGAGAGAAGAGAGAGAGAGATCCGGTAAGTGAGACTGGGAGAGAAAGAGGGAGTGAGCTCCAGTTGATCAGCTGAAAACAGATGGAAAGGCAGGGTGAGGGCTGCTTCTCGAGGGGTTTGGCTGAAAACCAGAGACAGCGAGCGCTGCTCGAGAAGGAGACGGTGAGAGCTGCTCGTGGGAGCCACACAAAGAGAAAGAGCAAGCTCGAGAGAGGGTGAGCCAGAGGGAGGCTGGTTCTTGGAGAAAGAAAGAGCGAGAGAGAACTGACTGCGCTCTCGACATCTTCGGCAATAGCAGCGTTTTGGTGGCGGAGGAGGTGACGTCGTAGCGGTGAAGGACCGAAGGTGGGGTTGGTCAAGTGCGCTCCTCTCTCTCATGGCCGTGAGAATCGAATGAGGAAAGTTCGGAGAACAGAGGGAGATCCGAGCGAGAGCTGAGGAGGAGAGCCTTATATTTGATTCCTACTTGACGCCGCGATCGTATTGGAAGTCATGCCATAAGCATGGGATCTTAGATTTGGTAACGATTCTGTTCCGGACGATTCTAACCGTAAAATGATTATTTCGATTCGAGTAAAAAACGCATTTGGTAACAAATAAAATTTCTGATTCGGAATAGAAAAAGAATAGAAACGCGTTTGGTAACTATATAAAATTTATATTCCAATTTTTTTAATTACCTTTTTTAGATTAAAATAAATTTGATATTGAATTTTCATAAACCATCCACGATTAATTATATTTTTATACTAAGTAATAAAAATATTAACTAATCAATTTTTATTATATAGTAAATAATAAACCATAGTATAAACTATACTAATATCCCTACAATATGTAATAAATAAAAATACTAAATTATAACATAAAATTAAATATGTATTATATATACAACAAATATATATTTCATACTAGGAAGAAATAAAAATAAAATATAGAAATAATTTTTTTTTTGATTCGGCACTTTTGATTCTCTTTTTTGATTCTCGGACGGAGAATCATATTTTTTATGATTCTGAATTCTTGTCCAAAACTCGATTCGAGTAAATTTGTTCCCGAGAATCGCTTTTGGACAAAAATTTACTAAACGCGATTACTCGTTCCCAAATCGATTCTCGGGAACAAAAAATCAGAATCGGACAATCGTTTGGATGGTTGCCAAACAGGGCCTTAGATTCAATTTTCCGTTGAGCATAACACCAGCGAATGGACTATTAATGGAGAGCACATGAAGAACTTGCCAATGCAATTAGGGCTAGATTTTGTCCTCCTCTCCTTCAATTAGTTTAATTTGTGGCTCTTCTTCTTACAGTTTGGCTATTTGAATTGTAATATTTGAGATTTTTTATTAGATTAAAGAAAAGGTGGTGGGATCCACTTTAAATAAAGAAAGAAAAAGAAAACAAAAAGGATAAGAGATAAAAAGGAAAGGAAAACCCACATTCGGGTAGCAGAAGAAAAGAGGAAAGAAGAAGAAAGAAGAAGAAGAAGAAGAAGAAAAGGAGAGAGAGGGCTTTGTGTGTTCACGCCACAGGCAACTCACCAAGCTTATTTACAACACCCGGACCGCAAGATCGAAGGGTCAAATAACATGTGTTATTTGATTTTGGGGCATCCCCAGGTGAGTAGTACTAATGTCATCTTTGGTTTTGTGAAGCTCATGTACTAAGGTAAGATTAATCAACATATACTTGTGTAGGGAAATGATGACCTATTTGTTGTACAATGATGGATATAGTGCTCGGTAATTTTGAGTTATCGTGGGATGATTCTATTGGAGAAAACTTCCTTTTTTGTTTTGAAGTTGACAAAACATTTCTATCAGTCTAGTCTGAAGACTTACAGACTCTTTCATCAAATTTTGAAGACCGCCAGACTCAAATTTAAATTCTGCCCTCATTGACAGTTTCTAGACCGACGAAGAAGACTTATTCAGATGTGAGTTTTTCTTGAAAGTTTTGATTCGAGTGGCTAAAGAAGTTCTCACAGTTGGAGATAACAACTCAAGATTTATTATTTGTTTTGAAATTAATTCGAATAATTTGGATCCATTGATTGGCGAAGTATACTTGGAAGGTTCTACTTATGGAAACCTAGATCCTGATTGTATGGGCGAGTAGGATTGGTGGGTTATCATCACATTCCTTAAGTAACTCGAGATTTCCTAATTGATTCTTTCCAATGGGTAGATTGAAAGAACTCCTTTGGAAGGTGCCAATGGTTATGAAGGCATAGAGGAGTATATAAGGAAGACACTCTAGTTATTTGAGTATGTGCGTGATAGATAAATTCCAAAGTTTGAAACTTCTTGTTCTTTGCTGATTCAATTGTTGAGCATAAATTTGTACTCAAAAGAGAATTCAGATATTTGTGAGGCCTTGTGGAAGTGTAGTAGAGTTTCTATATTGTGAAATCAAGGACGTGATACTATAGCAACTCTTTTGATTCATAGTAAAATCCAGCCGGTGAGCTGTTAGTGCGGGAGAGTGGACATAGGCTTGGTCTAAGCCGAACCACTATAAACCTTGTGTTCTTATTCTCTTCTTTGAACTATTTTATTTTGTTTGTAGTTCTATTTAACTGTTAAAGCTTAATCTCGCTCAAAGTTTGCTGCTCTTCAAACTCAGGTTAAAAGTAAAGGTTTTCACTACATATTATAGAATTTGTTTTTACACATATTCACCCCCTTTAGGTGGTAATAGTAGCACTTTCAATTGGTATTAGAGCCTGTGTACTCATTTAAATTGAAGTGTTTTTACTTTAGAATTAAAGATTCATGGCTAGTATGTTGGCTCCATGTTTGGTCGAAGGGCAAAATAACACTAGACCGCCTTATAGTATATGGAAAAACAATATGAAAGCATTTTTAAGATCAAAAGATCCTCTGAAATGGGATTGGTAGACAAATGAATCATTCCTAAAGTTACAATAGTCTCAGAAAGAGAGAAAGAAGCTGTAGAGGCTAACGAGATGACTCGAGAAGAGTTAACCAAGAGACAAGCTATTAATGCAAAAGCAATTTATTCCTTATATTGTGCATTATCTCCTATTGAATATAACATAATATCTTCTTGTGAAATAGCTAAAGAAGTCTGGGATATGCTGCACATTACCTATGAAGAAACTGATCTAGTGAAAAAGACTAGGATCAATATTCTGCTCGGTCGATATGAAGCCTTCAAGATAAAATCAGGAGAATCTATCACTGACATGTTTAGTCGTTTTACAGAAATCGTGAATGGTCTTGAGTATTAAGGTTAACCAATCTTAAGACCCATGAAGGTTAACAAACTATTACATGAACTTTCCAAAGATTGGAATCACGTAAAGACTTTAATAAGGGAGACACAAAGAATCATGCCACTCTCTATTGACAAATTGGTTGGCACTCTTCAGTCCTATGAAATAGAGCAAATCAATGAAGAAGAAGATCCTAAAGGTAAAAAATCTATTACTTTAAAATCTAATGATAACTCTGATGTTATAGATTCCGAAGACGATATGGACGATGAAGATCTTGCTCTCATGATAATAAGTTTCATAAAATTGAACAAAAGGGAAGAAGATTCAATTGGAAGAAAAAAAGTTCTCAAAAGTTTCAAAATAAATCAGCTGAGGACAATGAATCCAATAAAGATGTGATTTATTTTGAATGCAAGAAAAATGGACACATTAGACCCAACTGTCCCTTGTTGAAGAAAAAGAAAGGAAAAACTGAGAAATACAGAAAGGCACTCAAAGTAGAAACTTGGAGTGATACTGAATGTGAAGAGAGTGATGATGATTATGCTAATATTTGTTTAATGGAAAAATCAGAATTAGATTTAGACTCTGAGACAGATACATACTCAAACTTGGACTCAAACAGTGAAATCAAGGTAATTAATTTAAAAATTCATACTAAAGTCTCAAAATATATTAATGAACTTTGTCTTAATCTCAAAACCTCTCTTAGGAGGATTTCCAAGCTAAAAAGGGAAAATTCTACACTAAAGCAACATGAGATTGTTTGGAAAGAAAAGTTTGAAAATTTAGATAAAAGTTTATTACTTTAAATGAAAATGCATACTCTCTTTCAAAAGAAAATAAACTTTAAAAAAAATGATATTTCAAGTATTTTAAAAAGGTTTTCTATAGAATTTGAGAAATTGGAAAAGATTCTTTCAGCACAAATACCTTACTTTAACAAATCAGGCTTGGGAATGACTTATGAAACCATTCCTCTAATAGATTTTCCAAAAGTAAAAGAAAGAATCAAACAAAGACATACAAAAACCTTTTATAAAAATCATTTTCAAAAAATTTTTGTAAAACTTGTTGGCCGTAGTGCTCTTAAATATTCTAAGTGCAACAGCTTAGAACACTTTGAGAAAGAATGTCTTATGATTTAGAGACCTGTTAAGAAGGATTAGGCAAAGACTATATATTACACTAACTCGATTGGACCCAAGAAAATGTGGGTACCAAAGAAAACTTGAGTTTCTTTTTTAGATGCATGTTACTATCATGAAAAAGGTCAAATGGTACTTGGATAGTGGATGCTCAAGACATATGACAAAATATTCAAGTTGTTTTATAAAGCTCATCCAAACAAATAGAGGAAAAGTTTCTTTTGGTGGAAATAGAAAATGAAAAATTGTCGGATGCGGAATAGTAAATATTGGAAGCTTGACAATCAACAACGTCTCCTTGGTAGAAGGACTAAATTACAATCTACTCAGTATAAGTTAACTGTGTGACACATGTTTCAAAATCAATTTTCAAGAAGAAATATGTTTGGGAACCAGTAAAGACTTCTCTCAGAATTTCACGGGGCGAAGACATGGGAACATCTATCTTTTAGATATTAAACAAGAAAAATCTCAATGTTTAATTTCAATTCAAGAATAAGCTAATCTCTAGCATCGAAAACTTGGCCATATCAACATGAAGCAAATTGCCAAGATCTTTTCAAATAAGCTTGTTCGTGGGCTTACCCAACTTGACATAACAAAAATTTGAATTATGAACACCATATGTGTTGGGAAACATGTTAAAAGTTCTTTCAAATCAATAAATCAAGTTTCCACTAATTGTGTGTTGCAACTCCTGCATATGGATCTCTTTGCATCAACTAGAACTCAAAGAATTTGTGGAAAGAGATGTTGCCTAGTAATAGTGGATGATTATTCACGATTTACTTTGGTATATTTTCTGGTAATTAAGTTTGAAACCTTATCTTATTTTTTAAAGTTTGCCGAGAAAGTACATAATGAGAAAATGTATGTTATTTCAAGCATTCGGACGAAACATGGAGGTGAGTTTGAAAATCAAGACTTTGTTAAATTCTGTGATGAATCTGGTTTTCAACATATGTTCTCCTCTCTATATACTCCCGAACATAATGGAGTTGTGGAAATGAAGAATAGATCATTGCAAGAAATGGCTATAACACTTTTAATTGAAAGCAATATTTCTTCTCGTTTTTGGGTTAAAGAAGTTTTTACAGCACATTATATCATTAACAGAGTTTTCTTAAGGCCTATTCTGAAGAAAACTCCCTATGAGTAAAGAAGCCAATTGTTTCTTATTTTCATGTGTTTGGTTGCAAATGTTTTATATTAAAAAATGCAAATAACGAATTGGTAAGTTTGAAGAAAAATCAGACGAAGGAATCTTCCTTGGATATTCAACCACCGGCAAAGCTTACAAAGTATATAACAAAAGACTCAATCTGTGGAAGAATCGATGAATGCAAATTTTAAGACCTTATATAAAATCAATCGATTTAGACTCAACTTGAAGAATCTGAATTTGTTCCATACTTTAGAAAGTCTAATTCCTTGGAAGCAGCTCAGACATCAAAAGGTCAACAACGAATGAATGTTGAAGAATCATCTGAAGAAAAAGTTCAGTAGTTTGTTGGACCAACCAATAACTGGAAGCACAAGTCCAGTCATCCCAAAGAACTTATTATTAGTGACATTGATGAAGGGATTTGTACAAGATCCAAAAGGCATAAAGAGTCTAGCGTTGTGACTTTTATTTCTGAAATAGAACCTAAAAGCATAGAAGAAACTTTAACTGATGAAAGTTGGATTGAAGCTATGCAAGAAGAACTCGGGCAGTTCAGTGTTAACGATGTTTGGGAATTAACTCATAAACCAAAAGGTAAATCTATTATTGGAGCTAAATGGGTTTTCAAGAACAATATTGACGAAAAAGGAAAAGTGATAAGGAATAAAGCAATACTCGTGGCCAAATGATATACGCAAGAAGAAATGATAGACTATGATGAGACTTACGCATCGGTAGCAAGGTTAGAAGCAATTAGATTATTAATTGTTTTTGCTTGTTATAAGAATTTCAGGTTATTCCAAATGAATATTAAAAGTGCATTCCTGAATGGATTTATCCAAGAGGAAGTCTATATAGAACAACCTCTTGGTTTTGAAGATCAAAGAAAACCAGACTCTGTATTCAAACTCAAAAACACGCTATATGGTTTAAAGCAAGCACCTCGAGCTTGGTACGACAGGTTAAGTAAGTTTTTAATCCAAAATGACTTTGTTAAAGGTAAAGTGGACACTGCTTTGTTTATTAAAAGATAAAGTAAAAACTTTTTACTTGTTCAAATCTTTGTTGATGATATTATTTTTGGGATAACCTAACGAAAATATGTGCAAGAAATTCTCTAAATCTATGCAAGATGAATTTGAGATGAGTATGATGGTGAATTATCATTCTTTCTTGGACTACAAATGAAACAATTGAAGGAATGGATTTTCATTCACCAAGAAAAATATGCTAAAGAGCTTGTTAAAAAGTTTGGTTTGGAAAATTGCAAAAAGGCTGATATACCAATGTCAAGTTCTTCGAAGCTGGACAAAGATGAAAGAGGAAAGAAAGTTGATCATAAATTGTAGAAGAGTATCATTATTTCACTTCTTTATCTTACTGTCTTTAGACCTGATATTTTGTTTAGTATTTGCATTTGTGCTAGATTTCAATCAGATTCCAAAGAATCTCATCTAAGTGTTGCGAAACGCATCATCAAATATGTTGCAACAATCTCTAAGTTAGGTCTATGGTATCCTAAATAATGAGACTTTACTCTTCTTGGATACTCAGACGCAGATCTAGCATGATGCATAGTTGATAGAAAGAGCACCCCGAGCACTTGTCAATTGCTTGGTCACAAGACATTATCTTGGTTTTCAAGGAAGCAAAGTATTATAACTCTTTCAACAGCAGAAACAGAGTATGTGGCTCTTGGAAGTTGTTGTTCTCAAATCTTATAGATAAAATAATAAGTAAGAGACTTTGGAATCGAAGACTCATGCACTGAGATCAAATGTAACAACACCAATGCAATTAATCTTACTAAGAATCCAATTCATCATTCAAGAGCAAAGCATATAGAGATTCGACATCATTTTATTAGAGACCATGTTCAAAATAGAGAAGTCTTGATTCAATTCATTAACTCAAAGAATCAACTAGTGAACATTTTTACAAAGCTACTGGAGAAAAGTCTATTTGAGTTTATTCGATCCAAATTTAATATCTTGAAGTTTGATGAAGCTTAGACTCAAAGATAAAAGTCTAAAAATGCTCAGACTCAAAAAATAAAAAATTATGACTGTAAGTCATTTTAGTTCTAGCGATTTATCTTTTGGATAAAAACTCGAAAATGTATGGTTGCTTATTAAGTTGCAATTGATTAATATTATTTTCCCAAGTTTTTGAAATTGTAGCAATTATTCTTTTTCGAAAATGAAATTATCTTTTTTGAGATGGCAGTTATCTATCTTCAAAAAGACAGTTATTTTTTGAAAATGCATTTTTTATGACGATCCGTATACCTTGTTTCGATTGCTTTATATACTGTATTTCTTCTTCATTTTTACTCACAAACCCTAGAAGCACATAACTTTACTTTCTTACTTTTTCTTTCTAGTTTAATTCTTAAAGTTTTTATCTTTCTCACGAATCGAGTTTGGAAATTCTTTCAAAGACTATGATAATGTTTTTCCAAAGAAAGTCCTCAAGGATTGCAAGTAGGGGACCACAGCATATGTATGAGGGTTTTACGCATTTTGACTTGACTATGGAAGAAGAATCTCCAAGGCAACAACAGAGTCCACAACATTCTCAACCGCATCATTCTCCTCAAGCTAGACCACAGAATGTTCAGCAACAACAAGTGGAGGAAGAAATTATTGAGGATGTCGAACTTGTAAGGACTCTTAAGCCTGCTTTTACTTTCAAACACTACTTTGCCTTAAAGGATGGAGGTTCTCTAATGACCTTTATGGATGAATTTTTGTAAGAAAAGGGATACATAAATGAAACCTATTTTTTTACAAACGATGGAACGTTTATGAATTGCTCCTGCTAGTTCGGTAGAAAGGGCTTTTGTGAATTTCTCAAGTGATCATCGTGTTGGAGGATTTAGTCAACTTGATAGAAAAGATGATGATAAAAGATGTTCACTCATTTTAAGTTTAGAATGGGCGTTGCTACGAACATTTGAGGAAGAAGAGTAGATCTGTTTCGTTTTGAGGAACATAAGCGAGTTTACTTTAAGTTGCTGAAGCGAGGGGTGATGAACCTAATGAGTGTGGACTTTGATTTTTTCGACTCCTTGAATGTGAAGTTACGGGAGAAATTTACTTTACTTCAACTTGAATGATTTTGCTTTGAGACAACAGTAGCTCATCCATAACTTATTGCGTATTTCTATTCCAATCTAAGCTTTTTGGATGCGAATAGATTTTCTTTCAGTGTTAGAGACTAGGATTATGTGGTTGATATGGACACTCTGGCTGATGTGATTGGAGTAGAGATAATGATGTTCCAATCAATTAATGTGTCTATTGGTCATGCAACTATGGAGCTTGTCCGAGACAGAATGGCAGACGTCCGGATTTCGTACTTGAGGATGAGTGCCTCAAATGTCTTGCTTTATAAGATTGTGATTAATTGTCTTAGACCAAAATCCACATCAAAGATTGATGTCTCCAATTGATAAGTGAAGTTGATGTATGCTATTAATGCTGGTCAAAATTTCTCTCTGCCGTACACTATCATGTTTCACATGTATAGGTCAATGGTAAAGGACAAAGGCCAACTTCCTTATTCAACACTTGTTACTCAACTATTTAGACATTTTAAAATTTAGCCTCCCAAAATTCTATGTGTTCGAATTTGCGATCCAATGGTGGTGGGACTGGAGATGGTTTCAAAGATGCGTCTGAAGGAGCTAAACAAGGCTTTGGAGAGATTTAAGGAGAAGACTCCTCTTAAGACTCGTCAAGACCCTGTGGTTGCAAAATGGAAAGGCAAGGAGCCTATGTTAGCTCCATCTAAGAAAATGAGAGCACTCATCTTGCAGGATGAACAAGATGAGGAAGACATTACCATTTCCGCTCTTGCCTTAAGGAACTTACCGCGTCTTGTTCCAGAGACAGAGGATAGAGAGAACCAAGATAGAGAAGAAACAGAGTAGAGGAGTGAAGATAGGGAAATGATGAGGAAAGAAGCACAGGAAGGAAGAACTGTAAAAGAAGAGCAAAGAGGAGAACAAGGTCATCGTGTCATTAAAGAAGAGATAGAGCATGAAGAGTACTTATCTCCACCTGAAGGCACTGAAACATGGGGAGCTACTGATAAAAGAGGTACTCCTTCACTCGCTTTTACTAGTGATGATGTTAGTCATTCTTCTGCTATCCATAAGATGTATATGCCTCTTAATTTCCTAAAGAAGGTAATGAGGTTTCATCTTTAAGTCTGGGTGCTCATGCTGAAGTTCCATCATCTACCAATAATCCATAAACTGATCATGTTGAAGCAAGCATTCAAATTGACAACTCAGCAGACCTTAGAAGATTGCTTGATGTTCTTATGGAGATCATAGGTTAGATTTATGCCTTGGCATGTGAATTTCAGAATATGCAAAGGGCTAATCAAGCCACTTCAGTTTCATTGCTCAATCAAGTTCAAGCCCTTAATTTTCAAGTTCAAGCAATTGCCAAGGGTGAAGAAGTAGCGCAACTGACGGAGGATCCGAGAAAGTTGGAGGAGATTGTCAAGTCGATGGGAGATTTCCAGCTTGTTAGCATTCTAAAATAATCTTAATTTTATCCAATTCTCTTTTTCATCTCTACCTTTTTAATGCTGACAAAAAGGGGGAGAAGTTGGTGCAGATTTGACTTTATTTTTGTTTGGTCGTGACTAGTTTAGGCTGTGTTTTGATCATTTAATGCTTGCAGTATCTTAAGCATTGTTGGTATTCATGGTAAAGATAGTTGTTTTTACAAGACTAATTCATTTCCTGTGGATGTAGATTCGATACCATCTTTATCCTAATCCATTTATCTTTTATGAGATATTCTTATTTGCATGAGTATTGTCTTGTAGGTCAAAAGTATCCAAATCTGCATGAAATTTTTGTCACCATAAAAAAAAAGGGGAGATTGTTGGAGAAAACTTCCTTATTTGTTTTGAAGCTGACAAAACATTTCCATTAGTTTAGTCTGAAACTTGTAGATTCTTTCGTCATAGTCTGAAGACCACAAAACTCAAGATTTGATGTCTGCCCTCATTGATAGTTTCTAGACCAATGAAGAAGACTTATCCAAATGTGAGTTTTTCTTTAACGTTTTGATTCAAGCGGCTAAAAAGTTCTCATGGTTGGAGATAGCATCTCAAGATCTATTATTCATTTTGAAATTAATTTGAATAATTTGGATCCGTTGATTGGTGAAGTATATTTGGAAGATTTTAAAACCTAGATCCTGATTGTATGGGCGAGCATGATTGGTGGGCAACCATTACATTCCTTAAGTAACTCGAGATCTCCCTAATTGATTCTATCCAACAAATAGATTAAAAGAACTCCTTTGGAATGTGCCAACAGTTATGAAGGCATGGAGGATTATATAAGGAAGACGCTCTGGTTATTTGAGTGTGTGCGCGATAGATAAATTCCAAAGTTTGAAGTTCATTGTTCTTTGCTAATTCAATTGTTGAGTGTAAATTTGTACTCAAAAGAGAGTTTAGATATTTGTGAGGCCTTGTGGAAGTGTAGCAGAGTTTCTACACTATGGAATCAAGGACATGATACTATAACAACTCTTTTGATTTATAGTGAAATCTAGCCGGTGGGCTGTTAGTGTGGGAGAGTGGACATAGGCTTGGTCTAAGCCGAACCACTATAAATCTTGTGTTCTTATTCTCTTTCCTTGAACTCATTTATTTTGTTTGTAGTTCTATTTAACTATTAAAGCTTAATCTCACTCGAAAGTCTGCTGCTTTTTAAACTCAGGTTAAAAGTAAAGGTTTTCACTACATATTGCAGAATTTATTTTTACACCTATTCATCCCCCCTCTAGGTGGTAACACTAGCACTTTCAGATTCGACAAACCTCTCTTGAAGGGTTATGCATGCTGTTTTGGTACAATTAATTTATGTGGTTATGTGATGACTATTGAAATATGATATGTGTTGTGTTGAGGAAATTGAATGTATTGTGAATAGGTAAAGGACTAAGTGCTACACAACGACGAAATTTTGTGTGAGTCACCTCTAGGGCCTTGTAGTCAAGGGCTAAGTGCTACATGGCGACTTAAGTCACATGGGAGCCACCTCTAGGGCCTTCCACTATTAACATGCATAGTAAAGGACTAAGTGCTACATGATAATGTAACTTTGTGGAAGCCACCTTTAGGGCCTTGTACTATTGCTATATGTGGTCAAGGGCTAAGTGCTACATGATAATGCAATTTCGTGGGAGCCGCCTCTAGGGCCTTGAATTTGGATATTGATCATGGAATGAACCATTGATGTGAGATAAGATGAGTACGATTATTGAGCAAAATTGGTGATGTTGGTTTTGTTATTATTGATTAATGAGAAGTTTTGCTATTTGATATAGCTAGGTTGAGGTAACATATAGTGCATTTTGTTCATGCAAGTTATCATATTTTTATTTAATAATTATGAGCCATGTCTTGAGTTTTAAATGTAATGTGGAAGTTTGATATGTTTTTATGGTATGTACTACTCACTAAGCTTATGGTTGCTCACCCCTCTATTTCCAAACCTTTTTAGGTCCTTTGGTTAGCAACTAGTAGGTCAAAGAGTGCTATCGATGGAGACCTTTGGAAGAGAACTTTGGGTATGGTTTGAGGCTACATCCTTTGGGTGGAAGGATGGCCGTATCACCCCCAACTTTGTAGGACTTGGGGTGTGACATCTTGTGATATCAGAGCTTAGGTTATGATTTTTGGGTATAAATTTTATGGGAACTTGTGAGATTGTGTGTTAGTTTATAACGCTTTAGTCCTTTGTTAGGTACTAGGATGCATGTTTTATTTTTAAGGGACAACGAAAGCAATCGAGTTATTACTTTTGATATCGGAAATGTATCTTAAGATCCTTGAGGTTTGATTGTGAAAGTTTTATTGGCATTAGAGAAACAATGACCATTACTCATTGTTGTTAAGGACGTTGAAAGTTATGACTAGCAACCCTTACTATAAATAAGCTTTGCACTAGAATCAAGGTTTGTACTATTAAGGCCCTTGGTTTTGGAAGGAACAGGTAAGCAAGGTTTACAGGATCTTGCGACTCTTACTAGTGGTGAAGTTTTAACTGAAGAGCTTGAGAAATGAAATCGAAACTTGTAGCATGAAGAAAGAGGAAGATCTTCCTCGTATGGTTTTAGCAGCAATTTAGGGGATTATCAAGTAAAAGATGAATTTGGAAAACCAAAAGATAGAACCTATGATTGAGTTAATGTTGGAGAAATCGTTCTCGAATATTTTGAAGCTGACAAAACGTTTCCTTCAGTCTAGTCTAGGTATCTGCAGATCGTCTAGTTTAAAGTCTGAAGACTTTTTGACTACCAGACTCAAGATTCAAGACTCAAGATTCGAGACTCAAGGCTCAAGACTATTCTCATTGACAGTCTTTCTGATCCAGTGACGAAGGAAATCCAGAGCCGAAGTATATGGTTGAGGATTTAATCCTATCGTCTGGAGAAGATCTTTTGGTTGGATAAATATAACGGATTCTTTTGTTCGTATCTAGATCAATTGAAGATCCGATGGTCGACGAAGTATTCTTGGAATGTTCTATTCTTGGAAACCAAGATCCTGATTGTATGGGCGAACATGATTGATGGGCTATCGTCAGGTTCCTTTTATAGCTCGAATGATCTTCTTGATTGATTCCGTCCAACGGGTAGATTGGAGGAATTCCTTTGGTAAGTGCCAACGGTATGATGGCATAAAGGAGTATAAAAAGGAAGACGTTCTAGTTGTTTAAGTACGTGATTGATAGAAAAATTCCGTAGTCGAAGCACCTTGATTATTAGTCGATACGATCATGCGAAATTGTATACACGAGTGTCTATACTTGGTGATACCTTGAGAGAGTGTGGTAGATCATCTACACCGAGAAATCAAGGAAGATCAACACCGTAACATCTCTTTGTTCATAGTGGAATCCAGCCAAATTGGCTGTCGGTCGTAAGAGTGGACGTAGGCTTGAATCAAGCGAACCACTATAAACCGCATGTTTAATTCTCTCTTTCCTTACTTAGTCTTACGTTGATTATTACTCTTCGCAAATCCTTCAACTGTCTAAGTATTGCGCAAGTATACATAAATTATCAAGAAAAATCTTTGTATACCTATTCACCCCCTCTAGGTACTCGTACTAGCAATATCAATTGGTATCGAGCCCGTGTTCTTACTTTGTTTGAAGTGTTTTACTTGAGTAAAAGATCCATGGCTAGTATGCTAGCACCAGGGCCGATGGAAGGGCAAAGCAATACCAGACCACCCTACTTTGACGGAAAGGATTACAACATCTCGGAAGAACAAGATGAAAGCTTTCCTACGATCTAAGGATCCTCCGGAATGGGACGTTGTGGAAAGAGGAATTACTCCTCTTTTGCTGCATCAATCTCGAAAGAGAAAAGAAACGAGGGGTGATAAACCCTAGGAGTGTCGATTTCGATTTCTTGGATCTTGTGAATGTGAACTTGAGAGAGAAGTTCGATGTCTAACCGGAACGTTTTTGCACTAACACCATGGACGGATATGCACAACTGACTGCATATTTCTATTCAAATCTCAGCTTTATCGATGCGAATAGAATATCTTTCGTGTTCGAGATCGGATTATGTGTTGGATGTGGACATGTTGGCGGACATAATTGGAGTTGAACGAGGACGTTATCAACTAGTCAAATTCTCGCTTGCTCGTGCCACAATGGACCTTGTCGAAGATAGAAATATTGAGGAAAAATCATCTATTCAAGGATGCGTGCCATCAACATTGTGTTGCACAAAATTGTTATCAATTGCATTAGGCCGAAGTCTACATCAAAGACTGATGTGTCTAATTCCAAAGCAAAATTGATGTACGCAATCAACTCGGGAAGAAGTTCTCTCTCCTCACACTATTCTCTTTCACATGTACGAGCAATGTCGAAAGACAAGGGACAATTGCCTTATCCAGTGCAGTGACCAAGATCTTCGACACATGAATATTGAACCTCCACACACTCTTTGTGTTCGACCGTGCGATAAGATGGTGGTAGGATTAAAGATGTTGACAAAGATGCGTCTGAAAGAACTTTCTAAGGCAATGGAGAAATTCGAGTGAAGACTCCGGTTCCGGCCTCGCTTCAAAAAGAAAGGGAAAGGAAGCCATTGGTGCCCCATCCAAAAAGAAGAGAACTCTCATCTTGGAGGATGAAGATGAGGAGGAAGATCTCACAATCACCGCCTTGATAAGGACAAGACGTTTTGTTCCTCAATCAACGAGAACAACGGAAGAAACAGAGAGAAGAAGAAGAAAAAGACAAGAACGAGAAGAAGAAGAGCGAGAGAGAAAGGAGAAAGAAGCTCAAGAAGAAGGAGAAGAAGAGCAAGAAAAGTCTGCAGCTGAATCGGAGAGAAGGATACGAAGAGCATGATCATCACTCTTCCCCTCTTGATGTCCTAGAGACAGGGGGAGTTGGCGAGCAAGAAAAGGTCCTCACCTCATGCTGCCAATAGTGAAGGTCTAAGACCATCTCCAGCAGCCCCAGAAGAATTTCAGGCTTCTCAATTGCCTGAAGAAGGTCACGATACGTTAGAACCAAATCTGCAAGACTTTACAAAAGCGCCATCGTACGCATTCACTCCATCTCGAGAAAGCAAATGCTAGTACACAGACGGATAATTCTGTAGATTTTCGTCATATTATGGATATTCTTCTGGAAATGCGTGGCCAAATTTATGCTCTGGACTGTGAAATTCAAGCCTTGAAGACTGCTGGACAAGCATCTTCAGTTACCCTGGAGGATAAAATGAAAGACCTCGCTCTACAACTTCAAGCCAATGCCAAAGGAGAGGAGGTAACACATCTAAGGGAGGACTTGAAAAGGCTAGAAGGAGTAGTTCAGTCCATGGGAGATTTCCAGATCGTGCGCATTCCCAGCGGACATGACTCCTTTCTCACTTTTTTAATGCGACAAAAAGGGGAGAAGCAATTTGAACCAATCAACTTTCTTTATTTTTTGTTGAATATGTTTGTTTATGACTTGAGTAAACTTGGGTGTAAACTTGAACTTGACTTGAATTGGTCATGGATTTAGATGCTTAACTATTTGCATTTATTTCAAGTATTGTTATATGGTATTACTCATGAAAGACTAACCAATTTTCTGTGGATGCGAGTCTAGTTGTTTTGTTAAATTTTATGAGATAGCCATATTGCTTGAGAAAAGTTTTTGCGGAGTCAAAGTGGTTCAAATCTACGGGAAAGTTTTGTCACCATCAAAAAGGGGGAGATTGTTGGAGAAATTGTTCCAATATTTTGAAGTGACAAAACGTTTCCTTCGATCTAGTGCAGGTATCTGGATCGTCTAGTTTAAAGTTTGAAGACTTTCGACTACCGAGACTCAAGATTCAAGACTCAAGATTCGAGACTCAAGACTCAAGACTATTCTCATTGATAGTCTTTCGATCCAAAGGTGAAGGAAATCCAGAGCAAAGTATATGGTTGAGGATTTAATCCTATCCTCTGGAGAAGATCTTTTTGGTTGGATAAATATAACGGATTCTTTTGTTCGTATCTAGATCAATTGAAGATCCGATGGTCGACGAAGTATTCTTGGAATGTTCTATTCTTGGAAACCAAGATCCCGATTGTATGGGCGAACATGATTGATGGGCTATCGTTAGGTTCCTTTTATAGCTCGAATGATCTTCTTGATTGATTCCGTCAACGGTAGATTGGAGGAATTCCTTTGGTAAGTGCCAACGGTATGATGGCATAAAGGAGTATAAAAAGGAAGACGTTCTAGTTGTTTAAGTACGTGATTGATAGAAAAATTCCGTAGTCGAAGCACCTTGATTATTAGTCGATACGGTCATGCGAAATTGTATACACAGAGAGTGTCTATACTTGGTGATACCTTGAGAGAGTGTGGTAGATCATCTACACCGAGAAATCAAGGAAGATCAACACTTGTAACATCTCTTTGTTCATAGTGGAATCCAGCCAAATTGGCTGTCGGTGCGAAAGAGTGGACGTAGGCTTGAATCAAGCCGAACCACTATAAACCGCATGTTTAATTCTCTCTTTCCTTACTTAGTCTTACGTTGATTATTACTCTTCGCAAATCCTTCAACTGTCTAAGTATTGCGCAAGTATACATAAATTATCAAGAAAAATCTTTGTATACCTATTCACCCCCTCTAGGTACTCGTACTAGCAATATCAATTGGTATCAGAGCCCGTGTTCTTACTTTGTTTGAAGTGTTTTACTTCAGAGTAAAAGATCCATGGCTAGTATGCTAGCACCAGGGCTGATGGAAGGGCAAAGCAATACCAGACCACTCTACTTTGACGGAAAGGATTACAACATCTGGAAGAACAAGATGAAAGCTTTCCTACGATCTAAGGATCCTCTGGAATGGGACGTTGTGGAAAGAGGAATTACTCCTACTGCTGCATCAATCTCTGAAAGAGGAAAAGAAACGAGGGGTGATAAACCCTAGGAGTGTCGATTTCGATTTCTTGGATGCTTTGTGAATGTGAACTTGAGAGAGAAGTTCATCAACTTCAACTGGACCGTTTTTGCACTAACACCATGGACGGATATGCACAATCGATCGCATATTTCTATTCAAATCTCAGCTTTATCGATGCGAATAGAATATCTTTCGGTGTTCGAGATCGAGATTATGTGTTGGATGTGGACATGTTGGCGGACATAATTGGAGTTGAACGAGGACGTTATCAACTAGTCAAATTCTCGTTGCTCGTGCCACAATGGACCTTGTCGAAGATAGAAATATTGAGGGAAAAATCATCTATTCAAGGATGCGTGCCATCAACATTGTGTTGCACAAAATTGTTATCAATTGCATTAGGCCGAAGTCTACATCAAAGACGATGTGTCTAATTCCAAAGCAAAATTGATGTACGCAATCAACTCAGGGAAGAAGTTCTCTCTCCCTCACACTATTCTCTTTCACATGTACAGAGCAATGTCGAAAGACAAGGGACAATTGCCTTATCCAGGTCTGGTGACCAAGATCTTCAGACACATGAATATTGAACCTCCACACACTCTTTGTGTTCGACCGTGCGATAAGATGGTGGTAGGATTAAAGATGTTGACAAAGATGCGTCTGAAAGAACTTTCTAAGGCAATGGAGAAATTCAGAGTGAAGACTCCAGTTCCGTCTGCTTCAAAAAGAAAGGGAAAGGAAGCCATTGGTGCCCCATCCAAAAAGAAGAGAACTCTCATCTTGGAGGATGAAGATGAGGAGGAAGATCTCACAATCACTGCCTTGATAAGGACAAGACGTTTTGTTCCTCAATCAACAGAACAACAGAAGAAACAGAGAGAAGAAGAAGAAAAAGACAAGAACAGAGAAGAAGAAGAGCAGAGAGAGAAGGAGAAAGAAGCTGAAGAAGAAGGAGAAGAAGAGCAAGAAAAGTCTCAGCTGAATGCTGGAGAGAAGGATACGAAAGAGCATGATCATCACTCTTCCCCTCTTGATGTCCTAGAGACAGGGGAGTTGGCGAGCAAGAAAAGGTCCTCACCTCATGCTGCCAATAGTGAAGGTCTAAGACCATCTCCAAAGAGCTGACCCCCGAGAAGAATTTCAGGCTTCTCAATTGCACGAAGAAGGTCACGATACGTTAGAACCAAATCTGCAAGACTTTACAAAAGCGCCATCGTCTCGCATTCACTCCATCCGAGAAAGCAAATGCTAGTACACGACGGATAATTCTGTAGATTTTCGTCATATTATGGATATTCTTCGGAAATGCGTGGCCAAATTTATGCTCGGATCGTGAAATTCAAGCCTTGAAGACTCGCTGGACAAGCATCTTCGCTACTCTGGAGGATAAAATGAAAGACCTCGCTCTACAACTTCAAGCCAATGCCAAAGGAGAGGAGGTAACACATCTAAGGGAGGACTTGAAAAGGCTAGAAGGAGTAGTTCAGTCCATGGGAGATTTCCAGATCGTGCGCATTCCCAAGCAGACATGACTCCTTTCTCACTTTTTTAATGCGACAAAAAGGGGAGAAGCAATTTGAACCAATCAACTTTCTTTATTTTTTGTTGAATATGTTTGTTTATGACTTGAGTAAACTTGGGTGTAAACTTGAACTTGACTGAATTGGTGTGGATTTAGATGCTTAACTATTTGCATTTATTTCAAGTATTGTTATATGGTATTACTCATGAAAGACTAACCAATTTTCTGTGGATGCGTAGTCTAGTTGTTTTGTTAAATTTTATGAGATAGCCATATTGCTTGAGAAAAGTTTTTGCGGGTCAAAGTGGTTCAAATCTACGGGAAAGTTTTGTCACCATCAAAAAGGGGAGATTGTTGGAGAAATTGTTCCAGAATATTTTGAAGCCGACAAAACGTTTCCTTCGATCCTAGTCCGGGTATCTCGAGATCGTCTAGTTTAAAGTTTGAAGACTTTCGACTACCAGACTCAAGATTCAAGACTCAAGATTCGAGACTCAAGACTCAAGACTATTCTCATTGACAATCTTTCTGATCCAATGACGAAGGAAATCCAAAGCCGAAGTATATGGTTGAGGATTTAATTCTATCGTCTGGAGAAGATCTTTTCTGGCTGCATAAATATAACGGATTCTTTTGTTCGTATCTAGATCAATTGAAGATCCGATGGTCGACGAAGTATTCTTGGAATATTCTATTCTTGGAAACCAAGATCCTGATTGTATGGGCGAACAGGATTGATAGGCTATCGTCAGGTTCCTTTTATAGCTCGAATGATCTTCTTGATTGATTCCGTCCAACGGGTAGATTGGAGGAATTCCTTTGGTAAGTGCCAACGGTATGATGGCATAAAGGAGTATAAAAAGGAAGACGTTCTAGTTGTTTAAGTACGTGATTGATAGAAAAATTCCGAGTCCGAAGCACCTTGATTATTAGTCGATACGATCAGGCGAAATTGTATACACAGAGAGTGTCTATACTTGGTGATACCTTGAGAGAGTGTGGTAGATCATCTACACCGAGAAATCAAGGAAGATCAACACCGTAACATCTCTTTGTTCATAGTGGAATCCAGCCAAATTGGCTGTCGGTGCGAAAGAGTGGACGTAGGCTTGAATCAAGCCGAACCACTATAAACCGCATGTTTAATTCTCTCTTTCCTTACTTAGTCTTACGTTGATTATTACTCTTCGCAAATCCTTCAACCGTCTAAGTATTGCGCAAGTATACATAAATTATCAAGAAAAATCTTTGTATACCTATTCACCCCCTCTAGGTACTCGTACTAGCAATATCAATTGGTATCGAGCCCGTGTTCTTACTTTGTTTGAAGTGTTTTACTTGAGTAAAAGATCCATGGCTAGTATGCTAGCACCGGGGCTGATGGAAGGGCAAAGCAATACCAGACCACTCTACTTTGACGGAAAGGATTACAACATCCGGAAGAACAAGATGAAAGCTTTCCTACGATCTAAGGATCCTCTCGGAATGGGACGTTGTGGAAAGAGGAATTACTCCTACCGCTGCATCAATCTACGAAAGAGGAAAAGAAACGAGGGGTGATAAACCCTAGGAGTGTCGATTTCGATTTCTTGGATGCTGTGAATGTGAACTTGAGAGAGAAGTTCATGCGCTTCAACCGGAACGTTTTTGCACTAACACCATGGACGGATATGCACAACTGACTGCATATTTCTATTCAAATCTCAGCTTTATCGATGCGAATAGAATATCTTTCAGTGTTCGAGATCAGGATTATGTGTTGGATGTGGACATGTTGGCGGACATAATTGGAGTTGAACGAGGACGTTATCAACTAGTCAAATTCTCAGTTGCTCGTGCCACAATGGACCTTGTCGAAGATAGAAATATTGAGGGAAAAATCATCTATTCAAGGATGCGTGCCATCAACATTGTGTTGCACAAAATTGTTATCAATTGCATTAGGCCGAAGTCTACATCAAAGACGATGTGTCTAATTCCAAAGCAAAATTGATGTACGCAATCAACTCGGGAAGAAGTTCTCTCTCCCTCACACTATTCTCTTTCACATGTACGAGCAATGTCGAAAGACAAGGGACAATTGCCTTATCCAGGTCTGGTGACCAAGATCTTCAGACACATGAATATTGAACCTCCACACACTCTTTGTGTTCGACCGTGCGATAAGATGGTGGTAGGATTAAAGATGTTGACAAAGATGCGTCTGAAAGAACTTTCTAAGGCAATGGAGAAATTCAGAGTGAAGACTCCAGCTCCGTTCTCGCTTCAAAAGAAAGGGAAAGGAAGCCATTGGTGCCCCATCCAAAAAGAAGAGAACTCTCATCTTGGAGGATGAAGATGAGGAGGAAGATCTCACAATCACTGCCTTGATAAGGACAAGACGTTTTGTTCCTCAATCAACGGAACAACGAAGAAACAGAGAGAAGAAGAAGAAAAAGACAAGAACGAGAAAGAAGAAGAGCAGAGAGAGAAGGAGAAAGAAGCTGAAGAAGAAGGAGAAGAAGAGCAAGAAAAGTCTGCGGCTGAATGCGGAGAGAAGGATACGTAAGAGCATGATCATCACTCTTCCCCTCTTGATGTCCTAGAGACAGGGGAGTTGGCGAGCAAGAAAAGGTCCTCACCTCATGCTGCCAATAGTGAAGGTCTAAGACCATCTCCAAGAGTCCCCGGAAGAATTTCAGGCTTCTCAATTGCTCGAAGAAGGTCACGATACGTTAGAACCAAATCTGCAAGACTTTACAAAAGCGCCATCGTCGCATTCACTCCATCCGAGAAAGCAAATGCTAGTACACACGGATAATTCTGTAGATTTTCGTCATATTATGGATATTCTTCGGAAATGCGTGGCCAAATTTATGCTCGACGTGAAATTCAAGCCTTGAAGACCGCTGGACAAGCATCTTCGCTTACTCCCGGAGGATAAAATGAAAGACCTCGCTCTACAACTTCAAGCCAATGCCAAAGGAGAGGAGGTAACACATCTAAGGGAGGACTTGAAAAGGCTAGAAGGAGTAGTTCAGTCCATGGGAGATTTCCGATCGTGCGCATTCCCAAGCGTACATGACTCCTTTCTCACTTTTTTAATGCTTTGACAAAAAGGGGAGAAGCAATTTGAACCAATCAACTTTCTTTATTTTTTGTTGAATATGTTTGTTTATGACTTGAGTAAACTTGGGTGTAAACTTGAACTTGACTGAATTGGCTGTGGATTTAGATGCTTAACTATTTGCATTTATTTCAAGTATTGTTATATGGTATTACTCATGAAAGACTAACCAATTTTCTGTGGATGCGAGTCTAGTTGTTTTGTTAAATTTTATGAGATAGCCATATTGCTTGAGAAAAGTTTTTGCAGGTCAAAGTGGTTCAAATCTACAGAAAGTTTTGTCACCATCAAAAAGGGGGAGATTGTTGGAGAAATTGTTCCAATATTTTGAAGCCGACAAAACGTTTCCTTCGCCTAGTCCGGGTATCTCGATCGTCTAGTTTAAAGTTTGAAGACTTTCGACTACCGAGACTCAAGATTCAAGACTCAAGATTCGAGACTCAAGACTCAAGACTATTCTCATTGATAGTCTTTCGATCCAATGTGACGAAGGAAATCCGAGCCGAAGTATATGGTTGAGGATTTAATCCTATCGTCTGGAGAAGATCTTTTTGGTTGGATAAATATAACGGATTCTTTTGTTCGTATCTAGATCAATTGAAGATCCGATGGTCGACGAAGTATTCTTGGAATGTTCTATTCTTGGAAACCAAGATCCTGATTGTATGGGCGAACATGATTGATGGGCTATCGTTAGGTTCCTTTTATAGCTCGAATGATCTTCTTGATTGATTCCGTCCAACGGGTAGATTGGAGGAATTCCTTTGGTAAGTGCCAACGGTATGATGGCATAAAGGAGTATAAAAAGGAAGACGTTCTAGTTGTTTAAGTACGTGATTGATAGAAAAATTCCAGAGTCTGAAGCACCTTGATTATTAGTCGATACAGTCTGTGCGAAATTGTATACACAGTGTCTATACTTGGTGATACCTTGAGAGAGTGTGGTAGATCATCTACGCCGAGAAATCAAGGAAGATCAACACTTTGTAACATCTCTTTGTTCATAGTGGAATCCAGCCAAATTGGCTGTCGGTGCGAAGAGTGGACGTAGGCTTGAATCAAGCCGAACCACTATAAACCGCATGTTTAATTCTCTCTTTCCTTACTTAGTCTTACGTTGATTATTACTCTTCGCAAATCCTTCAACTGTCTAAGTATTGCGCAAGTATACATAAATTATCAAGAAAAATCTTTGTATACCTATTCACCCCCTCTAGGTACTCGTACTAGCAATATCAATTGGTATCAGAGCCCGTGTTCTTACTTTGTTTGAAGTGTTTTACTTCAGAGTAAAAGATCCATGGCTAGTATGCTAGCACCAGGGCTGATGGAAGGGCAAAGCAATACCAGACCACCCTACTTTGACGGAAAGGATTACAACATCTGGAAGAACAAGATGAAAGCTTTCCTACGATCTAAGGATCCTCTGGAATGGGACGTTGTGGAAAGAGGAATTACTCCTACTGCTGCATCAATCTCTGAAAGAGGAAAAGAAACGAGGGGTGATAAACCCTAGGAGTGTCGATTTCGATTTCTTGGATGCTGTGAATGTGAACTTGAGAGAGAAGTTCATGCCGCTCAAACCGGAACGTTTTTGCACTAACACCATGGACGGATATGCACAATCGATCGCATATTTCTATTCAAATCTCAGCTTTATCGATGCGAATAGAATATCTTTCGATGTTCGAGATCGGGATTATGTGTTGGATGTGGACATGTTGGCGGACATAATTGGAGTTGAACGAGGACGTTATCAACTAGTCAAATTCTCAGTTGCTCGTGCCACAATGGACCTTGTCGAAGATAGAAATATTGAGGGAAAAATCATCTATTCAAGGATGCGTGCCATCAACATTGTGTTGCACAAAATTGTTATCAATTGCATTAGGCCGAAGTCTACATCAAAGACTGATGTGTCTAATTCCAAAGCAAAATTGATGTACGCAATCAACTCAGGGAAGAAGTTCTCTCTCCCTCACACTATTCTCTTTCACATGTACAGAGCAATGTCGAAAGACAAGGGACAATTGCCTTATCCAGGTCTGGTGACCAAGATCTTCAGACACATGAATATTGAACCTCCACACACTCTTTGTGTTCGACCGTGCGATAAGATGGTGGTAGGATTAAAGATGTTGACAAAGATGCGTCTGAAAGAACTTTCTAAGGCAATGGAGAAATTCGAGTGAAGACTCCGAGTTCCGTCCGCTTCAAAAAGAAAGGGAAAGGAAGCCATTGGTGCCCCATCCAAAAAGAAGAGAACTCTCATCTTGGAGGATGAAGATGAGGAGGAAGATCTCACAATCACTGCCTTGATAAGGACAAGACGTTTTGTTCCTCAATCAACAGAACAACAGAAGAAACAGAGAGAAGAAGAAGAAAAAGACAAGAACAGAGAAGAAGAAGAGCAGAGAGAGAAGGAGAAAGAAGCTGAAGAAGAAGGAGAAGAAGAGCAAGAAAAGTCTGCAGCTGAATCTGGAGAGAAGGATACAGAAGAGCATGATCATCACTCTTCCCCTCTTGATGTCCTAGAGACAGGGGGAGTTGGCGAGCAAGAAAAGGTCCTCACCTCATGCTGCCAATAGTGAAGGTCTAAGACCATCTCCAAGCAGCCCCGAGAAGAATTTCAGGCTTCTCAATTGCTCCAAGAAGGTCACGATACGTTAGAACCAAATCTGCAAGACTTTACAAAAGCGCCATCGTTCGCATTCACTCCATCCGAGAAAGCAAATGCTAGTACACGACGGATAATTCTGTAGATTTTCGTCATATTATGGATATTCTTCTGAAATGCGTGGCCAAATTTATGCTCGGATCGTGTGAAATTCAAGCCTTGAAGACTGCTGGACAAGCATCTTCGATTACTCCCCTGGAGGATAAAATGAAAGACCTCGCTCTACAACTTCAAGCCAATGCCAAAGGAGAGGAGGTAACACATCTAAGGGAGGACTTGAAAAGGCTAGAAGGAGTAGTTCAGTCCATGGGAGATTTCCAGATCGTGCGCATTCCCAAGCAGACATGACTCCTTTCTCACTTTTTTAATGCTGACAAAAAGGGGGAGAAGCAATTTGAACCAATCAACTTTCTTTATTTTTTGTTGAATATGTTTGTTTATGACTTGAGTAAACTTGGGTGTAAACTTGAACTTGACTGAATTGGCTGTGGATTTAGATGCTTAACTATTTGCATTTATTTCAAGTATTGTTATATGGTATTACTCATGAAAGACTAACCAATTTTCTGTGGATGCGTGAGTCTAGTTGTTTTGTTAAATTTTATGAGATAGCCATATTGCTTGAGAAAAGTTTTTGCGAGGTCAAAGTGGTTCAAATCTACGGAAAGTTTTGTCACCATCAAAAAGGGGGAGATTGTTGGAGAAATTGTTCCAATATTTTGAAGCTGACAAAACGTTTCCTTCAGTCTAGTCTGGGTATCTGCAGATCGTCTAGTTTAAAGTTTGAAGACTTTCTGACTACCAGACTCAAGATTCAAGACTCAAGATTCGAGACTCAAGACTCAAGACTATTCTCATTGATAGTCTTTCTGATCCAGTGACGAAGGAAATCCAGAGCCGAAGTATATGGTTGAGGATTTAATCCTATCGTCTGGAGAAGATCTTTTGGTTGGATAAATATAACGGATTCTTTTGTTCGTATCTAGATCAATTGAAGATCCGATGGTCGACGAAGTATTCTTGGAATGTTCTATTCTTGGAAACCAAGATCCTGATTGTATGGGCGAACATGATTGATGGGCTATCGTTAGGTTCCTTTTATAGCTCGAATGATCTTCTTGATTGATTCCGTCCAACGGGTAGATTGGAGGAATTCCTTTGGTAAGTGCCAACGGTATGATGGCATAAAGGAGTATAAAAAGGAAGACGTTCTAGTTGTTTAAGTACGTGATTGATAGAAAAATTCCAGAGTCTGAAGCACCTTGATTATTAGTCGATACAGTCTGTGCGAAATTGTATACACAGAGAGTGTCTATACTTGGTGATACCTTGAGAGAGTGTGGTAGATCATCTACACCGAGAAATCAAGGAAGATCAACACTGTAACATCTCTTTGTTCATAGTGGAATCCAGCCAAATTGGCTGTCAGTGCAGAAGAGTGGACGTAGGCTTGAATCAAGCCGAACCACTATAAACCGCATGTTTAATTCTCTCTTTCCTTACTTAGTCTTACGTTGATTATTACTCTTCGCAAATCCTTCAACTGTCTAAGTATTGCGCAAGTATACATAAATTATCAAGAAAAATCTTTGTATACCTATTCACCCCCCTCTAGGTACTCGTACTAGCAATATCAATTGGTATCAGAGCCCGTGTTCTTACTTTGTTTGAAGTGTTTTACTTCAGAGTAAAAGATCCATGGCTAGTATGCTAGCACCAGGGCTGATGGAAGGGCAAAGCAATACCAGACCACCCTACTTTGACGGAAAGGATTACAACATCTGGAAGAACAAGATGAAAGCTTTCCTACGATCTAAGGATCCTCTAGAATGGGACGTTGTGGAAAGAGGAATTACTCCTACTCTGCATCAATCTCTCGAAAGAGGAAAAGAAACGAGGGGTGATAAACCCTAGGAGTGTCGATTTCGATTTCTTGGATGCTTGTGAATGTGAACTTGAGAGAGAAGTTCATCTGCTTCAACCGGAACGTTTTTGCACTAACACCATGGACGGATATGCACAATCGATCGCATATTTCTATTCAAATCTCAGCTTTATCGATGCGAATAGAATATCTTTCGTGTTCGAGATCGGATTATGTGTTGGATGTGGACATGTTGGCGGACATAATTGGAGTTGAACGAGGACGTTATCAACTAGTCAAATTCTCGTTGCTCGTGCCACAATGGACCTTGTCGAAGATAGAAATATTGAGGGAAAAATCATCTATTCAAGGATGCGTGCCATCAACATTGTGTTGCACAAAATTGTTATCAATTGCATTAGGCCGAAGTCTACATCAAAGACTGATGTGTCTAATTCCAAAGCAAAATTGATGTACGCAATCAACTCAGGGAAGAAGTTCTCTCTCCCTCACACTATTCTCTTTCACATGTACGAGCAATGTCGAAAGACAAGGGACAATTGCCTTATCCAGTCTGCAGTGACCAAGATCTTCGACACATGAATATTGAACCTCCACACACTCTTTGTGTTCGACCGTGCGATAAGATGGTGGTAGGATTAAAGATGTTGACAAAGATGCGTCCGAAAGAACTTTCTAAGGCAATGGAGAAATTCAGAGTGAAGACTCCCTGAGTTCCACGCTTCAAAAAGAAAGGGAAAGGAAGCCATTGGTGCCCCATCCAAAAGAAGAGAACTCTCATCTTGGAGGATGAAGATGAGGAGGAAGATCTCACAATCACTGCCTTGATAAGGACAAGACGTTTTGTTCCTCAATCAACGAACAACGGAAGAAACAGAGAGAAGAAGAAGAAAAAGACAAGAACGAGAGAAGAAGAAGAGCAGAGAGAGAAGGAGAAAGAAGCTGAAGAAGAAGGAGAAGAAGAGCAAGAAAAGTCTGCAGCTGAATCTGGAGAGAAGGATACAGAAGAGCATGATCATCACTCTTCCCCTCTTGATGTCCTAGAGACAGGGGGAGTTGGCGAGCAAGAAAAGGTCCTCACCTCATGCTGCCAATAGTGAAGGTCTAAGACCATCTCCAGCAGCCCCAGAAGAATTTCAGGCTTCTCAATTGCCTGAAGAAGGTCACGATACGTTAGAACCAAATCTGCAAGACTTTACAAAAGCGCCATCGTCTGCATTCACTCCATCTGAGAAAGCAAATGCTAGTACACAGACGGATAATTCTGTAGATTTTCGTCATATTATGGATATTCTTCTGGAAATGCGTGGCCAAATTTATGCTCTGGACTGTGAAATTCAAGCCTTGAAGACTGCTGGACAAGCATCTTCAGTTACCCTGGAGGATAAAATGAAAGACCTCGCTCTACAACTTCAAGCCAATGCCAAAGGAGAGGAGGTAACACATCTAAGGGAGGACTTGAAAAGGCTAGAAGGAGTAGTTCAGTCCATGGGAGATTTCCGGATCGTGCGCATTCCCAAAGCGCACATGACTCCTTTCTCACTTTTTTAATGCCGACAAAAAGGGGAGAAGCAATTTGAACCAATCAACTTTCTTTATTTTTTGTTGAATATGTTTGTTTATGACTTGAGTAAACTTGGGTGTAAACTTGAACTTGACTGAATTGGTCAGTGGATTTAGATGCTTAACTATTTGCATTTATTTCAAGTATTGTTATATGGTATTACTCATGAAAGACTAACCAATTTTCTGTGGATGCGAGTCTAGTTGTTTTGTTAAATTTTATGAGATAGCCATATTGCTTGAGAAAAGTTTTTGCGAGGTCAAAGTGGTTCAAATCTACGGAAAGTTTTGTCACCATCAAAAAGGGGGAGATTGTTGGAGAAATTGTTCCAGAATATTTTGAAGCTGACAAAACGTTTCCTTCAGTCTAGTCTGGGTATCTGCAGATCGTCTAGTTTAAAGTTTGAAGACTTTCTGACTACCAGACTCAAGATTCAAGACTCAAGATTCGAGACTCAAGACTCAAGACTATTCTCATTGATAGTCTTTCTGATCCAGTGACGAAGGAAATCCAGAGCCGAAGTATATGGTTGAGGATTTAATCCTATCGTCTGGAGAAGATCTTTTTGGTTGGATAAATATAACGGATTCTTTTGTTCGTATCTAGATCAATTGAAGATCCGATGGTCGACGAAGTATTCTTGGAATGTTCTATTCTTGGAAACCAAGATCCTGATTGTATGGGCGAACATGATTGATGGGCTATCGTTAGGTTCCTTTTATAGCTCGAATGATCTTCTTGATTGATTCCGTCCAACGGGTAGATTGGAGGAATTCCTTTGGTAAGTGCCAACGGTATGATGGCATAAAGGAGTATAAAAAGGAAGACGTTCTAGTTGTTTAAGTACGTGATTGATAGAAAAATTCCGTGTCGAAGCACCTTGATTATTAGTCGATACGATGCATGCGAAATTGTATACACAGAGAGTGTCTATACTTGGTGATACCTTGAGAGAGTGTGGTAGATCATCTACACCGAGAAATCAAGGAAGATCAACACCGTAACATCTCTTTGTTCATAGTGGAATCCAGCCAAATTGGCTGTCGGTGCGAAAGAGTGGACGTAGGCTTGAATCAAGCCGAACCACTATAAACCGCATGTTTAATTCTCTCTTTCCTTACTTAGTCTTACGTTGATTATTACTCTTCGCAAATCCTTCAACCGGTCTAAGTATTGCAAGTATACATAAATTATCAAGAAAAATCTTTGTATACCTATTCACCCCCTCTAGGTACTCGTACTAGCAATATCAATTGGTATCGAGCCCGTGTTCTTACTTTGTTTGAAGTGTTTTACTTGAGTAAAAGATCCATGGCTAGTATGCTAGCACCGGGGCTGATGGAAGGGCAAAGCAATACCGAGACCACCCTACTTTGACGGAAAGGATTACAACATCTGGAAGAACAAGATGAAAGCTTTCCTACGATCTAAGGATCCTCTGGAATGGGACGTTGTGGAAAGAGGAATTACTCCTACTGCTGCATCAATCTCTGAAAGAGGAAAAGAAACGAGGGGTGATAAACCCTAGGAGTGTCGATTTCGATTTCTTGGATGCTGTGAATGTGAACTTGAGAGAGAAGTTCAGTCTGCTTCAACTGGAACGTTTTTGCACTAACACCATGGACGGATATGCACAACTGACTGCATATTTCTATTCAAATCTCAGCTTTATCGATGCGAATAGAATATCTTTCAGTGTTCGAGATCAGGATTATGTGTTGGATGTGGACATGTTGGCGGACATAATTGGAGTTGAACGAGGACGTTATCAACTAGTCAAATTCTCAGTTGCTCGTGCCACAATGGACCTTGTCGAAGATAGAAATATTGAGGGAAAAATCATCTATTCAAGGATGCGTGCCATCAACATTGTGTTGCACAAAATTGTTATCAATTGCATTAGGCCGAAGTCTACATCAAAGACTGATGTGTCTAATTCCAAAGCAAAATTGATGTACGCAATCAACTCGGGAAGAAGTTCTCTCTCCCTCACACTATTCTCTTTCACATGTACGAGCAATGTCGAAAGACAAGGGACAATTGCCTTATCCAGTCTGTGACCAAGATCTTCGAGACACATGAATATTGAACCTCCACACACTCTTTGTGTTCGACCGTGCGATAAGATGGTGGTAGGATTAAAGATGTTGACAAAGATGCGTCTGAAAGAACTTTCTAAGGCAATGGAGAAATTCGAGTGAAGACTCCGAGTGGCCTCCTTCAAAAAGAAAGGGAAAGGAAGCCATTGGTGCCCCATCCAAAAAGAAGAGAACTCTCATCTTGGAGGATGAAGATGAGGAGGAAGATCTCACAATCACTGCCTTGATAAGGACAAGACGTTTTGTTCCTCAATCAACAGAACAACAGAAGAAACAGAGAGAAGAAGAAGAAAAAGACAAGAACAGAGAAGAAGAAGAGCGAGAGAGAAGGAGAAAGAAGTCAAGAAGAAGGAGAAGAAGAGCAAGAAAAGTCTGCAGCTGAATCTGGAGAGAAGGATACGTAAGAGCATGATCATCACTCTTCCCCTCTTGATGTCCTAGAGACGGGGAGTTGGCGAGCAAGAAAAGGTCCTCACCTCATGCTGCCAATAGTGAAGGTCTAAGACCATCTCCAAAGCAGCCCCCGGAAGAATTTCAGGCTTCTCAATTGCACGAAGAAGGTCACGATACGTTAGAACCAAATCTGCAAGACTTTACAAAAGCGCCATCGTCTGCATTCACTCCATCTGAGAAAGCAAATGCTAGTACACAGACGGATAATTCTGTAGATTTTCGTCATATTATGGATATTCTTCTGGAAATGCGTGGCCAAATTTATGCTCTGGACTGTGAAATTCAAGCCTTGAAGACTGCTGGACAAGCATCTTCAGTTACCCTGGAGGATAAAATGAAAGACCTCGCTCTACAACTTCAAGCCAATGCCAAAGGAGAGGAGGTAACACATCTAAGGGAGGACTTGAAAAGGCTAGAAGGAGTAGTTCAGTCCATGGGAGATTTCCAGATCGTGCGCATTCCCAAGCAGACATGACTCCTTTCTCACTTTTTTAATGCTGACAAAAAGGGGGAGAAGCAATTTGAACCAATCAACTTTCTTTATTTTTTGTTGAATATGTTTGTTTATGACTTGAGTAAACTTGGGTGTAAACTTGAACTTGACTGAATTGGCTGTGGATTTAGATGCTTAACTATTTGCATTTATTTCAAGTATTGTTATATGGTATTACTCATGAAAGACTAACCAATTTTCTGTGGATGCAGAGTCTAGTTGTTTTGTTAAATTTTATGAGATAGCCATATTGCTTGAGAAAAGTTTTTGCAGGTCAAAGTGGTTCAAATCTACAGGAAAGTTTTGTCACCATCAAAAAGGGGGAGATTGTTGGAGAAATTGTTCCAGAATATTTTGAAGCTGACAAAACGTTTCCTTCAGTCTAGTCTGGGTATCTGCAGATCGTCTAGTTTAAAGTTTGAAGACTTTCTGACTACCAGACTCAAGATTCAAGACTCAAGATTCGAGACTCAAGACTCAAGACTATTCTCATTGATAGTCTTTCTGATCCAGTGACGAAGGAAATCCAGAGCCGAAGTATATGGTTGAGGATTTAATCCTATCGTCTGGAGAAGATCTTTTTGGTTGGATAAATATAACGGATTCTTTTGTTCGTATCTAGATCAATTGAAGATCCGATGGTCGACGAAGTATTCTTGGAATGTTCTATTCTTGGAAACCAAGATCCTGATTGTATGGGCGAACATGATTGATGGGCTATCGTTAGGTTCCTTTTATAGCTCGAATGATCTTCTTGATTGATTCCGTCCAACGGGTAGATTGGAGGAATTCCTTTGGTAAGTGCCAACGGTATGATGGCATAAAGGAGTATAAAAAGGAAGACGTTCTAGTTGTTTAAGTACGTGATTGATAGAAAAATTCCAGAGTCTGAAGCACCTTGATTATTAGTCGATACGATGCATATGAAATTGTATACACGAGAGTGTCTATACTTGGTGATACCTTGAGAGAGTGTGGTAGATCATCTACACCGAGAAATCAAGGAAGATCAACACCGTAACATCTCTTTGTTCATAGTGGAATCCAGCCAAATTGGCTGTCAGTGCAGAAGAGTGGACGTAGGCTTGAATCAAGCCGAACCACTATAAACCGCATGTTTAATTCTCTCTTTCCTTACTTAGTCTTACGCTGATTATTACTCTTCGCAAATCCTTCAACTGTCTAAGTATTGCGCAAGTATACAAAAATTATCAAGAAAAATCTTTGTATACCTATTCACCCCTCTCTAGGTACTCATACTAGCAATATCAGTTAAGACTTGCTTTGAACAATTTAGGTCAGTGCAATCAAAGAACATCAAACAGTGATCCAATTGCAGGTGCAAATGCAGGATGCTGATATTCAAGACAAAGGCAAACTTGTTTGTAGTAACAGAAGAGTCCTATTCAGAAATGAGTTTTTTTTTATTTTATTTTATTTTTATTTTGTAAGGTCACTAGAATTGTTATCGGAGACGCTCAAGTGGTAGGAGACCAAGATATGCGTTCATTTTGTTTAATTATCTGGCAGACAAGAGCAATGTAGTGGCATGGAATGTATAGGCTAATTGACAATGACTTGTGGGAGTATAGCTTGAGATACTATTCCTTGACAAAGAGTATATGGAATCGGACAGCATTGAAGAGGGAATCGTGGAGCTTATTTATTTGAATGGGATCAAAAGGCTTGTAATGGGTGCGGCAATGGATAAGCGCCATTTCAAGTTTCAGATTGGCAGGAGGATGACAGAAATCAAGTCCAGGATAGCCATCTTTGTTCGCGATAAAGCGCCCATCTCTTGTCAAATTTGGTTTATCTACGATGGGCAACTCATTCACACAAGACTCAGTTCAAGCAGTTCTAGAAGTTCCTACTAATGTGCCATTGCCAACGACTTCAAGCCCTGGAGCCGTGATGCCACCTCCTTCTTCCTCCTTAGATAGCTCTCCAATGCATCCTAATGCGAGATTATATGCTGAGAAGTTGAAGGAAGAACTTGAGAAGGCGATGGAAGAACTTTGCATTGCCCGGGCCTAGAAATCGTAGCTGAAGGACCAATTCGTGGAGACCAACCAGAGCATAAATGAGTTGGAGCTGAAAATCATTGCAAGCGAGGAAATGTTGCGGGCTTTGATACAAGAGCGAGAACTGTTGCGGATCGAACTCGAGAATGCACTCCTAAAGGCCGAGGAGGAGATAAGAAGAAAAGGAGATTCCTCGGGCACAAAGTACTTCTCCGAGTTCTCCTTTACCGAAATCGCAAAAGCTGCACAGAACTTCGACCCATCTTTGAAGATCGGGAAAGGTGGCTGCGGGACCGTGTACAGAGGTTTGCTTCGACTTACGCCAGTGGCTATAAAGATCATGAATTGTCCTAGCATGCGAGCTCCAATGCCTACTCTTTCGGGATTATACTACTTGAGTTATTGACGAGGAGGCCCGCCTTAGGAATAGCAAATGCAGTGCGAGAGGCAATTAGCGCAGGGACTCTGGCGGCCATCTTGGATTCATCGGCTGGAGAGTGGCCCTATACGCTGGCCGAGAAGTTGACTCATTTGGCTTTGAGTTGCTGCGAGATGAGCAGAAGGAACAGGCCGGATCTCAAGTCGGAAGTGGGGACAGTGCTCCAATCGATCCGAGCTTCCTGTTGATAAACTATTGATTATATAATAGCAACTTGTGCAGTAGTTTCGTTTGATGCTTGTGGGGCAAAAGTGCATTGCTTCATCATTAAGTATGGATATAGAGTTAGTGGGTCTATTCAAAGTGTGCTGGTTGCCACGTATGTAAAATGTGGAGGTCTGAGTAGTGCTAAGTTGGTGATGGGGGCTATGAAGATTGCCGATTTTGCTTACACATCTATTCTAAAGGCCCTCATTTCCACGATGGATTTTCTATGTAAGGAAAGGGGATGAAGAAGAGAGGGATATGCTGCCAAAAAAAAAAAAAAAAGAGAATTACAAGGGGACGAAAGAGCTTACAGTTTGGTATCAATCTAGCATGATTAAAGAAACCATATTTCTACATCGTTGGTTCTCTTTTTCTAACTTGGCATTTGAGTTTTGAGTGTACAACAAACTGTTTTATATCAGGGGACCATATATTCATGGAGCAAAAAGGGTGAGGTCAAATTGGCTCATGTACTACACTATGTATAGTTTTTTTCACTTCTAATGGATTCTAGACTTTATCATGATCCTAGGGCTAACCAAGTTCTCTATTGGGTGATCCCTACCTTTGGCTAGGCCATTTGAGAGCATGCCTATGACACTTGATATTTCTACTTCGTGAACCCTTCTCGGTTTTTGTAGAAAGCACAATGACATTGAAAATGGGGTGAGGATAGGAAGAAAGCTTGGTGAGTTTCAACTAGACCATGATGGTTTCCACGTGTTATTATCAACCCTATATGCTTCCAAAGGAAATTCAGATAATGTGCTTGAGATTAGAGGAATTATGGAGCAGCAAGACTGAACAAAAAAAAAAATCCCAAGTTGTAGCAGGATTGAAGCATGGAGTAATTCATGAATTTCTGGTTGGTGATGAGACACATCCTCAATGAAAACATACCGAGAATATATGTGAAGATCTAATGGTAGGAAGCTATTTGGGAGTTTAAAAAGGAAAGACACGGATATTCTCATAAGTTTGTTGATGTATTCCTAAATTTCGAGGACGAAATTTTTATAAGGAGGGTAGAATGTAATATTTGAGATTTTTTATTAGATTAAAGAAAAGGTGGTGGGACCCACTTTAAATAAAGAAAGAAAAAGAAAACAAAAAGGAGAAGAGATAAAAAGGAAAGGAAAGCCCACGTTCGGGCAACATAAGAAATAAGGAAAGAAGAAGAAAGAAAAAGAAGAAGGAGGAGAAGGAGAAGGAGAAGGAGAAGGAGAAGAAAGGAGAGAGAGGGCTTTGTGTGTTCATGCCGCAGGCAACTCACCAAGCTTATTTACAACGCTCGGACTACGAGATTGAAGGATCAAATAACGTGTGTTATTTGATTTTGGGGCATCCCCAGGTGAGTAGTACTAATGTCTTCTTTGGTTTTGTGAAGCTCATGTATTAAGATAAGATTAATCGACATATACTTGTGTAGGGAAGTGAGGACCTATTTGTTGTACACTGATGGATATATTGCTCGGTAATTTTGAGTTATCGTGGGATGATTCGATAAACCTCTCTTGAAGGATTATGTATGCTGTTTTGGTACAATTAATTTATGTGGTTATGTGATGACTATTGAAAGATGATATGTGTTGTGTTGAGGAAATCGAATGTGTTATGAACAGGTAAATGACTAAGTGTTACACGACGACGAAATTTCATGTGAGTAACCTCTAGGGCCTTGTAGTCAAGGGCTAAGTGCTATATGGCGACTTAAGTCACATGGGAGCCACTCTAGGGCCTTCTACTATTGACATGCATAGTAAAGGACTAAGTCCTACACGATAGCATAACTTTGTGGGAGCCACCTCTAGGGCCTTGTATTATTGCTATGTGGTCAAGGACTAAGTGCTACACGATAATGCAATTTCGTGGGAGCCACCTCTAGGGCCTTGAGTTTGGATATTGATCGTGGAATGAACCATTGATGTGAGAAAGGATGAGTACGATTATTGAACAAAATTGGTGATGCTAGTTTTGTTATTATTGATTAATGAGAAGTTTTGCGATTTGATATAGCTAGGTTGAGGTAACATATAATGTACTTTGTTCTTGCAAGTTATCATATTTTTATTTGACAATAATGAGCCATGTCTTGCGTTTTAAATGTGTAATGTGAAAGTTTGATATGCTTTTATGGTATGTACTACTCACTGAGCTTATGGTTGCTCACCCCTCTATTTCCAAACCTTTTCAGGTCATTTGGTTAGCAGCTAGTAGGTCAAAGAGTGCTATCAATGGGGACCTTTGGAAGTGGACTTTGGGTATGGTTTGAGGCTGCGTCCTTCGGGTGGAAGGATGGCCGTGTCCATCTTTGTAGGACTTGGGGTGTGACACGAATTGGACGTCAATAATTATGTCGATGAGAGCACACCAGAGGTTGACTATGTCAAGATTGGTTTATTGAACTGGTGCATTAAGGGGCATGATAAATTTTTATTGAATGTCGAATATGACTGAGTTATAATGTGCCGTATCAATTATCATATTACTTCAATAAACCAGTTTAGTATAACTATATTTAGACTAACATGTGTAATCATCATGAGGTTAGAGGCATCCCTAATCTATTCCTTCGCTCTTTCCCCATAATTCAGAGTTTTCATGTTCGCGGCAGTGTCCTGAATTTGTCCACATATAAATTCATTGACTCCTCCACCAATGAGTACGACAAACTAAAAGTAACAAGATATTGTTAGGATATGTTTTTTAAGTTTGAACTCGTTAAACAAATCTAACCCAAATTGAATGAGAAAAAATAATCAATTCACTCCTAAACCTACTGTATGAATACTAACTCAGTCATAAAATTTCCAATCTCATCAATGTATTCATAAATCTTTATGTGAAATTTGAATATAATCATTCTAGTCAATTACTGCCAAATATTGTTGATGTGGCAATCCAAAAATTGTCCATGTTAGGATGCCATGAAGAAAGGCTATTGACTTGACTTCACATCGGTGATTTCCAAGTGTGAATTCGCTAAAAGAACTATATTGGAATTTTGTGTAAAGGTCTAGAATAACAATGGCAAAATTGAAAAGTTTAGGATGAAATTGTCATCCATATAATAGATTTAAGATTAATTGGATAATTATCCTAATGGAATTATGCATGAGTGATGTAGGAAGTTCAACACCAAATGTTGCAAATTACATAAATTGTTTATGTGTTGGAGTTGCGATCAAGAATGGAAAGCTCAACTTGGACTATGTAATGGATGCAAGCTTGTTTTCCTTTCACAAATTGGATTCGGTTTGATACTTTTCGTGTTGGAGTCAGACTCATGTATATTTGGTTTCATGTCTTAATTTAACTCTTAGAATATGGTTCAGAGGACGTTTATTCTTTCTTTTTCTTTTTTTCCTTTTATGCCTTTTGGATTGATAGAGTAAACAGCTTTGCATGAAAAGTTGTGATGGAGTATGAAAGTCAAACACTATGTGAGTTATTGAATGTTATATGAATTAAAATATACGAGACTTCTTGAGCAATTCAAGTTAAATTGTAATTTTTGTTGTATCACTTAAACTCTGACATACACGTGGTTGTTAAAGGCTGCCAAAGGCTTTAAAATTTGCATTAGTAGATTCTAGTCTTTTTATTGGCAAGAGATAATATCCGAATCCATGTAGACGTGATTTTTAAGTGCTGTCAAACGCTTTAAAAATTACCTTGATAGATGCCAATCTTTTTATAGGGCTGTTAGTGCTGGGTAGTGGAGTAGGCAGGGTGAAAAGGCTGAACCACTAAATTGCTTTGCAAAATCTTCAATCTCTTATTTTCTTTACATTTCGATTGGTAGATGATATTTGCTTTGCGTTACATGTTTCATCTACAAACATTGTTTCATCCTTTGTACGTCGTGCACTTAAACACCTCCAAGTTCTAAAAAAATTATAATGAACTAATTCACCCTCTACGTGGTTACAATGTTTAGTCCATTTTAAATGTTATTTGAGCATCGGGATAGGAGTCACTGAGAGCTAAATTGAATTATGTCACTCGAAAGTGGGGAAAGAACAGCAAAAAATAAAAATAGTTGGTAAACTTAGCGGCTTGACAAGTAAGAACAATAAAATTGATAGAAAATTTGATAAATAAATAAAAAATCAAATTCAATTTGATAAGCAATGGGTTTTGATAAGCCAGAGTTGGTGAGTAACTTGATGAGATAAAAGCTTATTGCACATATAAAGGTTGGTAAATTCATGTAAAAGTCAATCAATTTAAAGCGTTTGTAAGGAAAAATAAAATAAAATATGATAAATTAAAAAATCAAATAAAGTTAGTGAGTAACCCGGACGAGAGTTGATAAAAAAACATAAAACTAGTTGATAATTTAAATCACCAAGAAGTTGATCGGTCACCAAAAAAGGATTGGTAAATTTCATATAAGAGTTGATAAGAAAGATAGATCAAAAGTGGTCATTGGCAACATATCAACGAGAGTTGGCATTTTCATAGAAGTATCAATAAGGTACTATTTAGTTATTGGAAAATCAGGTGAACGATAGTATCTCTTTATCAACAGTTTATTAGCACTCAACAGCTCTTCCAGAAGTCTACTGGTATGAGAAAAAATCCATGTTCCATCTCGTGGTTTAATAGAGCTGCATGTTGGTCGGCCTCCAAAAAAAACAAAAAACAAAAAATGATTTCCGAATCGATCAAGGTTTATCTGTCTCACCTCAAAACCGGTGCCGTTTGGTAACATTTACATAATACATATGCTTTTATCCTTTTTTGCATGCAATATTGAATGCGAAACTTTGCAAAAAATAGATGGAGAGATGTAAATGAGGGTTTCTTTGCCGAAATGGGAGAGCAGCATATATCCGGAAGTCTCCCCAGGTATACTAGTATGTCCACATGTGATCCATTGACAACGCCTTATAGAAGTTGATTGAGAGAATCAAATGAGAGGATCAGAACAAAAACAAAACTATCAAGACAACGTCATCACACACACAAGCGCGGCGAAGAGACCTACGAGGATAGCCCTATAAATCAACCCCGCTGAATATGTCTTCGAGCAATGAATCGAACTTAAACAAAGACACAGAAGATTGCTGTATGACGACAACACGGAGCACCGAATTCTTGGCTCTAGGGCTCGTGTTTTTGCTATGTTTTCGCCGGTGCTCCCCATACAACCTTGAAGAACAAAATCTGCAATGCCCATAAGTACGTGTCGTGGGATTCGTTCGCGAGGGCGCGACGTTCTGAACGACTTGAGCGCAAACACAGCAAACAATGGGTACGATTACTACAGCAAAGCCAAAAGCTATGGGGAATCGTGTTACGGCCACGGGGCGTGCAGCGGGGCATTGGTGAATGTGGATTGTGCGTCGTGCATGAGTTGTGCTACGGACCGAATCGAAGAAGAATGTGGCAAAAGCATGGGAGCTCAAATCCAACTTCAGGACTGCAGAATCAGATACGAAAACTACTTACTTTCGGAATAAGGGAAGTATTCCCTACTGTGAAATTTTGGACCTTTGTCCAAAAGCATGTGTGAATGGGCATAACTACACATGGACAGATCCTAGCTACATCTTCATTCATTGTAATGCATACATTTCTGCAATAGACGATCGCCCCTTTAATTTGAACATCGAGTTCAGAATATCGATAGTTACATCTTCTTCATTCATTGGGCCTGTCACAACAATTTTTTTTTTCAAAATGAGAATTATTTGTCAAGGCCCCACGTGTGTGGCAGGCGATGGTCAACCAATAGAGTCATAGATAAAAAATGAAAAAAGAAAAAAGAAAAGAAAAGATTAACAAAAAAATTGAAAAATATTATTTAAAATTATTTATGATGACATCAGCCGGCATCTATATCAATAATTTCTGACCAAAATTGATTGAATAGTTCAATTGATAAAATTAAAATATTTAAAATTGACAAAAATACAATAAGTTTATAATTTTTTGGACAAATTTTCCCTTTATATTTCCATTGGTCCATCCTTAAAACACTACACGCCCACTTTATTTAGGACAAGCAAATAAACACTGTAATTTGCCTATGAAAACGAGCATTACTTTTTTCAATGAAGGAGAAAGACTTCGGATGTTTACAATTAACGGATTGACATTACCATCGGTAAACAAGTAAAATTTACAATAATTTGTCAACCAAAATGATTGTTGACACCTAATTTTAGCAAATCTAGGAAAATAAGGAAAATAAAAATTGCATTAGAACAAACAAAAGGAAAAAAAAAAATGGAGGAAATTGATTTGATTGATTATGTATGGAAATTTGAAATTCTAACGAATATTTGGATTTTGTTGAATGCATAAGCAATTTAAAAATCAAGTGAATAAATGACAATAATTTTATAAAATAGAAGAAATCTAAGCAAAATTGAGCTAATTACAAAATCATGCTTCAATTTACAACTTTGATTTTATGTGACAGAAAATGGAAACTTGGAAAATGCCATATAAATCAGCCGTTCGGAAGCATTATAAAAGAGAGCTTTATTTTTCGTAACTAGGGAAGGATTTCAAAAATTTGAGAGCAAATACGTGAGGAGTTCTTGGAGGTTTGGTGAGTGGGAATTCAAAAAAAAAAAAAATTCTTTTGGAGAGAAAAGGTGAACTCGCGTCCGCTTTGGTCAAAGAAACAGGGAGGGCAGAGAGCAGTACAGAGTGATGTGAGAGAGAGGACAGGTCAAAAAAAAAAGAAAAGGAAAAGGCGCTACAGTGTTGTCTTCTCCGAAGCGCTTCCCCCGACCGTGTCGGCTGTGCCCGTGCCATCCATCGCGCCGGCACCGCCTACGCCACCACCGCGACCCGCCTCTACTGCGACAACCGCCCCACCTTAGTTAGCCCAGCGCCCGAGCTCCCCTGCTGCTACTGCTCCACTTGGCCTGCAGCCCGTTTGCCATCGCTGTTCTCGCATCCACCAGGCCAGAGCGCCTCTGCCTGCCGTCTTCACCCGTAGCACCGAAGATCCCAAGCCCCTTCCGCCGACGCCATCGCCCGATCTGCCGTGCCGGAGCTGTAACCCGAAGTCGTTACGCACCGCCACTCTGCCTGAGCGCCGTCCCTTGTCCACACCGCGCTTTGCCTCAACCCAATGCCCAAAGCCCGCGCCACCCCGACGCCGCTTGGAGCCAAAGCCCCCCGTGACCTACAACCCAGCACTGTCACCGGCGTCTGTGCGACCGCTTACCACTGCTTCTGCTCCGACTGACCCGCAGCCGCGCCTTCGCCCCAGCCGCGACGCAGCCCTTGCACGCCGCTCAAGCTTCCCCTCCGAGCGACGTTCGCACTTGCAGTCCCCTGTTCGCTGCTAGCCTGCTCGCTGCCGGTGTGCCTACTGTGTCCTCTCGCCCGAATTCCTCGCCGGCGGCTTCCCGCGCCAGAGCTCCAAACTGGTTGCCAAGCTCTGTTTGAAAGAAAAAAAGAAAAATCAAATTAGGTAGATTTAGTTTATTTTATTATGCAGATTTATTTTATCTATATTTTATTTATTGTATCTTGTTTTCTTTATTTGAAATATTTTCCTATGCATAATTAGAAATTATGACATGCCACCCGATTCGCAACCTCGCCTGAATTTTTTATTTTATATATAAGGCCTTAGATGAAATAATTAATTAAACGGGAATAAAATTGATACTTTGATCTTTAAGGCTTCTAATCAATTTATCAATTTTACTAGCGAAATATTATCCCTTGATCTGAACAATGTATAATATCTTTAATAATTTTGAATGGTTTGGCTTGTCTTGATTGCTTTGTTTATTTTGAAATATGTTTGAATTAAAATATTGCATAGTTTAGGGTTATCTTGCATGTTTAGGGTAGGAGTTTTATTATTTCGAATTCTTTAAAAGTAAAAATAAAAAAAAAAATCAAATAAATCAAAAAGAAATCAAATCAATTTACCTAGGTTGCTAGTTTTTTTTTTTTTTTTTTTTTTAAACTTGGAATGCATGTTTAATTATTTGGCAATTATTAATTTTGAAATTAAAAAAAGCGAAAAAAAGGAAAAACAACAAAAATCATCATGCATATGTCATGTAAAATTATGGCATATTTTGTATGTCATTGCATATTAAGGTAAAATTGCACCTAGTTTAATTTTAGATAATATTTTTTTCTTAATTTATTATAAGTTTAGGCATTTTCTTAAATAGAATGCATTTTAGGATTATTTGGGTTAAGATAATATTTTAGCTTAAATTAGGATTTGGGTCAACCTAATTCCTAATGCAAAGTAAATAGAATATTAATCTAGTTAGATAATTTTCACATTTTTCCTAATTTCGAATTTCATGAAAAATATAAAAAAAAAATGTCTTAGCATAAATTAGTTCCATTCTCTAGGATAGATTGCATTTTTTAGAAAAAAATAAAAAATTTCATGTAAAGGTCATATAGGATTAGATTCATGGAATGCACGTCATTTAGAAATTGTTATCTAGGTCCATTTAATTAGAAATTGCATGTTATTAGAATTAGGTCATTTAGTTAATATTGCATTTGCATATTGCATGATTTTCATTAATTAAGTGAAAACAAATAAAAGAAATTGCGTGTTAATTAGAAATCATATTTAGAGTTGTTGACGTGAATTCTAATTTAATATTGCAGATGCTTCCATTGCTTTAAGGTAAATTTTGCAATTTATTCATTATTTATCTGGGTGTTAAATTGATGGTTTGCTTACCCACATGATCGCCTCACATGTTAGGGAAACAGATTTAAAATCAATTTAAGCTGCCTACAAAAAACATTTTTGAAAATAAAAGAATGGTACTAAAAGGACATTAGAGAAATCTAGTGTAACCAAGTCCCCGTACCCATAATCTCTGGTTTGTAGGAATAAAGTAAAACTCCCATTACTTTACTTAGGTTTCTAATCGACCCACCAAAAACTCCTAGATAAAATCCATTTGCATATTAAGAAATTTGAATTTAAGTCGCGAATCGGTATGGGCTTGGGAGAGCTCGAGCTAAGTTTGACTTAGTAATCCATTAGCTAAGCTCTAGGTGATTCACACCCGAAAGTTTGGTCGCGACAACTTAGCGACTCTGCTGGAGACTTGAGTTGAAACTCTTAGTGGACTTAGGCTAATTTTCTTTTTTTCAAAAAATATTTTTGTCTGGCAGCAAGGATACCGGTATTTTCCTAACATTTAAGGTGTTAAATGTTTTTGCAGATGAGGAGATACAAGGGGAGTATTCTTTGCTAACCCTTGTCTTACGGGTTGGAGTTGGGGATGCATGTTTTAAATTCAAGTTATTGAAGAGTTGTTTGATTTAAATTGTTGTGCATGTCTTGCATTTAATGCTACATTATTGCACACACAACCTACCGCCGGACTTGGGCCGCATTAGGATATTTAGGATGGTATTAAGTTGGATACAACTTCAACCACGAGACCGCATAGTAGAGGTTGCCCAACTCAATCCCGAAAGTTTTTCTTGGTGTCAAGAATGTTTACCTCTGCCTGCGAGGCTGTGTTGCATTGGGGTATTATTCTTGACTAAGTCAGAGTTAGGAGGACCTGACTCAGTATGCGAGGCTGCAGCTAAGTCATCCCACCCTTTTAACTTCACTTTGCTTAGACTTCCTAGTTAGAAATCGAACCTCACACTTCATGCGCTTATCTATGTGGTTGCTTTAATCGTATGGTAAAGTAAGCTCTCTATCTTTTGCTCTTGCAATTTACTTATTTATTTCTTTGGCCGGTCCGTGACATTAGGTTGGTCGAGTCCTGGTTTATAAACAATGGGAAGATTCGACATTCGATTCATGCCTACACCAAAGGTTGAACTCAAATCATGATGGGATTGTCTAGGCCACAATGGCCAAAGCTAAGTGGAGAGCAGACTTGGTTGCGTTGTCCCCCTCCTTGACATTGATGTCCAGAGTGGCATCATGCAAGCACTTGCTCATTTCTGGAGCTCTCGAACATCAATGTTTATATTTGGTAAGCATGAGTTGACTCTGACTTTGGAAGAATACATCATTACCATAGGAAAACCCTTGGAATTGGAATTAATAAATCCACCCATTGGATTAGAACCAGAATCGATTTTGTCTGATTTTCTTAGGACGAATAAGAATCTGATAAAAAGAGTGCTGAAAGATAATTGTCTTGCATGTCCTTTTTCCTTCCTAGATCAAAGTTTTGCTAGTGCTAACACTCTCTTAAAAAGTAGGATCTTCCTCTTAGCTTTTTTTGGGTTTGTTATTTTCCCTCTTCGTAAAGGCGCCATTAATCCTTATGTCGCATGGGTGGTCAAACAAGTGTGTGCTATGATTAGTTTTATCAATACTATTCTAGCTGAAACATTTTTGTCACTCACCCAATTTAAGGAAGATGAAGATAAAACATTTCGTGCACCAATTGAACTTTTACAAATCTGGTTCTTTTCTCATATGAGTAAGGTCAATATTCACAAGAATATTATTAATGTCACTGATTCTCATCATCCCATCGAAGTATTTAAAAATCATTAGGATTGAACTCCAAATCTTTCTTACTCAAAATGAATCAAATTATTGAAAAATCCAAATACCAAGATTTTCCTATGGCATGCTAAATGGTTCCAAGTCTCCAAAGCATGTCTCTCTCATGGTGATGATGAGCCGATCCCACTATTGGGGATCACCGGTGCCACTTCCTACTACCCACTTCGAGTGCCTCGTCAATATCGAGTTGTGCAAGATCTACTGCCCCCTCTCAACCTGGGTTTGTTCCAAGTTCGATTCACTGCTAAGGATGGCGATCACAAGAAGGAACTTCACTGTATTGAACAAGCTTGGCTCGCAAATTGCGAATAAAAGTTGATCATACCCGAATATGAGCTTGAGGGGAATGAAAAGACTTACTATGCCACAACTTGATACATCCGTCAGCACAAGATTCCAATCGAGTATCTCCCAAAGGTGCCAGATGTGACTGAGAAGCCCACTCGGCAAGCGGAGCTTAATTGTCACAAGAGGAAGATTGAAGAACTTGAGAAGCAAACCAAGAAGGACGCTAAGGAGAAGAGGCAATTACATTGAGCGTTGGCTTCCCATATGTTTATAGATTTGGCCAAATAAAGTGGCTTGAATCTATTTGGTCTTTTTACTTTAGCTTAATGCTTAGGAAGTTGAGTCATTTACTTGATTAGTTTAAGGTCTTGCAAGTTTCTTTACATTATTAATGTCAAACACTTTCATTAATGAATAAAAGCAGTTAGACTTTCGTCATGGACCGATATTGTTTTATATGAAGTGTTTATGTGTATTCATTTATTCAAATTTAGGTGATAATGGATCCTCCTTGCTCTCCCATTATTACGCGATCAAAGCGAGATGAGCGATCGCATGTCCTCCATGGAAAATCGACTCCAACAGTTAGCTGACTCTATGCAGCTTATAACAGCTCAACTTCAATCCCTCCAGATGAACTCGAATCCTCCACCCACTCTCCCTGAGATAATAGCCTCGAGGCCGGCAAACTCGGCTCAAATGAGTGATGACGAAATGCCCAGGCTAGAAGATGACATGGTCCTTGTTGGAAAGGCCAAGCTAGACAGTTTTCCCAAGACAGATCAAGATGAGTGCATTACAAAGCTGGAAGAGAAAGTGAGACAGCTGCAGGAGTCACAAAGCTCACTCCCATTTGACCTCTCGGTCTATGAGAATGTCAAAATGCCAAGCAAGTTCAAAATGCCAGAATTTGAGAAGTACGACGAGACATCTTGTCAGAAATCTCATTTGCAAATGTACCACGTGCGCATGGCCCAGCACGTAAAAAATGAGCCATTCATGATCTAATCGTTTCATGCGAGTTTGACCGAGCCCGCACTAAACCGGTATGTGATGAAGAATGTAAACCTCCTTGAAACCTGGAATGAAGTGGTAGACGCGTTCCTCAAATAGTACAAGTTCAACATGGACATCGCCTTCTCGAGAAGACCTGGAGCGGATGGAAAAGAAAAAGAGCGAGTCATTTAAAGAGTATGATGTGAGATAGAGAAACCTAGCGGCTCAAATTACTCCTAAGCCTACCAACAAGGAGTTGATGAAGTTGTTCGTGAAGACCCTTCCATTTGAGTTCCGTAACCGAATGGCTAGTACATATGTCAAGAGCTTCAATCAGCTTATTCCTGTAGGAGAACAGATCAAGATGGGGATAAGGGAATGATGGTTTTCTGAGCCATCTAGTAAAAGGTTGTCTGCCAAGAAGGAGAAGGAAGCGGCTGTGGATATGAACATGGCTTATAGCCAATAAAGTGCCAAACGTGCCTCGGCTATCTAGGTGAACCCAAGACCGCAACAACCAGCTGGCCGTCAATCATTCACCCAAGCGAATAATAGAAGGCATTTCTCCCCTCTCCCTGGGTTTCCATCCAAAGTGCTAACAGTCCTCCGAAAGAAGGGTTTGCTTACTAGTGAACCAAAGCGCCCTAACCGCGAAGGTATTTGCGGTTACAACCCGACGAAGAAATGTGACTACCATAACGGTGAACTAGGACATTCAATTGATGAATGTTTCACCCTCAAGCAAAAAATCCAAAATCTCTTGGACACAAAAGCCTTTTCATTCCAAACTGCTCGGTCGAACGTCTAGAAAAATCTGCTACTAGAGCATGAAGGTGCGGTGAATGCTATATTGGAACCTGAAGTCAAACGGATCAGGAACTCAAAGGTGCACGTAGCAGATGCCTACAATAGGCTTATGAGAGCTGGGTATTACCGAGATCAAGAAAATGTCCCTCCATCAGTAATGAGAAAAAAGTTGCCAAAATGGTGGATGACGGCATCATTGTGTATGCTGATCGTAACTGCATAGTTTCTACTATCTCCCACCTCATCATCGATTGGGAGGAGAAGAAGGCTACACTTTATGCTAATAAGGAAAAGGTTGATCTTTCGCTTACGGAAATGCCTCCATTAGAGGATGCATTTGACGAGGAGATAGTGATAGAGGTACCTCAGCCGTATGAGTATGTCAACAATAAGGCAGTGCCTTGGTCCTGTGACCTAGATGTTGACCTTGTTACAAGGTCTGGTCGGACCTATGGTGAAGCCAGTGCTCAACTTGCAAAGTCGGTCACTGATGAAGAGGCTAAGGAGTTTTTGGCCATAATCAAAGCAAGCGAGTATAACATGGTTGACCAATTACAAAAGATGCCCACTCAGATCTCCTTACTCGAGCTTTTGCTAACATCCCCCGTGCATTAAAAGTCGCTAATGAAGGTGCTGAGTGAAATTCGTGTGCCAAAGACGGTTGAGGTAGACAAGTTGGAGGAATTTGTGGGATCAGTCCTTCTCAAGGATTTGATTGCCTTCTCTGATGAGGAATTCCCTTTCGAAGGCAAGGGACATAACAAAGCACTCTACATATCCGTTAAGCACAAGTCTTCCCATGTGTCCCGAGTGCTCATCGATAATGGGTCTACTCTGAACATTTGTCTGTTGGCCACTCTTCACCGCCTCAAGGTAGACCCATCGAGGATACATGCTGCGAAGACTTCAGTGTGAGCTTTCAATGGAACAAAAAAGGAGGTGATCAAGGAAATCCATCTCGATGTACAAATAAGGCTGGTCGTCTTCAACATTCCCCTTCCAAGTGTTGGACATCCCTACCGCATTCAATTTCCTACTAGGTCATCCTTGGATACACACTGTTGGAGCAGTATCTTCAAGTCTGCATCAAGTTGTGAAATTTGTAATCGAAAGGAAGCTAGCCACTGTGTATGGTGAGGAAGACCACCCGATCTATAATGAGACGGCTATCCCCTATGTGGAGCTAAATTCCAAGTTCAAATCAAGTTACCACTCATTTGAGTTGGTGTCCACCATACATGCTTCTCGGGGTTCATCAACGCCTACTCCTGAAGTATCAAATGTTGCACTAATGGTGGGAAGAGTAATGGCTGGGAATGGCTTCGTCCATGGCAATGGTCTTGGGAGAAATGGTCAAGGCATTCGAAGTCCCATTGAAGCCCCTCAGAGGTCTCGTTCTGCTGGTTTAGGGTACCATGGAAGAGGTGGGGAAAGTTCTAGAGGAAGAAGGCAGGAAAAGTTGAACCCGCCACCTGACCAAGGGCGAGGAAGGCAAAACCCAGTACTCCCGAGCATTCATGAGACATTCCCCGGTCCTCCAAGAATGATGCACGATGAAGCGGAAGTGATAAACACTCTGGGGTAGCCTAGTGGCAAGTTCGATTACCTAGTGAAGTATTCGACCCCTCCCAGCTTCTATATTGATACTCGTGAGATAGTTCCAGATGGATGGAGTGGCATGGATGATCCGACATCACCAAAGACAAAAAAACCCTGATGATGTGCTGGAAGAAGTTACAAACTTGTTCGATGACCTCATCATAGGAGCTTTGATGAAGAGATGGGCCTTAGCCCACAAGAGTAACTCTTTTACTGTTTTTGCACATTCCCCTGCGTGGGAATTTTTATTATTTTCTTAATGATGTTTTCAGTTTCTTCTTCCTTTTAGTGATTGAGTGTTGCATTTTTTCCATTCAATAAATGTAATTGATTGATGAATTTCAATGAAATTAAAAATTTTATTTTGAGGGCATGATGAGGTACACCAAACCAGCCCAGTGATGATATCCAGCCAATAAAAGAAAAGAAAAGATCCAAGGAGAATTCTGAGGCCTGGACTTCATCATACTTCCTCGTGTCAAAATGCTTCAAAAAAATGTTTTTGCCAAAGAATTTCAAATAAAAAAAATAAAAACAAAAAAAAAACAAAAACAAAAATATAGATTACTCTGTTTGTCTTTCTAATTTATCCACTTCATGTTTCAGGAACAATCTTATGGCATGCAAGAGTGTGGAAATGGTCCAATCCAAAGCGAATAGCCTTCTTTTGGTGGAAACAGAATTCTGCTAAAAGAGGAGTCCTTTGGAAGAAATGGGAAGACCTGAAAATGAGGAAGGACTATGGTGGCCTAGGCTTTAAAGACTTGGTGGATTTCAACAAAGCTATGTTGGGGAAGTAGACTTGGAGAATACCTCAACAATCGAACACCTTATGGTGCAAAGTTCTTAAAAGTATATATTATTCAAGAGGTGATCTCTAGACAGCAAAGAAATGTATCCGGCCTTCATGGGGATGGCAAAGTCTACTGGTGGGGAGAGAAACAATTGAATCAGCCACTAAATGGGAAGTTGGAGATGGACAATCAATAAGAATCAAAGAAGATGTTTGGCTTTCCTCTAGGAAACTTATAGGCCCAACTAATAGGGATGATCCAAGAATGGTGGCTAATTTAATTGATCGCGACACTAAGGCTTGGAATATAAGCAGAGTTACTGAACTATTTGATGAAAATGTTGTGAAAGAAATTATTGCACAACCTCTCAGCCTACATCCCAACATAGATTAGCTTGTATAGACAGCAAATAGCTTGAGTTCCTACACCATTAAAATTAGTTATAACCAACTACTCATCAGAGTCGACCTATCCACCAAAAACACTCCTATGCAAATGGACAGAAAGGCTATGGCCAGACCCTAAGCTCAAAGCCGATACTTCTCCAGCAAAGATAACTCGGATGGACAAATGGGTCTTTGAACACCTTACCTCAGGAGCTGATCCATACGCGAAAACTTTCTTCGCCGGTATACTTTGGCAAATTTGGAAGGCTCACAACGCAGCGATCTTTCAAGGAAGGAAGCCTGACCAACTTACCACCAAAACAGAAGCTCGAACAGCTATAGATCTCTACACGAGAAGGGTAGACATAGGAGTGAGCCGAAGCAAATGGCTGCAAACTGTTTCAAAAATCCCAACGAAATGGGTCTCACCTGGTCCACAAGAGCTGAAGTGGAATATTGACACCTCCTAGTGCAGATCCGAGCTTGCAGGTTCAGTAGCCGGTGTCTGTAGAAACGCTGCTGGTGTTCTCGTTGAAGGATTTGCAAAAAAAAAAAAAAAAAAATCCAAGCCTCGACGGTTGCGGTGGCTGAATCCCTAGCTCTAAGAGAGGTCTTGCTGAGGGTAAAGGAAAGCACATCTGCTCGTGTAGGACTTCAGCTGTAAGACTTCAAAGGAAGTGATATGAAGGTGTGCATATCACATGATAACCTATCCTTGGTGGATAGCTTATTGGGCTGGGCTGAGCCACCTTGGCTGGCCCAATCAATAGTAGATGATTGTAAAAGACTTATGGCCCAGCTTAGCAAAGTTTCGGTCCTTTACGAACCGAGAGAAAACAACAAGGCCACGGATTGGGTCGCCAAAGTCCACCGAGCCAACTCTCTTCCTACCAACTTGGTTTTATTTCCTCATCAACCTCTAATTTCTATATTATGTATAGCCTTTCCATCTAATGGAGCCCCTTTTATGGGCTAGTAATGAATTATTGTCCTTCGGCAAAAAAAAAAAAAAAGTTTAATTATTTGGGGACTTTGGTGAAAATAGGGGTAGTTTATATATATTTTATCAATTCGACTAGAAGGGGATTTGGAGACAAGGCTCGGATCTGGAAAATAGTTGGAATTTTCTTGTTACAATGCATCCGCTTGTTGTACAATTTGTTTGTTAATGCAAACAACTTCGACAAAAGCAATATCTACATGTCTCAAGCTATGGAGCTATTTGGTCATATGGATTAGTTTAAAATCTCATTTTTCTGCGTTATTTTATAAAAATGACGGCGACATTTTGACCACAAGTTTCTTTCACAAGTCCATGCAATTGGTTGGACTTGTGGAGGAATCTAATGTCGATTGTTTCTAGGGTCCAAAGTTTCACCCGTTTCATTTGTAAAAACATGATTAGTGAATCAATGACACTTTTTGGTCAAGGAAAATATTTATACATAAAATTAGAAAAGCTAGTTCATAAATCTAAGAAGATGAAAACACTTTTCATAGTTGTTCATCTTGAATTTTTTAATATTTTAATTTTCTTTTATTTAAAAAATCAAATTTTTAATTTTTAAATTTTTAAAAATTTCTTTTTTTACTTTCTTTATTTTTGTTTTTCTTTTCTTTCTTTCTTTTTCGCCAATCGTTGGGCCTCAGTAGCAGGCCACAGGTGCAGGCCAATAAGGCTAGCCTTGGAGAAGGCTTGAGCTTGCCAAGACTAGCGAGCTCAACCTCGCTACGGCAAGCTAGAGCTCTACCTTGCCCGAGGTCAGCTAGGTCTGCCCTTGTCGGGCCTCGGCGATGGTGCCAGTGGCTTGTTGTGGTTGTCGTCGAGGCCTGGCGACTAGTGAAGGAGGAAGAAGGAAAGAGAAAGGAAAAAATAAAAACATATTTAAAAATGATTTTTTCATGAGATTGAAATCATTTTTCAAATGAGATCCAAATATTAAAAACAGCTTTGTCACATATCACCAATTAAAGGAAAATCAACTATTTTCCTGAAAAATAAAATTTGAAAAATGTTCCTTTTTCAAGAAATTTTCCCCCAAACAAACACACTCTTAGTTTGAATTATATTAGTTAAGCGATATGTTAATTGAGATTGGGGCTCGTTGTCTAAACTTATCAAAAGTCAAAAATAACTTTTTAACTTTCCAATCAAATCAAAAATAAAAATATTCAAATTTTAAAAGATTATGCAAAAATCATATATGAATATTCGTGTCAATGATTATCTATTATTTCTTAATTGCGTACAAACTATTTTAAGTTAGAGTCATTTGTATAAGCCAAAGGCGTCAATCCACGTGGCTTGCAAGTACTCCATGGGCTTCCAAGTAATTGAAAATGTACTCCTTCATTATAACCAAAAAAAAAAAAAATTATTGGTCTCTTTTGACTGTCATTGCACACTAATAAGCATTACTTGACTTAAAATCTAATATTCATTTGTCTATATACTTACAAATTTTTACTTTCTAATTACATCGGCGCGCAAAAAGTATCTTCACAAGGAAAGTCAATATACTAACACGTATTCAAGATATAATTTTGACAAGTGGATTTTCTTAAATAATGGATATTTTTCTTTCATGGCTGCAAGTATGAAAAATGTCATACGTCAATGATGTTGGTAATTGAAACGCTACGTTTATTCTTTTGCAATAAAGATGTTTTAACTTCTTTTTACATTAAACAAAAAAAAAATTATATTGTTGTTCCAAATAAGTGTCTTTTCATTTTATTTTATTTTTTGTTTTGATTGACTCATAATTTTTTCTGATTTAAAAATCCCACTTAGCTAGCTAAAACATATATATTCACCATCACCCATATATTCAGATTCATAAGTATCTACGAGTCAATCGGGTCAGATACAAGATACACAATGTTCACACTACCTACTGTCCTTGCTTTCATGCTCAAATGTTTGTTCGAGAACTTTGGAACCCACCCTATGGATAACATTGCCAAAAAAAAAAATCAGTAAATTATACCAAAGTTGTAAATAAGGTTATTTTATCCAAAACCTTTTCATTCTATAAGTTTGAAAAAATTAACCACATGCTTTTACTATCTTTCCATACTAATCATTTAGATATAGGGATAAGTGTTCTAGAAGTCCTAAAACTTGTCGCGAAAATGCATTTCAGTCCTAAAACTTGCAAAAAATGCAAATAAGTCCTAAAACTTGTCAAAATGTTTTATTTGAGTCCTAAAATCGACGCTGTCAGTTTTATTGACAGAAAATGCTGACGTGGCGATGACGTAGTATTTTAAATAATTTTTTATTTTCCAGCTGTTTTTTTAAATAATTTTTATTCAATTTTTTTAAAAAATTATATTTAAAAACTAAAATTCAACTTTTAAAAACTGTTAAAAAAAGAATAAAAAAAGAAAAGGGAAGAAGAGGCGGCCGCCCATCGCCGGAGGGGCCGACGACGATCGTCGGCCGCCGCCTGACTAGGGCGAGGCCTCGCCGGCCCCAGGCGAGGCCTCGCCGACCCTCGCCTGACGCAGGTGAGGGCTCCCATATTTGGGCACGCCGGCCTTCGCCTGGGGGCTGGCGACCGTCGCCAACCCTAGGCAAGGCCTCAGCGGCCCTTGGCTGGGGCCGGCGGGGCTCGCCCAGATCTGAGCGTTGCCGCGAAGAGTGAGGGTCGTGCAAGTGGCCCGCTCCCGTGCTTCCCTGTGCTCGACGCTGGCAGATCCGAGCTACTTGCCAGGCCGCCAATCACCGCTGTTCTGAGTCCCCTCATCGGCGACCTCCACCCGCGACCAAGTGACTTTCGCGTCTCTATGCCCGGCCAGATCTGGGTGAGCCTCGTCGGCCCTAGGCGATGGCCACCGAGGCCTCGCCCAACGCTGGCGACGGTCATCGGCCGCCAAGCGAGGGCTGACGTGCTCAGATCTAGGCGCCCTCGCCCGTATCAGGCGAGGATCGTTGGCCCTCACCTGGGGCCGGCGAGCCCTCGCCCACACCAGGCAAGGGTCGCCGGCCCTCGCCCGGGTCGGCGAGGCCTCGCCCTGGTCGGGTGACGGCCGGCGACCGTCGTCGGCCCCTCCGGCAATGGGTGGCCGCCTCTTCTTCCCTTTTCTTTTTCTTTTCTTTTTCTTTTTTTAACAGTTTTTAAAAATATATTTTTTAAAAAATTGAATAAAAAATAATTTAAAAAACCAGCTGGAAAATAAAAAATAATTTAAAAAGCCAGCTGGAAAATAAAAAATAATTTAAAATGCCACGTCAGCATTTTTAACGGAAAATGCTGACGGTGTTAGCTTTAGGACTCAATTGAACTATTTTGACAAGTTTTAGGACTTATTTGCACTTATTGGAAGTTTTATGACTGAAATGCATTTTCGTGACAAGTTTTAGGACTTCTGGAACACTTATCCCTTAGATATAATACTAGAGGAGAAAAAAGTTCGTCAAATTACTTGAATCAATGGGAGTCAATTTCACAAATAGTTATTCGAAAATGAATACTTTTCAAAAAATTAATAATTGATTATATCGGTTTGAAAAAATTGTCAAAATGTTTTCATTATTAAAAGCAATCTATATCTAGATATTTTCATTAATAATGAAAATATTTTTTGTTCATTTATTTTTATAATCAATACAAGCTATCATAGTTTTCTTAACTGTGGATTTATAACAAAATAAACGCAATCATAGACTTTGCAATCAAGTTGCTGAACTTTGATTCTTATTGTCAGCACTAAACTTTTTATTTATTCATAGTCGATGGCACTTTTAACGGTATCTGACCAACTTTTCAGTCAAATGATAACTTAAGACACATAACCTTTGGATGTACCATCATTACCTTTTTCAACGATCTTTCTATTACATTGGGAAGATAAAACGTACTTGAAACACTCTTAGAGCGGGTTGCTATTAGTATTAAGATTTGATTTACCTGGGTGCCAGGTCGCTGGGGTTGGGTGGCTAGGGTTGACCAAGCATCCACTTGGCCAACATGGAGAAGCGCGACGAGGCATTTTCGGTGGTGCTCCGAAGTGAGACTACGGTGGCGAATTTCGACTTCGAAGAGGAGAGGTTGGATGGGAAGGAGGTAATGGAGATGCCACAGCTCATCAGCGCTTTGGCGGCCATTCTGAAAATGGAGGGATTGAGAAATTCTCTCAGAATGGGGAGGGAGGGAGGGGGGAGAGGGACAGAGTGAAGTGGAAGTGAGAAGTTTGCACTATTTGTAGCAGATAAAAAGTGAAACACGTAGATATTGGTCATTATGAATAGGTTGTCATTGGCTCATTACCCATGGCTATGGCAATGGAATTGGGCTACGTGTCTTTGGTCAATCTCATGCATGAAGGAGACTATTAGAATATTTAATTTATTAAATAATTTCTTCATCTAACGATTTAAACTTGTAAAACATTTGACAGAAGTATCACAAAATTTTACAATTGCCCCATGTCACCACATCATCCGTTACCTTGAGGATTTATGGAACTCCAATCAAAGTGCATCCATTCGGAAGAAGTAAAATAAAAGTTTTACGTTAGATGACCAACAAAAAGCCCCATGACTTCATTTGAGATTATGCTAGAATTCAATTATCATTGATGAAATCCACTAATTCTAGATAGAGCTAAGATGCATTTAGTTAATCACACTACATCGGAATAATGCAATGTCAAAAGTATACCACAATTTTCTGTCCTAGGCTTACAGGGAAATGAACAAACTCAAGATTTTACTCGTTCCTTCTCTTTATAGTCAATGTGCATTCCGAAATTAGGGTTTGTGAAAAAGCTGCATCAGATGATACAGTACCCTTAGTCCTGAGTAGGACTATAAACTGCTCCAGGGATCTAGTCACCCTGCCTCGTGAAGATCCTCCAAAAGGAGGGGAGCGGAAGACAGCTAGATGCGGGAAGGAAAACCCAAAGAAAAACCCTCCTAGGCAAAGTCCGGGCCTAGGATTAGTATACATAAGAACCCGGCATCATGTGACCTTAAACACTGGGTAGAGCTCAGGGGGTAGCTCGATAAATAAGATCCCCCCACTGTCCCGAGCGCCAAGGGCTCTTAAGGGGTACCTCCGGGACACACCCGAGGTGGGAAAGCTAACCGCTTAAGTGCGAGGCGACCCCCACCAATGACAGGTGCCGGGGAGGCTAGAACCCTCCCCGGGTGGCGCGCGCGCGATTTTACTCGTTCCTTCTCTTTATAGTCGATGTGCATTCCGAAATTAGGGTTTGTGAAAAAGCTGCATCAGATGATACAGTACCCCAAAACAGCTATCGATCGGTCGATTTTACGAACATCTGACCTAAAAAGGAAAAGACAGGGCAAATAATAAAAGTCGTGGGCCCCATCTAAAATTTTGGATTATTGACAAAAATCACGTGAATTGCAATTTCCATGGGGTAAGTCTTTTCTTTTTTTTTTTTTTTTTTTTTTTTTTGCTTTTTGTGGAGAAAATATTGTGGACAAAATATCTGCCACGTCTTTTTTTAATATAGACCATTTACTTATCACCAAAATGTCCAAGTTGGGCTCACTTTCAGATTTCTTCTCTCCTCCATTATCCCCTCTCTCTTCCATTTCATTTCTTCTCCTCCCTTATACTCCTCACCATGCATGGAGCTGTCCAAATTTGACGCAGAATCCACTTCCAGCCACTTTAGATCTAGCCACGACCGGCTCATCCATGGCCGTGACTGCGAAGTCAAGATCCGGACGGCCATGGGAAGCCACAGTAGGCAGCTACTGCGAGCTTAAAAATCAATAGGAAAAATAGAGGAACCAGATCTGAGCCCACCGCAACCTCATCCTAGAGCCCACTGTCGAGCCGTAGCCACCGCACCCACTGGCGACCACCTTCCCTCTGCCTTCCAGATCTGAAGTCTCTTTTCCAAGTGACCATCTGGCTAGGAGGGAGTCTATGGCCTTCAAAGAAGAAAATGGACTTGGAGAGAGCATCTCTGTAGTTGTAGCGAAGCAAAGGATGGTGGTGCTTCAATGGGAACTGGCATTGCAGAGAAACAGAAGCAGAGTGAAAGTGTATTTTCAACTTGGCAAATCTGTTAGAATGGATATGACGATCAGTGAATGGTCTATTTTAAATAAGATGTGGCAACTAAGTTAAACGTGTTCCAATAAACTATTTTCAACTTTTCAGCAAAATCAACAAATACACTTGTTCTTTTATTGTCGTCGCTCTTTGAGCACAACAAATACACACGGAGACGTTGCAAAAATTAGGCACAAACATAGAACACAACTGCAAATGTCATAGATGTAATGAATTTTGCAGTTGAAGATAACCCCCAATAGAAAATGGGTTCACTCAATTTACCATTATATTGTCTGCCGAGAATAGACTTATTGGGTTGGGATTGAGGGCATCATATAACTCCTCCAAATTCAACTTTATGGCTGGCCCATCATGATAGAGTGGTGGAGTTTGAAAGAGGAAAGTAATATCAAAATAGAGAGATTTTGTACTCTATTAATGGCATAGATATAACGTATACTATAACTTTGTAAGCCCTAAACTCCTGTTGTATATTGGATTAATATATGTTGTAGTTTTAACCTATAGCTTTAAAACTAATAGTGATAGTAAAGAGATTGTTCAATGCGGTACCGTAATTTTCCCTTTCTGATTTTGAAAGGGTTTTACACATAAAAATGTGCGTGTCTTCTTCTCTATTTTTCTCTTCAACATTTTGCATTCCTATGGTATCGAAGCCTCATTTAGTGAAATAGTGGGGCGATGAAGATGGATGAATGGAAGGTGAAGATTGATAGGTTTCATGGCAAGGACATTGGTTTATGGAAGATGCAGATCGAGCATCTGCTATATTAGAGGAACTTGCATCAGCCTCTATAAAAAAAGAAAAAGAAATCAAGTTCAATCAAGCAAGAAGATTAGAAATTGTTAGATCGGCAAGCCCTAAGTGTGATTTGTCTTACATTGGTGCAAACGTTGCCTTCAACGTCACCAGCAAGAAGCAACAACAAATTTGATGAGGGCTTTGTCCAACATGTATGAGAAGCCCTTTGCATCAACTAAGGTATATTTGATGCATTGGGTTTCTATCTAAAGATGGATGAAGGTGTTTACATGACAAATTGCATCAATAAATTCAAGGAAATCACTATTAAAATTAGTCTACTGGCCATCATATTAGGGGACGAGGTAAAAGCTTTGATTTTCTTATCTTCTCTACTTGAAAGTTGGAGTGCTACTATGACCGTGATAAGTAGCTCCTTTGGTTAAAAAAACATAAAGTTTCAAGAGAATGGAGATTGCACCTTAGCGATGATTTTCATAGAAGAGAATCAAATGAATATTCAGGAGTTGACTTAAGTAGTAAAGGCAAAGGGAGAAGCAATCAACGAGGTCATAAATAGGACTATGGTAGATTGAATTCCACAGGGAGAAGCAAGTCAATACCTCATGGTGAAATAATTTACTAGAATTGTGGTAAGAAGGGTCATCTGAAACAAGATTGTAGAGCCCCAAAAAAGAAAATTGAGTATCGAAATCAATAGGAGAATTGTTAATGAAACCTTTAAAAAGACACTTGCCCATGATGCTTAACAGTGATTGTCAATAGTCCAATTAAATCTTGGATTCTAGATCCGGGTGCATCATTTCAATCAACTTCATGCAGGGGATAAATGTATAATTTTGTTGCCACAAACTTTGGACAGGTTTATCTTGGTGATGATGAAGCTTTGGATACCCTGGACAAATGTAATGTTAAGATAAAGATTTTGAACGATTATCAATGGGAGTTGCAAGATATCAAATTTGTTCTTGGCCTAAAGACAAATCTGATCTCTATTGTTCAATAGACAACATAAGATACCCATTTTTGGGCACTGATCGTGGCAGATTTTTAAATGCCTTATGGTTGTAGCACAAAGAACAATGTTGGGAACACTATAGATGACTGAAAGTAGCAGAGTAATAGTAGCACTTGTTGACTTAGAAGCTAGTTCCAAACTGTTGCACCGCATGCTTGGATAGATAAGCAAAAAAGGGATGATGGTGTTAGCATCAAACAGAAAACCGTCTAATTTGAAGTACATAAATATCGGTCTATGTGAAGATCGTGTTCTGGTGAGTAAAAATACGTCAGTATTTTGAAAATTGAAAGAAAGCCAAGAAAAGGAAGATGAGAGCTGGTACTTACAAATGTTTAGGGGGCCAGCCCCTATGCATTCCCTTAGAAGGTCATGCTATTACATCACATTCATTGAAAACTCAACTAGAAATGTATGTGTTATTTTCTGAAAAATAAAATTGATGTGTTTGCTACTTAGTCGAAAATGAGATTGGCTTGAATATCAACTTTCTAAAGTTCAACAATGGTCGTGAGTAAGATAGTGAGGAGTACATGTAGTTTTGTGAAGAATTGTATTAGGATGACAAGAATAGTTCCCAACATATCATGGTAAACAAAGTTGTTGAAAGGATGAATAGAACTTTGAATGATTGTACAAGAAATAAGAGTATGCATGTAGGATTACCGAAATATATATATAGATGTAGGATTATCCAAAACATTATGGGCAAATGTAATTAACACAGCAACAGATCAGAACTGTTGATTCGCTTTCTCAGTTGTTCAAGCTACCAATTTCTTGAGTGCAATTTGTCAAACGTGTGGTCCATTTCTTTTTTCTTTTTTTGGGTCAAAGCGTGGTCCAAGTTTGGATACTTAATTATTCATGTATTTTCTTGATACGTCTACTTGTGATGTAGGGACGAAGTGGGTGCTTATTGACACGTGAAGTCTGTTGGATGCTTTAGTTCTCCTAAGTGCTATTTGATATCAATTGGATATACAAGTGTTATTTGAGTAGCGATGTCAATATTTAGAATTCCAAGACGTGCATATTCAGAATATATTGACCTTCAATCATTGCTATGTCAAATTTTGCGCTTAATTTATCATTTCCTTTTTTTGTGTTTTGATTGTCTGACGTGAAAGTAAAAAAGAAGAAGGTTTCGTTTTCCTGTTTGGTTATCTTAAAATGAATCTCATCTGAAAAAAAAAAAAAAAAAAAAAAAAATCTTTTGCATGCATTTTTTATTTTAAATAAATAGAAAAACTGAAAATTTCGTGCTTGTCATTTGTTAATGATTGTTCAATTTTATGTTAGGATGAACATTGCTTTTTACATTGACAATGTTTCTTGGTTCATGGATTGCATGTAAATTTATAAGATACTGCATATTGGAAACTGCTTATTGTGTATTTGCATATCTCGAAAATTTATATCTATGTATCTAACTATATTCCCATTTGTACATGTCTAGGATTTTGCATATCTTGCATATTGGGATAGGACTTTGCATAATATTTGTGTCATGACTATTATCATGTTAGAATAATTAGGATGGATTTTGCATGGATGACTGTTTTAGTGCCCATCTAGGATATCTAGATTGCATTGTTTAAACTGCCATATTCACATGTGACAAACCTTGAGCTGTGTTGGGCAAAAATTATAGCCTTGTTATTACTTACGCCTAGGACCGAGCCCGACAACCGGACTAGACTAGATCGAACTGAGCGGTTCTAAGCAATTTCCAATTCTAAGTGCAGAATGAAACCACCCAGATCAGGCCAAACTACTATGTTATTTCTTTTAAATTTTTCCTTTCCTTGTAAAGAGTAAAAAGAAAAAGAAAAATGGAATTGCCAAAAAACCCTAAATCAGATTGGGACAAACCAATCTGATTCCAATTCCGATTTTAGTAATAGACCCAACCTGAAAACCAATCACCCATAATTATGCCTTGGGATTTAAACCCTGTGAGCAGTAAATGGAAAGTCTAAAAGTACACAAATAGGCTTAGACGAATGTAACCAAAGGAAGTGAATATGCAATTGTGATATGCTATGTTATTCAATATAATAAATAAAGTGTTTTCCTGAAATGAACCTTAAACATGGAAATTGAATTTAAAATAATGCAATCTAAAATGCCATGCAATACTAAGAGAATGAATCGATTGGTATAATATGAATATTTCAAATTCCCCTAAATGCACTCCTAGACATATTTTTTGTGATTTTTTTAATGAAGATGCAATCTAAAATTACTAGCATGCAAGATATGATATTTTTTTATATTTTCATTTTATGACATGTGATTGTGGAAAGAAACGTGCGAATATGGATATTAAATCATGCACGCTAGATATCGTGGATCTGCACTAATACAATTATTCATGCAAAATACATCCTAGTTATTCTAACATGGCAATAGTCATGGCACAAATATAATGCGAGATCCTATCCAATATGCAAGATATGCAAAATCCTAGACATGTACAAATGGGATTACAATTAGATACGTAGATATAAATTTTCTAGATATGCAAATTTACAAGAGGCAGTTTCCAATAGGCAGAGTATCTAATAAATAAACATGCAATCCACGAACCAGGAAACATTGTCAATGCAAAAGGCAATGTTCATCCTACTATGCAATTGAACAATCATGAGCACATGCAAGAAAGCACTTTTATGTTCAGTTTTTCTATTTTTTTTTTAAATAAAATAAAGATGCATGCAAAAGAGTACTTATTTTATCACATGAAATGCATCCTAATGACAACCAAACAGGAAAAACGAAACCCTCTTTTTTTCCTACTTTCATCTCAGACAATCAAAACAGGAGGAAAAACAAAATTAAGCGCAAAATTAGGCACAGCAATGATTGACGGTCAATAAATTTTGAATATTCACGTGATCTGAATTCTGAATATCAACATCACTACTCAAATGGGTATCAAAAACACTTTAGGACCACTAAGCATCCAAGAGATTTCACATATCAAAAAGCACCCATTTTAGGCCCAACATCACACGCAGACATATCGAGAAAATTTCACGAATCATTAAGTATCCAAATCTGGACAACACATATGACAAACTGCACTCAACAAGTCGGTTGCCTGAACGACCGTGCAAGCGAATCGACAATCTTGATGCGGGCCATGTCTCCAAGAGGATGGTAGCAACTGGTTGTCTTGATATGGATTCAGACGGATGGACACTAGGGGTGAGCAGCGGTCTAGGGTTGACCCTGGACCGACCCTGGACCGGCCCAACCCTGCCGGTCCTGGTCTGGTTCCCAAGGGGACTGGGTCGGTCCTTGGTCCTGGAATTCCAGGACCAACACTGTGCGGGTTGGTCCTCGGTCTTAAGAGTTTTGGGTCGGTCCAACCCTGGACCAACCCTGTATATTATATTATATTATATTATTTATAATTCTTTTATATATTCAAACCTAAGTAAAATGTCTGTTATATTATATTATATTGAGATATTCTATCAATAGTACTAATAGTAATTTAAATTTAAAACTTTTGTTGAGTATTAATTAGGTATCGTTTGTTTTGTTTTCAAGTGTTTAGAAGTTCAGGTGAATTAACAAGATGTGAAGTCATATATTCATGGTTTATATTAAGTATTTTGAACTTTTTATGATTTAATTGTATTTTACTAATAAATTTGCTTTTCAATTTATCAAATGATAGAAGTTTTTGAAGAGTAGAGTAGTACTGCAGTTCTACGGTGATTTGCTAATCAAGTGGTGTGAAGCTCATTTTTTGGTTGAGTGGACTCTACATGATCAAATGCAGGAAAACGTTTTTGTAAATGGTGTTATGAATATTAAAGATAGATGATTACAAAAACTTTCCATTTTGTCCCATATCTCGATAAACAGTTAGCAGGTACGAAATTTTTATTATTGTGTCATCTTAAATTTGCTAAATATGTATTGGTATTTATAGTTTAATTGCACAATGTTGCATTGTCGATAGATGTGTAATTTGAATTTGTAGGTTTGCCTTTTTATGGAGTATAAAAAATAAGACGAAAAAAATTATTAATCGGTCCTGGGTTGACCCTGGAACCGGACCGAACCCATTGGGTTGGTCCGGTCCTTGGTCCCAAGCTCAATAGGGTCGGTCCTCGGTCCTAAAAATTGAGGACCGACACTGTACGGGTTGGTCCTAGGGTTAGGGGGTGGCCCGGACCAACCCGGACCATGCTCACCCCTAATGGACACAGCTTTTTGGTGAGGACTAGGACTTGGAGCGAACAGATCGGTATAGAGGATGACCGCCCCTCGTCACGAACAATCGTATGGACTGTCCGATTCCGGAACCACTTGGGCAGCGTATGGGATTGGAGAGAGAGGCGACAACGGCGACTCCTTAGGTTTACGGTTGATGACAACTGTTGACACTGACTTCACATTTTCGTAACTAGGAGAATCATTGGTCGAGTGTGGCCAACCAAATGAGGGATAAAAGAGCAATTTTATTTGCAATATGTATTGCCGGCCGTCTAAGGGATTTGATCGTGATGAGCACATGAAAAGCGAAAAAAAGAAAAAAAAAAATCAGCCATTCAAAAACTAGGAAAGTGGAGTTTTGGCCAAGAAATTCAGTAAAAACTACAACTACAAATATCAGCCACTTTAGGAAAGCAACTTTCAGCAGAATAAAATTGAAATATTCTGCATATTTCGCCCGAGTATGGGGGGATTTTTCTGGACAAGAGACGGTTAAAAATTCATGAGTTTTAGTAAGGGTACAGGAAGAGTTAGTTCCACTCTAGAATTAGGAACCAAACTAGGTAGGATCAGTTCACTAGGAACCACTGTGCACTTGGAAATTAGCGGGTTGGATTGGGACCGACTGTAAATAACTTTTTCCTTTTACTGTTGGGAAACTCCCACTTGTTGGGAATAGAAGAAACCAAAATAAAAAGAGAAGAAATCATTGGTTCCTAGACTGACCCAAGAACTGAATTGGATCAGATGGGCCGGTTATCGGTTCCACAAATTGAGAATCGATTCCATCTAGTCTACTTCCAGATTTCAAGGTGAGAATTGACGCGCCTTAGAACTAATCATCTCTAGACGGATCAATACGACAAGGTGACTACGCCGTGCTAATTGTGGTCTGAGTCGCGGTCTAGTTCGACTCACTTCTGTTGGGTTCTAAGTTAATATAGGGCCGAGAGAATCGCTATTGCCCGCCAATAAGAGTTAAAGCAAGTGTGGGTGGATACCACCACAAAAATTTGCCCCAAATATTTAAATGTTTGTCGCAATTTATCAGTTATTTTTTACTTCTATTTATATGATTTTCTCTTCATAAATGAATATAAAAATATATATTTAAACTTCAAGACATTAGAAAGAGATTATATAAGATTTCAATTTCGTGTCAACTTATATATAGTGCAAGCTGGTGAATATACAACCTTCTCTGTTGGAAAAATTGCATTATAAAAGGAAAATTAAGGCATATTGGTCCAGTCCGGTTCCTTTGCAGAATTGAGAATCAGAATAGTTATTGCTGGTTTCCATTTTGGAAACTGAGAATTGTTTAGAACCGACTAGCCTGTTCTCGGATTAGATTGGGACCATGCTCATCTTTAAATTTCAGGGCATAAATTAAGGACTATGCTCACCACGATAGGACTCTGTTTGTTTCATAGAAATTAAATAATTTAGAAAATATTTTTCTAAAAATAATCGTTTTCATCCCTTGAAATAATTACTTAATGAAATATCTTTTCATCATCGACAAAAATTCATATACAAATATTTACGTAAAAAATGGAATCGTTCTTTTTGTTACTTATTTTTGTAATCAATATAAATGCTCATTTTTAAAAATATATTTTTCAAATCATTCATCTTTCACCAAATAAAACACTCTAAAAGATCAGGGATACACGCGGTTAGACTGATCTATCTAAAGCCACTACGTTCCCCGGGCTGTTCCCGAGTTTGATAGCCCATAAGGCAGTTCCTCGGCGACAAGGCATCGTCGTCACCTACACCGATCTGTTCCCTCTTAGTCCTTGTCCTCACAGCAAAGTTGTGTCCGTCAATTTGAATTTGATCAAGACAACGAATCGCTGCCATCCTCTTGGAGGCATCGACCACTTCGAGAATGTTGATTCCCTTGCGCGGTTATTCAGGCAACCACTTCCTTGGCTGCAATTTTCGATACGTGTTGTCCAAGTTTGAATACTTAAGTATGCATAAATTTTCTAGATATGCCTTGCATGTGATTTAGAGCCTAAATAGTTTCATTTTCTGCAAAATAAATAGAGATATGCTCACATGTGATGTAGTGCCTAAGTGATTTTATTTTCTGCCAAATAAATAGAGCCTGAGTATCCACACCTGGACAAATTGCATTATCACTGAGGATTAAGAGGGAACAAATCAACAATGCCTTGTCGCTGAGGAACTGCTGTCTGTCACGCCCCGATCCTCGGGCACGCACACATCCTTCACACTTGGTCTATTTTATAATGCGATATCCTAAGACTATGTATCACCGACCCTTTCATTTATTAAGCACATGCGAAAGCAGTTATAAATCCCCAGACAATAAAACAATGTGATAGAAAAGCAGGGCCATATTTTCCATATTGAAACTTATAACCAAACTTTTATACAATACACAAACCAAAGCACTTCACCACTTTTTACTCTAAACTCTATTCACATCAATAGGGAGATTTCAAAAGAAGATAAACTCTCAGTCCATCTAGGCCATACTCCAAGCCCCTCTCAGGATTATCTTCTTCTTCCAAAAAAAAAAAAAAAAAAAAAAACTCCTTCTCAGACTCCTCTTCCTCAGCTCTTCAACGGGGTCCTGAAATGTTTTCCTCAAACTGGGATGAGATTACGTCTCAGCGAGTTCTACCCCACTAAGACTCAATTAGGGAACCAATACGCTACTCGGTTGCCTAAGCACAGCACGAGTCAGAGGACTTACCTTGGCCTCAGATCCATCATGCATGTTAGCACAGATCAAATAGACACCCAAGTAATCACCTCACAGATCGAAGCATCGATCAAATCAACCTAGTTAATTACATGTCAACAAGACCACTCACGGTCATTTCCATCCAATCAATCAATTCACAGCATCATATCAAAATAATGATCAATCGATCTAGTCGATTACATGACATCACTACCCATGCTAGGTCTGCATATTCAATACTATCTATAAAGTCCTATCAAATTAAGATTGCTCACCCAAAGCTGATAAATAGATAGCATAGCTAACCCAAAGTTGATAATAAGGTATACTGCTCACCCAAAGCTGGCATATCGCCCGAAGGCCGATATAGTATACTAGTATACTGCTCACCCAAAGCTGACATATCGCCCGAAGGCCGATATAGTATACCATATGCTCACCCAAAGCTGATAATATATTGTTCGCCCAAAACTGATAATAAGATATACTACTCACCCAAAGCTAGCTTAACGCCTGATGGCCGATATAATATACCGGTATTCTGCTCACCCAAAGCTGACATATCGCCCGAAGGCTGATATAGTATACCATCTCCACTGTCTAATATTTCCATTATTTTTATCATACCCGATAAAATAGTCGTGTGAATACATGATCGGCCTTAGCCAAAATATTATAATTTCCTTTTTCATAATTCCCACCATTCTCTATAGCCCACCAAAACACTTTTGGTGCCTTTCAACCGACAACCGGTTATGTTCCAATTAATAATCAAAGATTATTCCATTAAAGGACAATTCTCAATTTCACAAATAATTCAATTCAGCACAAAATAAAGCTCAATTAAATAAACGAACTGCCATGACAATCAGCACGAAATTTCGGTCGCTGGCTATCTCAGCCTTAATTTCCAAAAATAAATAAATAAATAATTAATTAATTAATTTTTCGAAAATTAATTAATAAATATTAAAAATTCTATTTATCTTAAAAATAAAGCCCAATTAAATAAACGGACTTCACCACAGTCATCAGCATAATATTCCGGTCACTAGCCATCTCAATTGAATTTTCGGAAATAAATAAATAATTAATTAATTTCGGAAATTAAATAATTAATATTAAAAATTCAATTTAGCTCAAAATAATGCCCGATTAAACAAACGGACTCCACCATGATCATCAGCAAAATTTTTTGGTTTCGGACAATCTTAGTTGAATTTTCGAAAAATAAATAATTATTTAATTTAATTCCGAAAATTAATATTTAAATACCAAAAATCTCACTTAGGCCCGAATAGCCAAATTGAAGCCCGATTAGGGGTCGGAAAATTCCCGAGATACTTCCAATAAATAGTAGACCACGTCTACTTGCTAATTGCACAATCAATTTAACTAATTCGTACCACAATTGACTAATAAACACTAATCCATACTAATCTAACCACATAACCATAATTAATTAAAACTAAACAACCCTTAAGCGTAATTAGTTCACTAAGCAAGGATTAATGAGATTACTCACCAAATCGCGCGCAAATCGGATCAATCCGACGGGGGCAACGCGAGGAACAACAAACTCCAAAGCGGGCCTCGGGTTCGGGGCCTGGAAACGCCCAAAACGGCCCACGAACCGGCTGGAAACCCACTCACGGGTTTGCTGGTTTGGCCGCAAAACAGCAAGAAAGAGAGAGGGTTGGGGGCGGCAAGAGGTCGGGAAGGTAGGTGGTGGCTTGGCGAGGCCGAGCGGTGGCCCACGGTGGCTGGAGGTAGCCGGATCGTGGCTTGTGGTGGCTGAATCGAGCTGAACAGAGGGCGGCACGGGAGCTGGACGGCGCATGGCGGGGACGGCAAACGCGAAGGGGCGGTGGCGGAGCGCGCGGCGTGCGCGGGTGGTGCGGACGGCGGCCCGGCGGCGACGGCGAGCTGCTCTTGCGTGGCTTCTTCTTCTGCTCCTGGTTCGGTTCGCACAAAGAAGAACGAAGAAGGAGAAGAAGAAGGTAACGTGGGGGAGGAGGCAAGAAGAGAGAGAAGAGATAAGGTTGAATGGTCAAAGGGAGAGAGAGAAAGAGAGAGTTGGCATGGGGAGGGGGTGTCCGCACGAAGGGGGAGGGGAGAGGAGAGAGAAGAGAGAGAGAGAAAGAGAGAAAAGGGAGAGAGAGAAGAATTTAAATAATAATCTTATTCTTATTCTTTTTATTTTCTCTTTTCCTTTCCTTTTCTAATTTCTTTTGGTCTTCGATTTTTTTCCGATAATTTCTTTCTTGGAATTTCAGGCTCGTCAATAATTTGACGGACGATGAGATGAGGTCCAAAAATTTGAATTGTAACACGCTCAAATATTCGATTCCCGAAACAAAATCAAATTTCATGATTAAAATCGACCAGACGTGATTTAGTCCAATCCAACCAATTAGGTAGCTTTTAGGGATTTTACCGCGGATATATCCCTTAACGGCTTCACTCAATAAGTTAGTTAACTCGTGAGTGATCAGCTCAGAGAAAAATGAGCATAGGCACGCCAACGATATGCACATTTCATTTTATCGAAACGGGGTCGAATTTCAGGATGTCACACTGTCTGTTTGGGCTATCAAATTTAAGAACAACCAGGCAACATAGTGGCTTGAGACAATATGTTGGGAGTGCGCAGCAAAGATACTTCAGTCGAGAGATTACCAAGAAAATGCCAAAGTTTGAGCTCATCAATCTATCCAATTAGATCAATTTCCACTCAAAAGTTTAAGTCAATAAGTTATGAGTCAATTATAATACATTAACCACCATACCAATTCTTCGATGTATTTTTATTCAAAGCTTCAGTCAATGAGTTATGAGCCAATTATCATACATTAACCGCTCTATACCAAACCAATTCTCCAACACGGGACTTCTTTCTAACAGAACTCACACATGCACCTTAATAAGATGGACCCACGATAATGGCAACGTGAATGATGCAGCCAGTATCTTCTGGTTGAACCGTGCTCCCTCCTTTTCTCCACGCTCCCTTTTTTTGCGGTAATCCCCCGTGAGTGCGTGTCCCCGCCTTTTTTATTCTGCAGAAGACTTCCTCTGTTTATGCCCTAAACTCACGGATTTTTAGCCCTCTCTTTTCCAGAAAAATCGTGATGTCCGTCTCCTATAAGAGGGCGAAATAATGGGATATATCAATTCAGTTCTGAAAGTTGCTCTGCTAAAGTGGCTGAAATTGGATTTATAAATTCCACTTAATTTCTTGGTTAAAACGTCACTATCCTATTCTTTTTAAATGGATGGTGCTCTTTTCAACCATCCTTCAGTTCAAATACTCCCTTTTACAATACTTTGATCACATTATCCTTGTGTGGCCCACCAAGTCAAATTGACGTCTCTTTTTTTTTTTTTTTTTATCTTTTCCATTACAGCCAATTCTCTTCTTTCCACGCCTTTGCGTCTAATGGCAAGGATGCTCTTGATGTCCAACTTGCTTAATCAAAAATAATTCAAGACAAAATTTAACATTTTTCTACAGCAAAACCACGGATTGATATCAATGGCTTGTCCTGCAGTGGTGTGCAAACTTAAAGATCTAGTGATGATAATGGCAAGGCAGCCACCAAGCTACGTATAGATAGAGGCGAATAGGCTTTAAACGGTTCAAAGACCCAAGAAACCAACAGACAAAATGAGAGAGGAAAAATCTGAACAGACGAACAACTCAAAAAATCAATAGGAATAGAAATGACTTGATGGTGGCTTTTGTGAATCAAAGATGGTGATAAAAATTAAAATATTTGGGTTGGTGCTTTCTGGTCATGAGTGTCTCTTGTGCGTTGCCCATAATTTCTTTTATGGTCTATAATATGTATTCTTGGTGAACTCTCTCTGTCGTCCTCTTATGTGGGTCCTCGTCCAATCTCTGAGCATATATAACGTGGCACTTCCTTTGCTAAAAGACATATGAATAATGGTATTCCTTACTGAGCAACTACAGCCTTGCATTTCTCACTCATAACACCGGAGGCTCCAATAACTTAGTTGACTTTAGTGATGACAGTCAAATACTCACCGTTGGAGCAATTAGCGAGAACCCTGTATCTGTGAATGCTGAAGAAATGTCGGCACAAGATCCACTTGCTTTTGCCATAATGAGAACACCACCCATACCCTTTTTGTCAAGTTGAAGGATCAAACATGTACTCCCTTGCATATTGACTAGGTTCTACCCACCAAACTCAATTTCATCTCCCTCTTTTCCATAGCACTACGACTCCACCAAAACGAGAAAACCTTCAACCAGCCCTTGATTGACAATGCTCTACCGAATGGTATCGTTGTTGGTAGACACCAAGAGGATCCACTGTATGAAAGAGAATAGAGAGAAGTGAGTAATAAGGAAAGGGGAACCGCAAAGAAAAAGAAAAAGAAATAAAACAAAAGGATTGACTTCACTTGACCAACAAAAAGAGGGGAACTACTTTCTTTGATAAAGTTTAATTGAAACATGCTAAATGGTGTGCCAAATAAGAGGTAATGTCGTCAATGCACTAATAAAATGGAGTCTTTAAGCCAAAGGAGTGAAAAAAAATGACCAAAATAGCAAAAATTTCTTGCTTTTCATGTGTTGATCACGATCAAATCCCCTTGATGACTGGCAATACATATCATGGCTAAAATTACTCTGTCATTTGTTTGGCCAAATTCAACCAATGATTGCCCTAGTTTGGTTACAAAAATATGAAGCCCTTTAATAGAAATTTTGGATGTCAACATTTATCATTGAAAACATCTATTGAGATGCAAAGGGACTGGACCATGATGGTGTCTTTTTTCGTGGATATATATATATGTATGTATGTATGTATGTATGTATGTATGTATGTATTAAGGTGATTGGTTACAGAGTGAGTAACTTCCAGTCTAGTAATTTGGAAACTATCTTATTGGAATCAGTTCCCAATTTTGAAACCAGATACTAAACTGATCGACTTTGGAATGTCCTTTTTTTTTGTTTTATTTTATTAGATATACAATATGCATTGTGTCAAATACGTGCGCGCATGCGTGAGAGAGAGAGAGAGAGTAGTCATGCGAAAAAGTTCCCAAATTTTGTCTTGGTTTTGACAGTTATACCCTAGAACCAGCCTTGACAAGTTTGGTTCTTGGGTAGAACCGACCATTACAATGCATAGAAACCAAACCTACCATAGTCAAATTCCACATTATTTACAAAGGCACTAAACCAGTCTTGTATGAACCGACCAAGATGAGCTGGTTCCAAGGTTGAATAGGTCTAATTGCATGCCCCTAATATTTGTGGCTTTCTAAGTTGGAGATTTAAGTGATTCATTCTAAAATAACACTACAAAAAAAGTCTCACAACACCATACATGGTATCAAAGGAAGATTTTTTGAGTTCAAATTATTTAAAACCCCTTATTTGTCTTTTTTATTATATGTTTTCGCTCTTAGCCTAAGGGCGAGGGCATTGTGGGCCCTCGCATAAATGCAAGAGAGAGAACGAAGCCTTTGCCTATTGCCAGCAAGAGTCAATAATCGTTGCTAGGGCCCAAGTTATCTCGCTGGCTGGAAATCCTATGAGAAAAAAGAAATTTCATAAAACTAATTAAAATATTACAAAAATCATTATCATCATCACTTTTGGTCTAACTTGAAATATAAAAAATGCGAAGAAATAATTGTGAAATTTCTATGTATTTTAATGTGTGTAGAAGAAGAGAACATAAGATAGGCTTTATTAAATAACTATCTAAAATAAAATAACAATCAAAGATATGCATAATCAAAATGAAATATAAGCGCTATCTTGAGAGATGAGGATAATCAAAAGAAATATCCCAATTAACCCTAACAATATGTCATATTAAAATGTGTACATCAAATACAAAAAAGTGAAAGACACACTTGCAGAATTTCAACAGTCGAAGCATGGACAGTTTAATAAAACAATTAGAGCATGCCTATTTTTATGTGTGCGAGTGTCGACAGGTCTTCATGCAATGTGGGTTCAATGTATTTATCTATTTAATACAAGATGCATTAAAGGAGAAATTGACTTTGAAGACCCAATTCCACTTTTACTCCTGGTTTTATAAAATCGAAAATTCACGAGGAATTAATGTCAGTCCCTCATTAAACATATATAATGCAATTCATGCTTTGCAGGGTATTAATCATGAAAATTACTTATTTTGGGAATAATGGAAGCATTCCCTACAATATGAATATTGGACCTTTTGTTCAATAGCAGCACATGGACAATTGTAGCTATATCTCTTTGGTTCTCAAAATTCTAAAACTCCTCGAAAGAATAAAACTTATCTCGGAGAGTAGATTTTCAAGAATATGAACCCATCAACAAATCATATTAGTAAATCACCTTTATTTAAGAGTTTAAATCAATAAATTATAAGTCTAGTAAATTTATTAACTGCTTAATCCCTCTTCAATTATCCGATAGGGAATTTTTCTCTATGGTACGCTCACACTTGTATATTAATGAATACCCAACATGAATGATGACAACCCAACAATACTCTTCCTGATGCTAAAGATATGTAGATAGTGAAAATGGCACTTTACCAAACACTCAACACAAACCCATTATTTCACAAAGAAAAATAGTGTGCACACCACCCGTGTAAAGAAAAAATTTACACAAACTGTCTATTTGCCCTTAATTTTGTCATGATATCATATTAATGGTATACAAAACTACTTGTGTAAAACTTTCTTACGGTACTATATGCTATGACCACTCTTTCATAAATTGACATCGTATCTATAAGATTCCTTTTTTTTTTTAGAAAGTACATCACTTCATTGATGGAAGCATGTCATATAATACAACAGGCATGAGGAGCGCAACATCACTATGCTAGTCTTACTCAAAATTAAGGAAAAATATTAGCTACACAAGTTGTGCTAGCACCACAAAGTAGATGCCCATCTATTAAGCAACATGTCCATGAATGGCCCATTTGTCAAATTTTTCTTTCCTTGTCTCTCTCCTCTTGCAAACTCGCACCTCCATTTCTCTTCTTCTTTGCTGTTTCTCCCTTCTTTTTCATTTTCTTTTCCTTCCACAACTTGTGCAGTTAATATTTTCTCACACAAATGGCCTCATATGCCCTTAATTTACTCTTAATATCCGATCAATGGTGTACAAAACTACATGCCGAGAACTTTTTCTCGCATTACTAGTGTATGCAATGGGTGCTCTTTCATAAATTGACATTTGTATCTATAAGATTCCCTTTTTTGGAAAGTACATCACTTTATTGATGGAAGCATATCATATAAAACAACAGGCACAAGCAGCGCAACACCACAGCGCTAGTCCTACTTAAAACCAGGGGCTCGAAAACTAATCTTCATATACTCATATCTATGGATGAGACTAGAACTTGCTTTTCAGCGTGAGCTCATGCTGAATCAACTTCGAGAAAATATCCATGGCGTTGCTAGTAAGCCCCAAGGACACAACCAAGTCATCACTCTCCCTACTCTGGGAAGCGACAAAGATGATATTGTTAGGGACCGTCGCCGGCGCCACCTGGAATGGCCTCCCGAACCCGAAATCCATCTTGTAGAAAGGGAGTCGGCTCCATTTGCTAATGCAGCAAGAGTTGCCCTCGCAATCAACAAGGACCCTGTTCAGCTCGATGTGGTCGATGGCCGACCTTATGTAACTCTCGGTGACGGATGCGAGGGCCTCACGCACGGTCTGGACAGCGAACGAGAAGGGCTTGCGGGTCAATTCGCCGGCGCTGCACTCAGCGCAGGACAAAGCAATGCCGTTCCCGAAGTAGCCACTCGGCAGCGGGGGGTCAAACTTGGGGCGGCTGTCAACTGCAGTGAGAAGCTTCGTCGTCTCGTGAGGACCAATTCCGAGAGCTTTGGTTCGCGAGATCCACACGAGCGCCGATATGATTTCGAAGGTCGTCGGGACTACGGAAGAGCCATTCTGGGTTGCAATTCTTGCCGCTTTCTTGAGCTGAATGAGAGCGTGTGGCTTGAAGCAGAACGATCTGTAAACGAGGGGCTTGGTTTTGGGGTCGACCACTGCCGGTCTCTCGGAGCATACTCGTGGTGGGGGAGATCGATGCGCGGAGGTTGCCTCGGGCGCAACACCGATCGATCAAGAAAGGGAAGAACTGATGGTGGCTTGGCTTGAGCCAGGTCGCTCCAGCAAGCTATGAAGTCCGTGAGGGCTTTCCCGTCGACGAGGACGTGATTCATAATGATGCCGACGACGATCCCTCCGCACTTGAACGTCGTCACCTGGATTTCATGATAAACTGTAAGTGGATAACTACTCATGTGTATGTCAGTCTTGGAAAGTCTAAATCCCCTTGCACGAGTCCAGAAGAACATGCTGCTCCGCAAGCGGTTGAATGATAGAAAGAAAAAGCAGTGCAGAAATGATCTCTTTTTGTTAGATAAATTGTTCAAAAGCACTATGTTGCTCCTTCTATCTTGTCCCAAAAGAAAAATCTCGCACAAAGTAGCCATAATTCTCGTACAATCTGTCTAATATATGATTCATCGATGAACTAATGCAAGGGAACGCCAGAATCAGCACGACCAACATGTTCTAGAGTATTTACCTGCACCGAAAGCAAAGGTACTTCCAATATGGTCGGGGCTCCATCGCTGTGCTTCACGAGTTTTCGCAGCATGGCAGGATTGATGGTGCTAATATCGCCCAGCGCTGCGATGTCATCCTCCAACGTCGCTTCAACGAATGGGACACCTTCTCCAGTGCATCTCACTGCCATCCTCCCGTCGATCCCCATGACAAGTCTGCCCGCGAATGGATAGAACTGGACCAATGCCTTGGCTAGTGACTCTCTGATTGTCTCAATCGTGGCGGAACACCTTCCTCTCCCTTCACCATGGAAGGCGAACAAAAACTCAACCGTGAACTGGAAGGTCTGGTCGAGGTTGGAGAGAGCGTAGAGCCCGCCAAACGTTTCCCTCGCCGGAGAAACATGAACTGCGTTCACGATCTTCACATCAAGCTTTCGCATAGCTCCAGTGTTTCTCGGCTTCTCATTTCCTGATTCTTTGCACAGAATAATCGAAGCTATATTTATTTATCCGCAGGCTTTGGGCAATACCATGGTCAATGTACAACTTGCTAATTGCTATAAACAACCCTGACCGTAATAAAACGGTAAATTACAATATCAATTAATATAGTCCACATTAGGAAAACTATTACACTGATCAGTCATATACGAAATTGACCAGCCATATTTGTTTATATTGGTTGCATGAAAAATTAAATGATCTTGTCAATTAAATATAAATATATTATTATATATTTGAATAAATGCATATTAAATTCAAAATGCGCATGCTACGTACCGTTCTTGCTTTCATCCTCAAATGACTCAAATGTCCCTCTGAGAATTGCGGTACCCATCCTGTGGATAAAAATTATGAAACATTAAGAAAATTAACCGATTAACCAACATAAAATATTCTTATTATTAGTAACAATCTATATCTATAGATTATCATTAATGATGAAAATATTTTCATCACATTCATTATGCTAAGTGATACAAGCGATCATTTTAAGAAATTTTTTCTTTTAAAAGTGTTGATAACCCTGACCGTAATAAAACGGTAAATTACAATATCAATTAATATAGTCCACATTAGGAAAACTCTTACACTGAGC